>CM034405.1:20256400-20856400 GCA_019925095.2 Dendrolimus kikuchii | reverse complement strand
TTAACTTTTATGTGCGCTGTGAAATTTCATCACTGCGATGCAGAGCCTGAAGTGCGTCGATTTTTCACCAGATGGCGCTCTTGGGAGACCCCATTTCTAGCGGTTTACGGGATACACAGCTCGGTGATTAAGTCAAATATAATATAGATAATATAATATTATATAAACATGTGATATATTTGTCCGCAGTGCAGATGATTGCCCTTTTAGTACGAGCTTTAACGGTCAGTATCCATTAGAGTAGATTAAGCGATTTAAAATTACTTATTTGGAGGTCTTCAGGTGGAAATGAAATTCTAATAATATGTTTGAATTGCAATTTAGAAATGCATGTTTATTGGGTAAAAATACCGATTATTATTTTATATTACATCACACATTTAGCTGCTAATCAAAATATAACATTTAATAATAGTAAGCGCATTGGAATGATTACACGTGTCGCGGTGAGGTGAGGCGAGGTATGCGCGGAGGGAAACACGGGGCCCCGACTAGAAGCGGCACGCCTGCCGATCATTTGCGAACGGCCGCCGTGGTGATCGGACGTCTGCGGCTACACTTACTTACTACAGTTAGTCTATAAACTTGGTACAAGAAACATTTTTTTTTAATGACAGGCAAAAACGTACGGATGGACATGTCTGTCATTCAACAATAAATCAAAATTCTGTAATAATAATAATAAAAAAATCACTGCGACGGACAGACGCTATAGTCCCCATACTCCCAGATCCCTATTACCACTAGCAGTTCACCCCAGTAGCCCGGTACTGTCTGTTCTCATTTTCCACAATAGTTCTACACTGGCCGGGGCTTGTCCTTGGGTGCATTATTATATGATGTAGACAGGGATAATTGCCGGTCAGTGTCACGCTATATTGAGATTAAAATTGTCAAGGGGCCTCTAGGCGTTGGCCTCCCCATGGCTCCACGCAAGCCCTCCAAAAGTCCCAGACGTTTTTATGGCCCGTGGTCTTTAAAGACAGAATCGGCAGACAAACACACATATTGTATATCCCCAAATTAAGCAAGTTAAGCTTGCGTTATGGGTAATATACAACGAATTACTCTGGGGCCGATTCCCAGATATCCAAACTATGGTAAATACCTAATGGAGAAAATTCGTTTCCGAAATTTACCCTACCAGGAATCAAACCCGGTGCTTCTGCGTTGCAGTGAGGTAAGCCGGCAAAGACTTAGCTCGCTCAACGTGTATTATTTACTCAACCAAACATATAAAAAATAATACTGACATATCTTTTTGTTTTTGTGTTATTCAATCACAATGCCAAAATTTTAGTCTCATAAACTTTATTAGTGTTGTCAGACTAAGAAACTAAGTAGATGGCGCCACACGTTTTTAAAATCAATATTCATTTCCATACTAAATATATTTAACTATGACTATTTTTTTATTTTCTTTAATAACAACTTTAATAAATTTTAATAACAACTTTAGAAATAGTGTTGAATTTTACACGCTATATTTTTTTATTGTGTTTTTTTTCTATGTCATCTTATGTTAGATCTCTTTGTGAGTTGATGTGTACTTCAAGTTTAGATTATACTAATAATTATTTCTAGTTATTATTTACTAATTTGATATATATCCTTCGCTTCTATTTTTTCCTATATTGGGCACGCGGTGCTTCAATGATTTTTGAAGTGAAACTTCTTTATCATCGTTGTGATTATACTACTTACTTACCTTACTCGTTGAAACGAAAAAGCGACACTAAAAAGAGATAAACACAAAGATTGATAGGACTAAGCCTGTGAAAGAATGAAATACGAGTTTTAAATTATGCAGCACAGATTAGAGACTCAATAAGATCGATGAATAAACAAAGGTCTAATTTGGACCGAAATAAAACAGATAATAATATTTTTTAGACTAAAACAATGAAAAGTTGACGGATGTAGACTAAAGTAATTATATTTATACTGCGAGTATACTCTCTGAAGTTTTAATTCTACTGCGTGTGAACTACACACACACACACACACACACAATTTTGGAGGGAGGAGGGGGGGGGCATACACTTACATACTCATTTGCTTACCTTAGTGCATTGTGTGTTGTTTTTTCTTGTTGTATCTGGGTATTATAGATTTTGCGCTCTGCGTTTTGAGTTGTTTGTTGTATCTCGTGTAAACCATGAATACTAGAAATTATGAATAATGTAATAATAATACACAAACATAATAATGCTATAAAATAGCTTAAAAATGAATTCTTGAATGAAATATCATCATAGTAAATCGCTACCTCTCCCGCTCCACTTATCACCATACCCACTGTTTATCCAGCCTCATTCCGGTTGAATCGCAAACTAGTCGAAATACTCGTAATTGCCCGTTGAAGTTTTAAAATATTAATGTTACTAACAACGTTGCCGATGTTTTATAGCCAAAGTTGTTTTCGCATTGTTTGTTTGAACGTTGTTTGGTATTGTTTTAGTATGTAGTTTTAATTTGAGTGCGATCGATTGGTGTATAAAAGGTCCTAAGGGACGTATTTCAATCAGACGGATATCGTTCTTATGAGAATTTTAAATGATTTCTTTAACATTCTCGAAGAATCGTTCTAGTTTCTTCCCCTTAAAAAAATAGCGCGTAGTCTTCGCCTTAATAATAACACAATATAATATCCACATACAAAGTAACATGAAAGAGCAGGATAGAAATAAAGGGCCAAATAAATGTTAGAACGAGATAGATATACTCAGAAAGAAGCTAGCATAAACTCGTAGTAAGTAACAAGGACGGGAATATTTGTTGGACAAGGTTAGATATAGATGAATGACGTAATAGGGTTCGTTCTAGAATGCCAAACGGATATATAAGCGCGGAAATCTGGTCAATCAGCGCACGGAGGCAAACTAGCACGAACTAGCGAAGCGAAAGGATACGAGAGCAAAGGGATCAAAAGGGCCTTCAGATTGCGTGACAGCGAGATCACCCTCCTGATCCGCCCGCCGGAGCACATCTGCTCTCCGCGCCCCGCATACCGCCGACGCCCATAGCTAGCACAATTAGCAGCTAGGCGTCGGACGGGTTGCGGGATATAGGAAGCAAAAAATTGGCCATTCATTCATACGAGCCCGATAAAATCACCCGTCTCCTCGCGACCATGAACCCCCCGAGGCTCAGAACATCAGCCTGGCATAACAGACGCAGACAGGACAGACGCCGGAGAGCCCCCGGCTCGGATCCTCTTACACAAAGGTAAGACCCCACAAATCTCACTCACTCACTACAGACACAAGTAGCCATACATGATTAGCATAGGCGTGTTGCTGGAGAGTTTCTTCCGCCGCTTCTTCTCCTCCAGCTATAACACGTTGCGAACCGGTAGTAATGATAGACTAGGATCGGCTTCGCCGGCGGAGTCGATAATTAGTCCCCAAATAATCACTTCAGCCTGTTGGCTTAGCTCTTTCAGCCTTTAACGGCTAATTCTCAATATTGAGTCAATCCCCCGCAGCGCTCGAGCCGAGGTCGAACCTCACAGGAGGTGCCTCCTCGAGCGTGCTGCTTCCGGGCTGAACGCCTCCGCTCCCACGGAGTCGGGAAGCCCCCAAAGTCCGGTATCGCTGAAACAGCCATCTGCGGCTATTCAGCTGGGTCCAGCTCCAAAAAAAAAAAATTCATAATAAAACTACGTTTTAACGGTTTTAGGCGCGGTAATTTTATTTGATTTTGGTTTTTCCGACGTTTCGGCCACTTTTCAGTGGACGCGATCACGAAAGACAAAGATGTCAAGTGTCAACGAGTATTGTTAAAGTTTTATTTAGCCTACCGCCAACTTATTAATTTTAATTATTTAATTTTATTTTTAATTTTGTTTATGGTTATTATTTACTCTATGGGAGCCTAATCTAATTTACTACCGCTTCGCAACATGTTATGGCTTGAAGAGAAGAAGCGGCGCAAGAAACTCTTCAGCAAACATGCCTAGCTCTAATAATTTTATATAATATTAAAATGGGTGGAAGGAAAAATAAAAGTAATTATCAGTCAAGTTGGTTTGTGTTTCGTTGTACGCAGAAAGAGCTCACATTGTCTTGAGGTCTGGCAGCTGGTTTTTGCTGGGTTTGGGTCTTAATAGTTTTGATAATTGGATCCCAAACAGGTGGTACTTGCCAACCATCTTCTCTATTGAAATTTGGGTGTTTTTTGATTTCAATAGTCTCACGCACCATTCTAGGTATGAAACGATTCTCTTTCGCGAGGATTTGTGGGTTATCGAATCTGATGTAGTGGTTAGGTTTATCCAGCGTGTGTTCAGTGATCGCAGACTTCGTAGACCTTGTGTGTTTCATGTCAGCAACGTGTTCTTTTACTCGTGTTTTTATGCTCCTCTTTGTTTGCCCAATGTATGACAATCCACACTCACAATCAAGCTTGTAGACCCCTGCATCCTGGAGTGGGATATTGCATTTCACAGGTCTCAGAAATTGGGTAATCTTTTTCTGCGGCTTGAAATATGTTTTGATTGAAGCTCGCCTGAGGATGTGACCAATTCTGTCTGTGACTCCCTTGACGTAGGGTAGGGTAGCAGGGCACCGCTCAACTGAAAGTGGTTTGGGGCCTTTGTGACGTTGGTGTGGAGTCTTCAGCTGATTGCGTTGTAGAACTCGCTTGACATGCTGAAGCTCTCCAGTTATGTGGTTCTCGTCACAAATTTTCTGTGCTCTCTGAAACAAAGATTTGCCCACGGTAGCTAACTGACTAGAATGTTAGTGAGACGAAAATTAGATTAGGCTCCCATAGAGTAAATAATAACCATAAACAAAATTAAAAATGAAATTTAATAATTAAAATTAATAAGTTGGCGGTAGGCTAAATAAAACTTTAACAATACTCGTTGACACTTGACATCTTTGTCTTCCGTGATCACGGCCACTGAAAAGTGGCCGAAACGTTGGAAAAACCAAAATCAAATAAAATTACCGCGCTTAAAACCGTTAAAACGTAGTTTTATTATGTATACAAGTCGCGAAAACTTAAGAAAATATTATATAAAAAAAAAATTCATTCATAATTCTTCACAATTCAAAATTCTACTATAATTCTCAACGACGATTCTCTTGCATAATTTGTAGTTATTCTATGTATATTTCGATTCATGTAAAAAGCTCAATAATAATCATACAGTCCATTATATCGAGTTTAATTTCCAAACAAGAAGCAACTGCCACTGGTTGCGCCGAGGAACACCTCCTTATAAATACTTCCTCCCCATCCTCGCCATCAAGAAAAGAATAAAACTTTAAATGAAGAATGCGCTAAATAAAAACCATTAGGTGTTTGTCACGGCTGTCACAGCAATAAAATAATATATAAATAATAATTGTTGGAACACAAACAAATAGAAATAAACTGTTATAACCACATTTAATTATCAAAGCATAATCCTAGTGAGTGTGTGAACCCCAGGGGGACGAGAGCAGTGTGGCGCGGAATGGTGGCGAGGTAAGTCCTTCCTTGCTTCTTCCTCCACGTCCCTTTGCCTTCTCCCGGCCATCGCATCGCGCCCGCAGCCACCAATAGCTAGGCTTGAAAACTATTCAGTCACGAGAGACCGGAACATCCATCGAACGGATCGGGACGTGAGTCAATCAAGACAAGCATGTGCAAAATTTGAAAATGTTTTTTTTATTTAATTAATTTTTAATTAAATTAAGTTAGTTTCTCTTAAGATTGGTGTTTTATTTCAATCTCGGTACCCACAGCACGTAACAATAGCTTCGTAAAAACCTAAGTCTAAGTGACTGGATGACGCTATACCCACATTTGATGTGTAGCACATTTTGTTGAGGATTTTGTAAACCATATCCTACTACTTACTTTACTTTTATCCGTGCAGGAACGGAGAAAGAATACAATTTCCTGCGGCCGGGCGGCCTGTCGTAAGAGGCGACAAAACAACCCACAGCCAGGTGGTAGGGCATTTGCCCGACTGGATGGCTACCACCCCTGGTCTAAAGTATGTCGCCATAACAACCTCGTGTTGTGTTCCGGCATTCGTGACCAGGTTCCAGTTTCCTTTAAGAGAGCAGCAGCGCATTTGTAGCACCTTTGGTGTTGCAAATGTCTATAGGTGATGGTAACTGCTTTCCATCAAGTGGGCCGTTTACCTGTCTGCTGAACTCCTGCCATAAACAAAATCTATTATAATTATAGATAACCTCTTACCTACCTCTCAGCAATAATACTGTTACACGCCGACAAAGTGGATACACACCTGCCTGCCAAAAACACAAAATTTGTTACCCGCCGGGCATTTGAGCTAATAACATTGAAACTGTTTTATAGCTATTTTCTTTTGTTTACTTTGTGTTTAAAATTTGTAATTAGAAAACACCCTATTATGTATTGTACTTGTTTATGGCCGTATGGAATAATTACGCAGGTGTGCGGATTACGTTTTCTGGGCAATTGCTTCGACGCTTGGCAGGTAGACATATTGCATCGGTGCATTATAAAGCAGTGGCCCAATGGAGAGATCATCAGTCAAAGCGATAACACAAGCCAGGTAAGACGTGTGTACATTTAGTGACAGAGTTTGCGCGTATTATTTGAACTGATTGTGTTCAGTTATATTTGTACTTGTGTTATACGTGTTTGTATAGTTCTAATAAATTCTATAGTAATTCCAACGGCATTTTTAATTCGAGTCCCGCACTCGTAACAATACCACTATGTAATTCTTGAACAAAAACTTACACTATATCAGGACGTTAAAGGTGAAAACCATTTTCTCATAAAAATGCAATGAATTAATTAAAATGGCATAATAACACAATTTAAAATTAATTTTCCGTAGCACCAGCGCCCTCTAGAGTTTATTGTTCGGTTCCAAGTGGCAAACAACGCCACGCCACTCCAACTAGCTAGTACAGCGCGCCACTCCACGGTACGAGTGGCGTGATATTGTTGTATGAAATTTGAATTGTATAATTTTTTTAACCAACGTCAAAAAGGTTCTCAGTGCGACTGCATGTTTTTTAAAATGTTTGTTAGGCGATTTCTCTGTCAATTGTGAACCGATTTTGTTAGGCGATTTCTCTGTCAATTGTGAACCGATTTTCATTCTTTTTAATTTAAAAGAGTATACACCTGAAGTGGTCCCATTGTCACCTAATCAGAAATCGATAGCAGCCCTCGAATATAATAGGCACGAACGTGTTGATTTTTTTTCTAAAACTATTCAGGTATTTGCGTAACTAAAAGTAAAAAGAGAAAATTTACAAAAAAAAATCAGCGTCTTCAAAAGTCAAGATGTTTTAGATAATATTATTTTTCCTTTTAGTTAGTTTTGAAGTCGGTTCTGTTTTAATTTGACATTCATTGTTCAAATAAAATTGTCAGTTTTGTTTAGTAGTAATTCCAGCAAAACTTCGTTCGCGTTGCCATGACGACTTTGTTAGTGAATGAAAACGGCGGCGGTAAAAAAACACAATGCTATCTACTTCGCTATATGTATCTATCCCTAGGTAACGACGATAGTTATCGAGATACAAAGAAAATTATTGATGCGAACCAGTCCTTTGCAGGTGTTTTATTAGCCCTTCGAATTTCAATGATCTATTGTCCGCGCTAATTAATCTCTTTGTATTGTATAAATCCTTCTTTCTATTGTTTGTATTTCATGCAAATTCCTAAAAGCTATTAAGCTGACAAGTTAAGAATTTTAAGGGCCAGTGGGCATGTTGTTAGGCTTTTTACAAATATATTTAAGGTCAGTCAGTCGGGAATTGAGTTAGTTGTGTTTCAACTGCGACCGAGGCGTTACTTAATGTACTTTTGGAACTAGTATCTTATAACGACGGGTTTGGCGCGCTTTGTGCGATACGATTTTCTGCTCTAGGGCTTGGACTTGTTGTATCCAGTTGTATTTGTGAAAACTGTGAATTAAGCGTGTGTACTTCTAATAGACTTTATAATAATTCCAACGGCATTTTAATTCACATCCCGCAAATTCGTAACAATATAAATGGAGCCGTGAAGCGTTTTTATAAACTTATAAGTATAGTGGCTTGCGTCTGTGTCTGTTTATCGGTACTAATTGGATTATTTATTACTAAGTTCTTGTAACGCACTGCGGCGCGATCGACTTCCTATTCAATATCGCCTTGCTTAGCCTGCTTCACTCTAAGAGCTCGGGGTTCGGTGTACCTATTTTATTCATCCGAGGCTTTTCTCTGTCGAGTTTCATTTAAATCCATTCAATACTTCATCCGTGCAGGAACGGAGAAAGAATACAATTTCCTGCGGCCGGCGGCCTGTCGTAAGAGGCGACTAAACAACCCACAGCCAAGTGGTAGGGTATTTGCCCGACTGGATGGCTACCACCCCTGGTCTAGAGCATGCCGCCATAACGACTTTGAGTTGTGTTCCGGCATTAGTGACCAGGTTCCAGTCTCCCTTAAGAGAGCAGCAGCGCATTTGTAGCACGTTCGATGTTGCAAATGCCCATAGGCGATGGTAACCGCTTTCCGTCCAGTGGGCCGTCTGCCTGTCTGCTGATCTCCTGCAATAAAAAAAAACTTATTTCGTGATGCTCTAACAGACTGGCAAAATGTAAAAAAAAATTGGAATAGCTGGTCTTTTCTTTCAGGAGAAATTCGTTTGAGGACAAACCGCCACGGGGGAAGCGCGGTGGGGCGTGCCTTTCACCTCGTCAGGGTGGCACTAGCACTCCAGCAAGAATGTTATTGCCATACCGCGGTTGGGGATACGCACTAAAACCCCAGGCTGATCCTAGTTGCGTCCTATGCCAGGCTCATTCACGCATGCACCTCTAGCCCGGACGGACGACCGGCCCGTTCACGAGCTAACCCCTCCATTATAAGCTGGAGAGCTGGCCTTCTCCAACTACCTCGGGTCTCACCACGAGGTGAGAGGGGGCGCACAGGTCGATTCGAGTCCCTCCTCTCCGGCCTTTATGTGCAAGCGACTGATCTATATTAATCTATACTAATATTATAAAGCTGAAGAGTTTGTTTGTTTGTTTAAACGCGCTAATATCAGGAACCGCTTGTGCGATTTGAAAAATTCTTCCAGTGTTGAATAGTACATTTATCGAGGAAGGCTATAGGCTATATTATATTTAAAAAAAAAATAGGGATCCTTACTAAAAGTCCAATAATGTAAACCAAGTGTAAAAAAATGACCCGAAAAATCCTTACACTGCGTGCGCTGCGAAAACTATTGATTATATATAGAACAAAACAATGTACTACCACTTTGCAGAACATATAGTTGTGTAAAAAAAATATCGTGTAACCATATGTCTACCTATTGTAGTTATCTCACAATTAGTGCTTTCTTTTATTTTTTTAAATAATTAAAATGCCGTCGCTTCAAAAACTCTTTATTTTGTACCTTGGTATTATTAATCCTTATCAAAATAAATTACCCCATATTCAAGACAAATTCAATACCTTTCTAGAACTTTTTCAATTATTCAATTCGGACGTTTCATTCAAAAGATATCGCGATATTTACAATGTAAGTATTAGTGTTGTAGCCAAATATACTAATATTGTTTGATTGAATGCGCTAATCTTAGGAACTACTGGTCTGATTCGAAAAATTCTTTCAGTGTTAGATAGCCCGTCTATCGAGGAAGGCTATAGGCTATATCATCACGCTAAGACCTATAGGAGCGGAGCACCAATGAAGAATGTTTCAAAATCGGAAGGTTTTGAAAGCAAATTCCACGCGGACGACGTCTCGGGCACAGCTAGTCTGAAATAATCTGAGTTAACCTATCCGATTTTTGGTGGATTTTTATTAAATTTACTTTTTGCAATATGACTACGAGATCCAAAGAATAAAAGTAATTCTTTTGTAAAATATTAACAAGGGAGTATTTTTAAAAGTGGCGCGAGGCGTGCCTCCTACAATTAAGTCCTCGAGCGCCCCCATCGCCGTTATTGTTCTGCGTTCGCGTTGTGCGATTATGCCTGGAGTGTGTAAACGGGTTTATTTTTAACTTTTTAAAGTACTGTAGTTGTATTTTTATTTATTTACTAGCTGACCCACCAGACACTGTTCTGCCATAAAAATTTAAAAAAAAAAAACACCATAGGAGGGTGAAAATACTTTTAATTTCATACAGAAAGTACGCTTGGAGTTGACTGATCACAGAGATGAAAAATAAAAAACTTCGTTTAAAAAAACCGACTTCAAAAACTAAAATGTATAATAGTACATTATGGTACTAGTGTGTAACATTGGTGATTACCGCCGTGGCGCCATTGAGACTCGAGCCGTAGGCGAGGGTCTTAAGAGAGCCGAGGACGGTAATCATCAATACACACGTGTATCATACGACGTTTTTCAACACACTTGTGAATAAAATAACAACAAAAACTCATTTTATTTAGTAGATAAAAAAAAGTTATATATGAGTGAAAGTTTTATTTATTAAACATCTACGGGTTAAAATTATCTATTTAAATAAGAAGTTGCATGAAATGCGCAAGCAATAGGAACATTAATTTATTTGTTCTATAGAATACGATATTTTTTTTTTTGAATAAAAACATTTTTAAAGAACAAAGCAACTCAACCAATAAAATTAAAAAAAAATCTATAACTCACTAGTGAGTTATAATGTTTTTTACTCACAGTTTGATAATGGGTGTCATTCTGTGCCTAATTGCGGTGACCATAGAGCCACTTTATGAGCAAGTGTGTTGAAAAATAACTTAATTCTAAAGCTATTATTATTAATATATAAAACATAAAAATTACTATATTTTGAAAATTACTAAGCACCGACTTTAAGATGTTTTAGTTAATGTATATTAATAATAATAGCTTTAGAAATAAGTTATTTTATACTTTTTAGTTTTTGAAGTCGGTTTTTTTAAACTAAGTTTTTTTTTATTTGTTACTTTTAGTGTCTAGCTATGTATGGGTAGACCTACGAAAGGTGCCGCGCTCCTTATTAAAAAATATGAGTCCCAAGAAACGGAAACAAAAAAATGTTCGTAAAATGAAAACTACTGGGCCAAACTATGTTAAATTTTTAGAGGACCAAATAGCAACTATTCCGCATCAAACTAAACAAAAATCACGTAAATCGGATAATAAATCTCAGAGTAATCGGTGTACATGTAGAACGGAATGGAAATGTTTTCATAAAAAATGTTCATAAAATGAAAACTACTGGGCCAAACTATGTCAAATTTTTAGGAAACCAAATGAAAGCTATTCCACGTCGAACAAAAAAAGAATCACGTAAATCGGATCATAAATCTCGGAGTAATCGGTCCTTGGGAAACGATTTTCCTTGCTGTCAAGTAATTTAAAAACTATGCCAACCATAATAAAAATTAAACATAGCTCAAGGTTTTTATGGCGGTATATGTTACACCGTCGGTGGCGGCTGTTCAGGTCGACAAATGCCTTATCACTGGACTTTAACGACTCCAGATTCCTCACAAACGTTCTATAGGGAATTCAATGCAGGAAGGGAGGCATGTTATCAGAGGCGACAAAACAACCCACAGCCAGGTGGTAGGGTATTTGCCCGCTTGAGTGTCTACCACCCCTGGTCTAGAGTATTCTGCCATTATAAATAGCTACGTTCCAGGGCTCCTTTAGAGAGCGGCAGCAGATTGGTAGCACCTTTGGTGCTACAAATATCCATAGGCGATGGTAATTGCTTCCATCAGATAGGCCATCTGCGTGTCTGCTGAACTCATGCAATAAAAAAAATCAATGTTTTTATAGGATAGGGCTTTCTAGATCACTAGGTGCAGCGGGGGGTACGCACTTATGATTGGAAGAAAACACCAGTTTTTAACTAAACGCTTTTATTGACTTATACAGCCGTACGTGAGTTCTCTCCGCAGGGTTGCCCCTAGACGCACAACTAACGACGCATTGTCCCGACGATAAGACGTCTCACTCAGAATACCGTCGCCAATATTGCGTAGGCCATCTCCTGCTGCTGCGCTGTTAACCTCCGAATTTACCACGCGCAGCTCGCTTCTAGATCTCCTTTTAAACTTTCATAAACTCCTCTTTCACTGAACTGCCCACTAAACTTTTCACTAAATTCACTACTAAACTCGTCACTGTCTTTTTTAAACTTCTCTTCCAACTCTTTCGTGTCGCACTTGTCGTTTCGCTGTCTTGAACTAAACTCAACTCTAAACTGCCCGGTAGACGCGCATTACGCTGCTTATATACCCGGAAGAGTCTTCTGGAACCCATAATTTCGATCATCTTTTTATTATTCTTTTATTTACTATCTGTCGCTTTCTAAACATCTATCTATCTCTGTCTTTTCCTTACAGAATCTTCTACCTTTTTCTGAAAGTCTTGAGACCGGCTTACGCTGCCCGGAAGTTCTACCCCCGGTCGCCACATTAAAATCAAGGAATAAATACATCAGAAAGAAAGAAAAGATTTATTGACTAAAAAAAATACGACGCTATACATAAAAAACAAATAATACATTCACAACATTTTTACATAAAACACAAAACATATAAGTAATTAATAAATACATAACTAAAGCTTGTACGTCGAGATTTTTAGTCAACGAGGTTGATAACTCAGCATAGCGCTGATTTTCAGTGCCAACCTCCATACACTTTACCCAATAACATCTCTATAGATATTGTATATATATATATATATAAGTTCGTGTACATATAAACACATACAGCATATACACAGATACATACATACAGAACCTCAGCCAGAAGGCCCAGCTTGCCATACACTACGCGGTGTTGGTACCTACGCTCACGTATGGAAGCGAGAGTTGGGTATGGAAGAGAGAGCATGAAAGTAGAGTAAACGCGGTCGAGATGCGAGCACTGCGCAAAATCTGCGGAGTGACGCTCGCGGACCGCGTTCGTAATACCGAAGTAAGAAAGAGAGTTGGTCTGAAAGAGAGTGTCGGGGTGAAGGTAAGGAAAGGAATGCTCCGGTGGTTCGGGCATGTGGAAAGAATGATTAAATAGATATACAATGCAAAAGTGGATGGATGCAGAAGTCGTGGAAGGCCACGACACAGCTTCCATGATCAAATTGATCGTATACTAGCAGAAGGTGATGTCAGGAGCCTTAAGAACAGACGAGCGTGCATGACAAGAGTTATGAATGTCAAAGAAGCAAGTGAGGTGTGTAAGAATAAGCCTGAATGGCGCTCTGTTGTTCGTGCCTACCCCGCAAGGGAACTGGCGTGAAGTTATGTCATCACAAAGTGTTAGCATACTTTGACCAGTAAAAGCTACATACAACCCCCTCACTCAGCTTCACTCGGGTGCTACAGCCGGTGGTGCATTTAACGAGACATTTTATGCGTTAATTAAACTTTCAAAGGTAGCTCTCGCCGAGGCAACGCCTACTGGCGCACTGCTACATAATAAAAGTTAGCGGAGGGAATATTACTTTGATTTCACAGTTTAACTTTGACTATAAATAGGCGGTAGTTATTTTTAACGATCTTCCAAAAGGTTCTTAACCTATACATCTATACATAAATATAATAAAATTGTAGAGGTCGAGTTTCTGTACAATGAAAAAAGAAAGCTAAAAACCGAGTCAGGGAGATGTAAGAAATGAAGTAGAACTAATTTACATTTTTTTCAATTTTTTTTTTTCTCTGTTTGTACGGGCTAATCTCCGAAACGATTGGACCGATTTAAATGAAATTTTGTATGGTGGTAGCTTATATCCCTGGTCAACATTTAGGATACTTTTGATCCCGAAAAATTCAAGAGTTCCCGTGGGATAGTTAAAAAAACTTTAATTACTACTACTAATCAATTATTGATATTGCCGATAAAATATCATCATAAAATAAAACAATTTATACATTAAAAAACAACTAGGCTATATATCATCACGCTAAGACCAATTGGAGCGGAGCACCAATGAAGAATGTTTTAAAATCGTGAGTGTTTTTTAACTTACTTTTTTTTAACTATTCTACGCGGACGAAGTCGCGGGCAGAAGCTTGTTCGAGTATATATTTTGTATTTTTCTTTTAATATTCTTTAGAATAAATGCTTTTATTGTCCCATTGAATACAATAAAAAAAAGCAAATGGCTGATTGTATCGTTAAGAAATAAGAGGGTAGATAACAAAATTAAGGTAAGGAAAGGAATGCTCCGGTGGTTCGGACATGTAGAAAGAATGCATGATGAAAGAATGAATAAACAGATATACAATGCAAAAGTGGATGGATGCAGAAGTCGTGGAAGGCCACGACACACCTTCCATGATCAAATTGATCGTGTACTAGCAGAAGGTGATGTTAGGAGCCTTAAGAACAGACGAGCGTGCATGACAAGAGTTATGAATGTCAAAGAAGCAAGTGAGGTGTGTAAGAATAAGCCTAAATGGCGCTCTGTTGTTCGTGCCTACCCCGCAAGGGAACTGGCGTGAAGTTATGTATGTATGTATGTATGTATAACAAAATTAACTATTAACTTTAAACGGAAACATGACAAGAACAACTAAATAACTGTAGCATTATGCTTTTTGGTTTAAAATTATTTTTTGGGATGAGAGATGGCGACAGGATAGAGAACTAACTACAAACACAAATCATGCGCTATATTAAAAAAAAAAGAAATGTAAAACAAAATATTATCCTAGGGTCATTAGCAAAAACAAAACAAAAAGTTATTCATTAACTAATTTATTTAATAACTTTAAAAAGTTTTTACAAAGCTAATATTGAAAGAGAGTGTCGGGGTGAAGGTAAGGAAAGGAATGCTCCGGTGGTTTGGGCATGTGGAAAGAATGACTAAACAGATATACAATGCAAAAGTGGATGGATGCAGAAGTCGTGGAAGGCCACGACACACCTTCCATGATCAAATTGATCGTGTACTAGCAGAAGGTGATGTCAGGAGCCTTAAGAACAGACAAGCGTGCCTGACAAGAGTTATGAATGTCAAAGAAGCAAGTGAGGTGTGTAAGAATAAGCTTAAATGGCGCTCTGTTGTTCGTGCCTACCCCGCAAGGGAACTGGCGTGATTTTATGTATGTATGTAATATTGGCAGTCCAGTAATTTATGTTAGTTACATTTTAAAAATCACGTCGTTACTTAAGCGGTCTTCATAAATTAAGCGAAATTAGAAATCTTATCAAAAGAGCCCTTTTAGGTGATATCGTAATTTTTTGCGCAACATTGATTCTTAGGGCGGGAGTTGGATAGCGACTTTTTCAGCGAATACTCACCTGCGAGCCGTTGCATGTTATTGTAGCCTGTATTGAAAGGTAAAATGTCGCAAATCGCAGGGCGTTTGCAGTACGCAAGTACACACTAGAACCTCGTTATTGCTTCTATCCGATTACGGTTACAGCTCGCAAATAAGTACCCGGCTTTAAGTACGCAGATATTAATCATAATTGTAGGTTATTTATAGCTGTAGTAGGTAGTCAGGCTGACTGTCCACATGGTGGATAGTTGTTACCGTCGCTTATGGACATTTGCAGCACCAAAAATGCTACTAATGTGTTGCTGGCTTTGAATTGGATCTAAAACCTGGCCACTGATGTCGGAATACAACTCAGGATTGCAATAGCGGCTAGACCATGGGTGGTAGCTATTCAGACCGGGGAATGTCCTACAACCTGGCTGTGGGTTGTTTTGTCTTATGACAAGTCACTCAGCCACAGAATTTTTTATTCTTTCACCGTTTCAGTACGGCGTTACATAATTAGCTTTAAACTAATTATTTTTATGTTGCAGGAGGAATGCATTCATGTATCCGCTCGAACCATTGGGGATGTTTTACTAGGCGTATATGGATTCTATCAAGATGGAGTTGTGAGATACCAACAGCCAGACTACCCAGTAAACCTATTATTATACTACCCCTTTATTCTAACCTCTATCCAATTTCTTCTATTTCATGCCGTTTGGTCTATCCCCTCTACCTTGTCCTAGAGGCTGACAACCAACGCCTTGGCATCGCCTCTAAAGTGGCAAACTTCCATAGATGATGGTAACTACTTTCCGTGGGCCGGCTGTCTGTTTGCCCGTTGTAGCCAATTACAAACAAATGTTTTCAAACTGCTATTTACCAACTACCATCAAATAAATTTTTAATTTTTTTTTTCAACAATACTCTTTATTGTACACCAACATAAAAACACATTTGCTTGTCTTAAGATTATATGGTAGTACAATGGGCGGCCTCTTATTTACCGTGATCACATTGTCTTCCGTGATGACGGCTACTAAAAAGTGGCTGAATTATCTAAATTAAAAATAAATAATCTTTAATCAAAAAAAAATATCCGTGCAGGAACGGAGAAAAAATACAATTTCCTGCGGCCGGGCGGCCTGTTGTAAGAGGTGACTTAACAACCCACAGCCAGGTGGTAGGGCATTTGCCCGACTGGATGGCTACCACCTCTGGTCTAGAGTATGTCGCCATAACAACCTTGAGTCTTGTGTTCCGGCATTAGTGACCAGGTTCCTGTTTCCCTTAAGAGAGCAGCAGCGCATTTGTAGCAACTTTGGTGTTGCAAATGTCCATAGGCGATGGTAACCGCTTTCCATCAAGTGGACCGTCTGCCTGTCTGCTGATCTCCTGCAATAAAAAAAAACGCTGCACCCTAAAACCGTTAAATTGTAGTTTAAATTAGCTTTTTAATTTTAAAAAATTAATATCCTTCTCCCGTACTAAAAAGAACCAGTTTTGGCCAAAGCGGATTTGTGAAAAATTCTAATCTCCCAACTTTCAAGGATATTAGGGCATTATTCAAAAGAGGGACACCGACTCAACAATTTACGATAATCCTCACAAGAATATCAAGCCTCCTTTATCTATAATAGTTACTTGAGTAAAGAATATTAAGAAACTTAATAAAACTACGTTTTAACGATTTTAAGCGCGGTAATTTATTTGATGTTTGTTATTATTCCGACGTTTCGGCCAGTTTTCAGTGGCCGTGATCACGGAAGACAAAGATGTCAAGTGTCAATGAGTATTGTCAAAGTTTTATTTAGCCTACCACCAACTTGTTAATTTTAATTATTTAGTTTTAATTTTGTTTATGATTATTATTTACTCTATGGGAGCCTAATCTAATTTACCACCGCTTCGCAACATGTTATGGCTTGAAGAGAAGAAGCGGCACAAGAAATTATTCAGCAAGCAAGCTCTAATTTTTATATATATACTAGATGATACCCGCCCGCTTCACGTGCCGTAAAATCCGTTCTTAACTGACCTCTACTTGGCGAAAGGAAGGTCCATGCCAAATTTGAAGTCTATTATAGGTATTATAGTTCCTGAGATATCGTGATAAGTCACTATATATGATGATTTCAATTATATATATATTGATTAAAATGGGTGGGAGGAAAAATAAAAAAAAATATCAGTCAAGTTGGTTTGTGCTCCGGTCTGGCAGTTGGTTTTTGCTGGGTTTGGGTCTTAATAGTTTTGATAATCGGATCCCAAACAGGTGGTACTTGCCAATCATCTTCTTTATAGGCAAGTAAACCACCAATTGCCTGTTTTTGAGATGGACAGATTCTGAGAGTTCCTGTGGAACACCTTCTCCTCGCCATCCTATCTCGCCTATCTCATCACCCTATCACATATCTTCTATTCATTTCTTAAGTTATCCACTCCATCTTATTCTATCTGTCCAGGAACGGAGAAAGAATACAATTTCCTGCGGCCTGTTGTAAGAGGCGACAAAACAACCCACAGCCAGGTGGTATGTATTTGACCGCTTGGCTGGCTACTACCCCCGATCTAGAGTATGCCGCCATGAGTGCTTAGGTTCCAGTCTCGCTTTGGAGAGCAGCAGCACATAGGTAGCACCTTTAGTGTTGCAAATGTCCATAGGCGACGGTAACCGCTTTCCATTAGCTGGGCCGTCTGTCTGCCTGCTGAACTCACACAATAAAAAGTAATCTCCTCCTAGACGCGCTGGAAATGCTCTTTAATCGCCCCTGGCAAATTTCCTTGAGTAACTACTTTCCGTCAGAGCCGTCTGTCTATTATATTTGCAGGAAACGTGGAGACACAAGATATTCATACAAGTTCTACATGTGGAAAGAATGCATGATGAAAGAATGACTAAACAGATATATAATGCAAAAGTGGATGGATGCAGAAGTCGTGGAAGGCGACGACACACCTTCCATGATCAAATTGATCGTGTACTAGCAGAAGGTGATGTCAGGAGCCTTAAGAACAGACGATCGTGCATGACAAGAGTTATGAATGTCAAAGAAGCAAGTGAGGTGTGTAAGAATAAGCCTAAATGGCGCTCTGTTGTTCGTGCCTACCCCGCAAGGGAACTGGCGTGAAATTGTGTATGTATGTATGTATGTTCTACATGTTATATGTTTTTTCTTCGTTTCTTATACATATAGATCCCCGCAGACGTTGTCCTGTCCTGATAAAATAAAAATTTACGATCAGATCCCAGCGCCACTTATCAGCTCCAATTGTGAATCTGAATCATTCGGGGACCCACTCAAATACACGCAACAAATGTCATCAAAATCGGTAAAGTCATTCTCAAGTCACGTGCGTACATTTCCGTTGCTGCACGGAACACAGGTTCTATTTTTGCCAACATGCCTCGAGAATCCTAGGAACTAGATCACAGCCTCATAATTTATCAACCTTATTCTCATAAGGCAAGGAATTATTTAAAAGAGGTCGTCGGAAAATTTACGATTATATCGGAAAAGTGGAGAGTTTTCCGCCCTTTTGTCCCTCGCCTGTAGCCTATGTGTCCCTAGAGCGTGGAAAACAATATCCTGAGTTACAGGTGGATAGTTCCGAAGTTTTTTTAGGAGATTGCCTCGTTTAACCTTTGGGCCTTAGGTAATTTTGGAAGGGATTTTAGTTTCGAGATTGACTTAGGCCCGACAAAAACAAAGCGAAAGTAATTTTTGTGTTTTTAGTATTTTCATATCAAAACATGTCAAAACTAAGTTTTTTTACAAGCTTTTATTTAACTTGCAATGGATGTACCTATGTATGTATGTAAGTTCGGGTGGAATCTTGCAAGTTAAATTTGACCAACTTCCCGGTTTCCGATTGAGCTGAAATTTTGCACGCATATGTATATCGAGTGACAATGCAATAATATGGTACTACAGAGCTGATCTGATGACGGAGTCGGAAGGTGGCCATAGGAACTCCTGTACTAAACAAGATAGATCCGTCGTGTTTGGGCTCGTTTTACTTGTCTTGGCTAGCACTCTGCTGCTACATGATATCCAAGATCTCAAAAGCTTGTATTTAAAAACCTTTTTAAACAAAGCTTATTTTTACATAACGTTCCATTTTATCATAAGAGTGTGTTTAATTCTTTTTTCAAAGTTTCCACGAATAAAGAAATTAATAATAAAAAATGAAAAATAAATAATAGTTTAAAAAAAATCTAAAAAAATACGCTTTTATAGAAAATCCAACTAAAAAATAGAAAATAAATTTTAATAATGTCCCTGGACCACGTGGTGGCGCTTGTTTTCGGTTTTTTTTTTTCATTTTTCGATTATGTAGGGGAGATCCACTGGGATGGCGAAAATGAATGGAATTCCCAATAGTAGTGGTATAAAAAACGGGTTGAACTGTAGGTACTGGTTTGGGAAAAGCGTGTTTGCCTTACTTGGTTTATGTTGCTGCGATCTTCTTGACTTCTTGGCTTCTTGGGCCGGCCCGTGTTCTTTTTTTTCTTACTAGATGAATTTAGCCACATACAATGACAAACACACTGATTGGGGCACGGAAAGGCACTTTTAGTTATTATTTATAATATTCTTTTAACTTGCGGGAGCGAGCAGCGGGAAGTAAACTCAGCGCGGGCGCGGGAAGAAGAGAGGGCGGGAAACGCCAAAAGACATTAAAAGTAAGACGTCACTGTCAATGACAATTTGTTTTTTTTTTTTACGCGGTAAAGCTTTGGCCTTAACAAGTAGTCTTTTGTTTTTTTCAAGCTTAGCCATTAAACTTATGAGCATGTCTTTAATGATATTACAATAAAATACAAATATACTATTTATTGTATACAAATATCATAAAAAGCGACACACGTCTATCCGTGCAGGAACGGAGAAAGAATACAATATCCTGCAGTCCGGCGGCCTGTTGTAAGAGGCGACAAAACAACCCACAGCCAGGTGGTGTGGTATTTGCCCGTTTGGATGGCTACCAACCCTGGTCTAGAGTTTACCACCATAACAACCTTGAGTTGTGTTCCGGCATTAGTGCGCAGGTTCCAGTCCCTTTAGAGAGGGGCAGCAGGTTGGTAGCACTTTTGGTGTTACAAATATCCATAGGCGATGGTAACCGCTTTCCATCAGGTTATTTGTCTGCAGAACTCATGAAATAAAAAACTCTCGATAAGTGACTTCTTAGTTTAGACAAAAGTAATAAAAATAGTGGCGATGCGTTGCGTTGTTTAGTGCCATCGTTGCAATTCATTAACAAACATTGTTTTCATGGCGACGCGAACGAAGTTTCACTGGCGAAATATAAATATAAAACCAGGACATCCTTAGGGCGTTATTAAAAAAATGTCCAGAAGTGTCGTTCATTTTTACACATTCGGTGGGAAAATGCGGTTGGAGAAAAAATGTCGGCTCGCCACCGCAAAAATTACTTTGTAAACAAGTTTAACTTGATTTATGCGAAAAGTTTTATATAAATAATTTTTAAGGGCCAAAAGTTACAAAGCAGGTGTCCCCTAATATTTCTTTTATGAAAACCAACCTCCGGTGGAAGCAATGCAATTATGCAAATCTGTACACCCTACCATCTAGACGCGAGTTTGCTTGCTTACATAATTTTACGTCTATTACTCCTTTAATCAGTGTTCGGGTTATTGTAATACTTGCTACAACTCAGAAGGGTATTGGTAATAAAAGAACAGCAACTTTTTTATTATTGCAGGAGATCAACAGACAGGCAGACGGCCCACTTGATGGAAAGCGGTTACCATCGCCTATGGACATTTGCAACACCAAAAGTTGCTACAAATGCGCTGCTGCTCTCTTAAAAGAGACTGCAACCGGGTTACTAATGCCGGAACACGACTCAAGGTTGTTATGGCGACATACTTTAGACCAGGGGTGATAGCCGTCCAGTCGGGTAAATGCCGTACCACCTGGCAATGATGAAATGTTGTGTTCTTAAACCGTAAGTTTGTCTGATTATAAATATAGTGACTAGTTACTGTACTTCCATGATCAAACTTATCGTGTACTAGCAGAAGGTGATGTCAAGAGCCTTAAGAACAGATGAGCGTGCATGACAAGAGCTATGAATGTCAAAGAAGCAAGTGAGGTGTGTAAGAATAAGCCTGAATGGCGCTCTGTTGTTCGTGCCTACCCCGCAAGGTAACTGGCGTGAAGTTATGTATGTATGTTACTGTTCTTTTATTACCATAAACCCTTCTGAGTTGTTGTAAGTATTAAATATCATAAACGAGTATTGATGAATGTTGTATGTATGGTATAGTATATTAAATTGCACGTGTCCATACAAAATACTTAACTCTGTTACTGTTAATGTGGATTAGTCCACTCTTATGCTGAGGGATTGGGTTATAAAATCATGAAAGTATATTAAAATGCCATCTGTTGTCGGCCCTTTTTTTTATTTATTTTTTATTGCAGGAGTTCAGCAGACAGGCAGACGGCCCACTTGATGAAAAGAGGTTACCATCGCCTATGGACATTTGCGTTATCAAAGGTGCTACAAATGCGCTGCTGCTCTCTTAAGGGAGACTGGAACCTGGTCACTAATGCCGGAACACAACTCAAGGTTGTTATGGCGACATACTCTAGACCAAGGGTGGTCACCATACTATCTATATATAAGTATAGATATAAGGCCAACACTGCACATGCACTTCCTCACAACACCAGCATGTGACAGATACACTCTACATTAGTATAAGTTTAGTATTAAAATTAGAATAAATTAATATAATAAGTTATTCTTAAGATACACCAAAACATAAAAATTACTACATATAATGTCACATACAGTAACAAGAATAAACAATAAGCGTGTATGGAGTCTCAAATTTTTCATAGAAATTAAGTAGTAAAAAAGGGTGCGGAACTCGAGTCCGTAGAGATATTAATAATAATAATAATAACGGCATCTTTCTAACGGCGAGTATTTGCACAGACATAACCTCGTAGCCAGGATTATCCACCAGCATCTTGCCCTTCGTTACGGTCTTGTGGAAACGGAGGTGCCTTATTACCAGTACTCGCCGGAGCCAGTTCTTGAAAACAGTCGTGCCACGCTCTACTGGGATCGATCGGTTATCACGGACAGGACTATTGTAGCCAATAAGCCTGATATCGTGATAATAGATCGATCTGCACGGCGAGCAATACTCGTTGACATCAGTATCCCACATGACGATAACCTCGTGAAGAAAGAAAAAGAAAAACTTAAGTAAATACTTGGATCTTGCTCACGAGGTTACGGCTATGTGGCGTCTGGAGTCGACGAGCATAGTACCGATAGTTGTCACCATCAATGTTCTTATAGCGAAAAGCCTCGACCGTCATCTAGAGAGGCTTTCACTGGGAGGCTGGGTGAAGGGCCAGATACAGAAGGCAGCACTCTTGGACACGGCACGGATTGTGAGAAGGTTCCTGTTTCTGGAGCCCTAACCACCGGTAGTTTGGAGCCTAGGCCCCGCTGGCGGTGATCTGCAAGATTTTATATTTTTTTTTATTGTATATATATTTTATTTTTGATGTATTTTTATAAAAGAATAATGTTATTTATTTTTTTATAAAAAAATGTCTACTTTTTATATATTTAAAAAAAATGTAAAATTTTTGAAAATAAATGCATATAAGATAATAATAATAAAAAAAACCATCCTATCGAGCAAATACCCTACCACCTGGCAATGATTAAATGTTGTGTTCTTAAATCGTAAGGTTCTCCGATTATAAATATATGACCAGTTATTGTTCTTTTATTACCATAAACCCTTCTGAGTTGTTACAAGTATTACATACATACACACATACATAACTTCACGCCAGTGCCCTTGCGGGGTAGGCACGAACAACAGAGCGCCATTTAGGCCCATTCTTACACACCTCACTTGCTTCTTTGACAAGTATTGCATATCATAAACCAGTATTAATGAATGTTGTATGTATGGTATGTTAAAATGCACGTGTCCATACAAAATACTTAACTTTGTTACTGTTTCGTGGATTAAGCCACTCTTATGCTGAGGGACTCGATTATAAAATTATGAAAATATATTAAAATGCCATCTGTTACTTTTTTTTTTATTGCAGGAGATCAGCAGACAGGCAGACGGCCCACTTGATGGAAAGCGGTTACCATCGCCTATGGACATTTGCAACATCAAAGTTGCTAAAAATGCGCTGCTGCTCTCTTAAGGGAAACTGGAACCCGGTCACCAATACCGG
Organism: Dendrolimus kikuchii; assembly: GCA_019925095.2. Lineage (NCBI taxonomy): Eukaryota > Metazoa > Arthropoda > Insecta > Lepidoptera > Lasiocampidae > Dendrolimus > Dendrolimus kikuchii. The sequence goes on along the minus strand of CM034405.1, from coordinate 20,832,949 downwards.
AACACAACTCAAGGTTGTTACGGCGACATACTTTAGACCAGGGGTGGTAGCCATTCAGTCGGGCAAATGCCCTACCACCTGGCTGTGGGTTGTTAAGTCACCTCTTACGACAGGCCGCCCCAACGCAGGAAACTATATTCTTTCTCCGTTCCTGCACGGATAAAATGTTGTCGGCCCTAAACACTTTGTAATAATCAAATCTTACTTTCCAACAAACATATGACAAAATAATTCAATTTGAACATAAATCCGATTATGACCCTCGTTTTTCGTCGCGCTACCTTTCTGACTGATACAAAAGTTAACGCAATTAGAGCGATACAAATGATTTTTAAGCTCCCTACCGACAGTTGGATTTTGTTTTTGAAGTAGGTACTTTACAGTTATTGAGTAGTATAGTTCTTGTCGTGTTTCTTTTTAAAGTTAATAATTAGTTTTGTTATGTACCCTCTTTTTTACTAAACGATACAGTCGGGCATTTCCTTAATTGAATAGTAATGTTATATTTTTTTACGCTTTGACGCTTTCATATAATATTTTGACGCTCGCGGACCGCGTTCGTAATACCGAAGTAAGAAAGAGAGTTGGTCTAAATGTGAGTGTCGGGGTGAAGGTAAGGAAAGGAATGCTCCGGTGGTTCAGGCATGTGAAAAGAATGACTAAACAGATATACAATGCAAAAGTGGATGGATGCAGAAGTCGTGGAAGGCCACGACACACCTTCCATGATCAAATTGATCGTGTACTAGCAGAAGGTGATGTCAGGAGCCTTAAGAACAGACGAGCGTGCATGACAAGAGCTAAGAATGTCAAAGAAGCAAGTGTGTGTAAGAATAAGCCTGAATGGCGCTCTGTTGTTCGTGCCTACCCCGCAAGGGAACTGGCGTGAAGTTATGTATGTATATTTTTTTATTTATTCTCTAGAGTTGTTGTCTATAATTTACAATAATAATTGTTACAATATGTATCCTTTGTATAACGTGATAATTGTGTAGATTATAATTCAAAATGTCTCAATTATATATACAGACGGCATTCACTACATTTTGTTTTCATGTTGGCAGACGCGATAGATTTGTAATGGGTTCGGTTTGTTTTATTACATGTAAAACTTTAAGTGAAATGTTTAATATAATATCTCGTATAAAATATTATCTGGAATTTCCAAATAGTAATGTACTCAATTCTTTTAATTCATAACACTTTAATTAAAATAGTTTATCAATGACTTCAAACCGCTATCGGTTCTGCCAATTGCTAAGTTTCATGTACTGTAAAATTGTCGGAGGGATGGCGAGGTGTTCTAAAAATGCTGGTAGACCGTGAACAGTTCGTGTAATAAATGTGTTAAAACCGAAGTTCTCTGATTATAACTATGTGACCAGTTGCTGTTCTTTTATTACCATAAACCCTTCTGGGTGGTTGCAAGTATTCCAATAATGCTTAATAACCATAGTTAGTTTAACTTTGTGTTGTCCACAGATTTGCAAAAACTCGTACAAATACATACATAACTTCACGCCAGTTTCCTTGCGGGGTAGGCACGGACAACAGAGCGCCATTTAGGCTTATTCTTACACACCTCACTTGCTTCTTTGACATTCATAACTCTTGTCATGCACGCTCGTCTGTTATTAAGGCTCCTGACATCACCTTCTGCTAGTACACGATCAATTTGATCATGGAAGGTGTGTCGTGGCCTTCCACGACTTCTGCATCCATCCGCTTTTGCATTGTGTATCTGTTTAGTCATTCTTTCCACTCGTACAAATCACCGATCAAAATCTTGTTTGCTGACTTGCATTGAATAAAGCACCTATCTTTTCTTACTTTGAAATTGGCAAAATCAATGCCAAAGGCGTTACAGCCATAGTTAAAAAAAAAAACAATAAGCAAAAATAATTATTTTCTACATCTTCAAGTGGGTGCATTTTGCAATTTAGTTGCTGTTCTTTATGTTTTACTTGACACCGATTTCAAGTTGTTGTGTTTAACTATTTTTGTGATGTATGGTGGCCGGTTTGTGTAATGAAAACTACTATTTCGTACTCAGGTTGATTGTTGTCATAGTTTTTCGGGAAACCGGCGATTTAAAACCTTATCATCGTTTCGACAATTTTTGCCATTAAGTTGTAATGTAGTCAGTTATGACGTCATTGTTCTCATGAGACCAAAAGTGGATATTGACTATTTAAACAGTAATGCACATAAATATAAACTTAAAAATTTAGGGCAACGTATTAGCGTTGCCATACAACGCGGGAATGCGGCCAGCATTTTGGGAACGCTCCCCACCGAGAGCGATCTGGACTACATCTTTTACTTGTAAATATGTATATAATAGTAGTTACCCTTTATATGTTATAACTTTGTATTGTACATTTTTAATACACTTAAAAATATATATAGATATATCAAAAATTACATAATTTTATTAGTAAAAAAAAAAAAAAAAAAAAACTACAGACTATACAATATAAAAACTAAAACTAAATAAAAAAGGGGAGGTGGTAGGCTTTGCCAGGTGGTAGGGCATTTGCCCTACTGGATGGCTACCACCCCCGGTCTAAAGTATGTCGCCATAACAACCTTAAATTGTGTTCCGACATTAGTGACTAGATTCCAGTCTCCCTTAAGAGAGCAGCAGCGCATTTGTAGCAATTTTGGTGTTGCAAATGTCCGTAGGCGATGGTAACCGCTTTCCATTAAGAGGGCCGTCTGCCTGTCTGCTGACCTCCTGCAATAAAAAAAGGGGATAATATCTAAAGATAAGTTATTGGTCCCAAACCACTGTCACTTACTGGGAACGTCCCTAGAAGGCTGGCGGCGTTGCCACGTTGTACGGCAATGCTTAATCTTTGAGCGAAATAGACGCCAGCCTTCTGGTCGCGTGTGACGTCTATTAAACGTTTGGCGACGTCACGGTAGACCTTTAGAGCGTTAGGACCCCCCGGACCCATAGTTTCCACCCCAAATGCCGCAAATGTGTAACCATTTCCAATGGCGGCATATTTGCGGCGCTTGAGGGCCTCCTGTTCGGCTGCAGCAGAACCGGCGATAGTGCGCGTACTGTCATAGTTTAAATTTTAATCAAATAGGGATTTCCATATCTCTTATTAATAACTAGGATGTGCCCGCGACTTCATCCACGCTTGCATTGAACTTCTCGTGAAATTCCCGGGACACAAAGTACCGCAGTATTTAATCTATACTAATATTACAAAGCTGAAAAGTTTGTTTGTTTGAACGCGCTAATCTCAGGAACTACTGGTCTGATTTGAAAAATTCTTCACTGTTGGATAGCTCATTTATCGGGGAAGGCTATAGGCTATATATCATCACGCAAAAACCAATAGGAGCGGAGCAGCAATGAAAAATGTTTCAAAATCGGGGGGGCTTTGAAAACAAATTCCACGCGAACGGCGTCGCGGGCACAGCCAGTAAAGAGTATAAGCTATCGTTTCAGTAAAAATTGTGTCGGAATAAGGTAATTTTTATACACCCGAAGAAATTCAAAGCGCTCCCGGGAAAATTCCCGAGATAAAAAGTATATATCATGCACTTTATTACATATGAGAAATACAATTTCCTGCGGCCTGGCGGCCTGTCGTAAGAGGCGACTAAACAACCCACAGCCAGGTGGTAGGGTATTTGCTCGACTGGATGGCGACCATCCCTGGTCTAGAGTATGCCGCCATAACAACCTTGTGTTATGTTCCGGCATTAGTGACCAGGTTCCAGTCTCCTTTAAGAGAGCAGCAGCGCATTTATAGCACCTTTGTTGTTGCAAATGTCCTTAGGCGATGCTAACCGCTTTCCATCAAGTGGGCCGTCTGCCTGTCTGCTGAACTCCTGCAATAAAAAATAAAAAAACGCGTCCTTATTTATGCTTTGAATACCTTTAGCACACCAAGCTTTTTTGAGGTAAGTTTAGCCTTGCCTTCCAGATGAAACGAAACTGCATGTCATTCGTTACATCAACGCCTGGATCCCGATACTATTGGAGATGGTAAGCTGCGTTCCTTGGAACTGTAGAATTAGCTCAAAGCTAATCGTTACATGCCAATTTTCTGTGAGAGCGTGGTATCACACCAATCGAGCCGACCCAAAGTGCTGTGATCAAAATAACGATTCCAGCACAGCTTTAAGACGCATGAATTGTAGACTAGTATTAAATTGCTGACATTGCTATATTAAGCTTTTGATAACTTTTGAAAATGAAGCAATATAAGCAAGTTAAGCATTTTCAAAAGCCATTACTTTGCAATGAAAGTGGAGTATAAGGCGTACAAACCGAACTGGCTCCCCGGAGGAAAGTTTACTATGAACTAGTTATTTTCCTATCGGAATAATATTGTCGAGATGTTAAGGCCAAGCATCATTACTTCATTTAATTAATAGAGCAAGTATTTTCTTGGTAAGAATTCGAAAAGAGACTGTATAAAATGTATGCTACAGAGCAGTGTTCTGCAAAGTATTGTTACGAGTGTGGGACTCGAATTAAAATGCCCTTGGAATTAATATAGAATTTATATCATGTTTTAATTTTTTATCTCATTATTGTTACCCTGCTTTATATTGCTTTAAACATAATCTAAAAATAAACTATATATACAAACTAAAATTAAAGTATAAAATCTAGTTCTAGACCGCTGTCAGTCGGAAACGTGCCCAAAAGACTGGCCACATTACCTCTCTGAATATAGAATATAAAACAGGTACAAATATAACTGGACGCAACCAGTACAAACTGCACAATTCAACAACACGCGCAAAGTCCGTCACTATATAGCTCATCGAATGAACACGTCTTGATCGTATCGTAATCGTCGCTTGACTACGGTTCTCGCTAGACTGCCTCCCCTCTCCATCCTGCCGTCGTTTTATACTTCACAAATATAAGTGTGCCCGCCCGTATCGTCGACTTAATTTCCTATAAATACGTAATTTGCACACCTGCTTAATTATTCCTGCGAACAGTCACAAAACTAGTACAATACACAATAGACTGTTTTTCTAAGTAAACAAAAGAAGTCCAAATGCGGGAAGATAATAAACTGTGCTTTATGGCAGGCAGGTGTGCATTCAATTTTGTCGGCATTGGATTCTGTTGGTTCGAATTGTCTTCCTGATTCTTTTTCCATTTTTAAACTAACCCTCCACAGATTACTATAGATTATAAATATTATAAAAACACCTTATTATGACCCTGACTAAGTCAGAGGAAGTCGCCGTAGCTTACTAGACTCTATTTAAAAACTAAATATTTACTAATTTTTGTAAAGTATCCTACAGTATTTCCATAGATTTAAAGACTAAACAATAAAGAATAATCCAACTGAACTAAAAATGGATAGTTATGTAGAAAAATAATAGCAACATAAACAGTAAGTAAAATTACATTAAAATTAATTATCCAATCGGTCATAATATTTTTAGCGACATTGAGACGTCGTTATAAATATTATCAGCAGTATTAAGTCAATATAAATAATATCTTTGCCAATAACAAGTAAAGTATACTTGCTTGCCATTTTCAAAGTTATTTGTCTTTACTATTCTTAAAAATTGCTACTCAGTCTTTGTTATTCAATACAACACATCTTAATATCTGACTTAAATAATTATTATTTTGTGATACGTAACATTATTGTAACACATCTGACGGGAAAACTACAAATAAATGATTAAACCTAAATATAAACATTACCTTCATTTTGGAGCTTATTAATGTCACTCGGGACACGACTCGAATTAAAATGCCGTTGGAACTTATTATAGAGTTTATTAGAACTATACAAATAGGTATAACACAGATACAAATATAACTGAACACAACCAGTGCAAACGTAATGCACGATTCAATAACACGCGCAAAGTCCGTCACTATATAGCTTATCGAATGTACACAAGTCACTGTTATCGCTTGACTGCCGATCTCTCCATTGGGCTATTGCTTTATACTGCATACCGAATTTCTTAAAATCAGTCCGACACACCTGGCTAATGACTGCCATAAAAGATTACAATACAAAATGGGATGTTTTCTAATCACAAATTTTAAACAAAAAGTAAACAAAAGAAGTCCAAATGCGGAAAGGTAATAAAGTGTGCTTTTATGGTATGCAGGTGTGAATCCACTTTTGCCAGCGTGTAGGTCGTGACATTAATAACTTTACTAACAATTAAAGGTTCAAATAGAAGAATTAAAAATGTCTATGTCACTATATATATAATATTAGTTGTTGGTAATTTGTACAAAGATGCATAAAATGTCGTTTTTCGAATCAACTAAGAAATTCAAATAAACAACGTCGCCTTAACACCGCGAAGCGAGCGCGGGACCGTAGTTTGACTCATTCTTATTAAACTCGAACAAACTTAATACTAGATCTTATACGGTAATATTTCAAATGCTTTTAAGACGTAAATCAAGGAAATGCGAAATAAAATCATGAGTTTTAACCGTTATAAACGAACGTAGAAATCGACTCGAGTACGTTATGAACTTGCTGAACACGCTGCCGCTTCAGCTGAAGACGTCAAACGGCGCAAATATGGAGCCTTAGGTAGGGGTTATATATTTGTGCCGTTTGGGGTTGAAACATTATGCCCCTGGTGTCCCTCGGCAAAGACATATGTAAGAAAGTCTTTGACACTACCCGTGATCAGAAGGCTGGAATCAGCATTGCCATACAGCATGGCAATGCAGCCAGCCTTCTGGGCACGCTCCCTGTTGGCAGTGATCTGCTACATAATGTATTGTTAGGAGTGTGGGACTCGAATTAAAATGCCGTTGGTATTACTATAGAATTTATTAGAACTATACAAACACGTATAACATAGGTACAAATATAATTAGACACCACTAGTACAAAACTGCCCGATTCAATAACACGCGCAAAGTCCGTCACTATATCGCTTGTCGAATCTACGTCTAACTCGTATCGTAACCCTCGCTCGACTGCCCCACCCCTACGGTCGGGCATTGTTTTATAGTAAACTGTACAATACACAATGCAAGCTCGTGGGCTGGGTTCTTCTAAGAAAATGTAATTTGCACACCTGCGAACGGCCAACAAAGTTGAAAACAATAACAATTAAGATTAGTTCGACAATAATGACGGCAATAAAACAAGTAGAAAAACAATAGCATGTTTTTCTTAAATGCAAATTCTAAACACAAAGTAAACAAATGAATTCCTAAATCCGGGAAGGCAATAAACCGCGCTTTTACGACCGGCCGGTGTGCGCATTTCTTTATCGGTATGTAACTGTATTTTAGTTTCGATGTCCTTGTTTTTCTTTCCTAGTTTTATATTTTATTTTATTTTTTTAATATTTGAATCCGTCCTGACCTACGGGGCCGAGACATGGACACTGACGGCAGGATTAGTCCACAAGTTCCAAGTCGCTCAACGGGCTATGGAGCGAGCTATGTTGGGTGTTTCTCTTATGAATAAAATTAGAAATGAGGATATCCGTAAGAGAACTAAGGTAACCGAAATAGCTCGCAAAATTAGCAAGTTGAAGTGGCAGTGGGCCGGTCACATCTGCCTCAGGACCGATGGCCGATGGAGCAAACGAGTCCTGGAGTGGAGACCGCGTCTCGGTAAACGTAGTGTCGGACGCCCTCGAGCCCGATAAACCTATGCAAGGTCGCCGGTAGGCGCTGGCTGAGGAAATCGGAGCACAGGGATGAGTGGCGCCGTCTTGGGGAGGCCTACGTCTAGCAGTGGACTGCAAATGGCTGACGACGACGACGAATATTTGAATCTTTTGATGATCTCTCTAATATTTTCTTAAGTTTTCGCGACTTGTATACATAATAAAACTACGTTTTAACGGTTTTAAGCGCGGCAATTTTATTTGATTTTGGTTTTTCCGACTTTTCGGCTACTTTTCAGTGGCCGTGATCACGGAAGACAAAGATGTCAAGTGTCAACGAGTATTGTTAAAGTTTTATTTAGCCTACCGCCAACTTGTTAATTTTAATTATTTAATTTTAATTTTGTTTATGGTTATTATTTACTCTATGGGAGCCTAATCTAATTTACTACCGCTTCACAACATGTTATGGCTTGAAGAGAAGAAGCGGCGCAAGAAACTCAAATAAATACTCAAGAAATACTCGTTGACACTTGACATCTTTGTCTTCCTTGATCACGGCCACTGAAAAGTGGCCGAAACGTCGGAAAAACCAAAATCAAATAAAATTACCGCGCTTAAAACCGTTAAAACGTAGTTTTATTAAGATCTGTCTATCTGAACACAGAGATGAAACTTTTCATCTCTACGGAACTCTTCATTATAGTACTTCCAACACATAGTTGAATGTTAAATCTAGGGTCGAAGGTTTAAGCAATACACGGCCTAACCATAATTACGGCCAAGGTTTACTTTTTAAATTTCGTTAGACAAATACACTTAACTAAGATCATTTATATAAGTCCCCAGATGTGGGCTGGTAAACCTTTCCTGAGCCACTGTTTGATCATTAGCACAAAATACCGGGAGCATCGACTACTGCAGTACTGAAGGGGTTTACAACCTTAGGTGTTCACCATAGCTTATAAGCGTAAGCGGATTTCTATTGTAACACGGTAACCGATGTATCTGAACCACCCAGTCGCTTTAGTCAAGCGTGGCGGGCATACTGCCCATCTTATCTTATAGTAATATATAAAGCTGAAGAGTTGTTTTGTTTGAACGCGCTAATCTCAGGAACCACTGGTCTGATTTGAAAAATTCTTTCAGTATTAGATAGCCCATTTATTGAGAAAGGCTATAGGCTATACACCATCACGCTAAGACCAATAGAAGCGGAGCACGAATGAAGAATGTTTAAAAAACGGGGGGTTTTGAAAACCAATTCCACGCGACGACGTCGCGGGCGCAGCTAGTTTTCCTATAAAATTGGGAAAGCTCAAGCTAAAACAATAAACGAAAATATTTAAATTCAAATTCAAAATAAGTTCCACTGGAGAAAACTTTTTGAAGGTTACGCATGTAGGTTAAAAAATAATTTTACTTTCTAGTCTATGTACACCACTTCGCAACGTGTTATTGCTGTTAAGGAGAAGAAGCGGCATGAAACTCCCAAGCAACACGTCTAGCTAAAAATTGTTTTTCTTTATATTTCTTATTCTATTTATATCTCAAGTTCTTTATTTTATAAGTTTTATACAGAAGTATGTTACAGAATTACTTGTGAAGAATTAATGAAGTTGTAGCAAACAGTGTGAAGTGGGAGACCCGTATAGGGTGGAGGAGCGAGGTGGAATGCTCCTCCGTCTTAAAGGAAGATCTTCCAGCGAGGCTAATGTTGTTCCTCGCAGGCTTAGGCCCATCTATTATAGTTGAAATTTTGTATATATTCTTTGTATGTTTCGGGAAACGTTTGTGACATCAATTATTGTACAGCGCCATCTATTGGCTTGTAAGTGTTCCACTACAAGTGCATATTCAATAAGACACAGACACAATAAAAGGATATTATAAACTAATTAAATAAAGAAAACTTAAATTGTATTTTATCAATGTTTTGTTAGACTTCAAGTAGAATACTCGAGCTTAAGTCATCGTCTTCTGTGAGTAAGGTGTCAAAAGGCAGTAAGGCTCCATTGTCGTACTGGATAGACATGAACTATCAGCAAAACAGTTTTCTGTATGTATAGTAAATTGATTTGCAGATACAATTTAGATATGGAAAGAATAAATTTTGGATGTAACTGGTACCTCGGTGACTAGTTTTAGAAGAGTATTCTACTCTGTGTTTTGAACTTAGTTAGCAATGAACAGTCAATGTTACATTAATTTTCAAGTATATGTTTTTTTCTTATCCTGGGTCTTTACATTTATATATATTTCTAGAGGTCCCGGCAGAAGTCCTGTCTTGAAAAAATTAAAATCTAGGATCCGATCCCAGCGCGAACTACGGGTTCCAATTAGGAATCAAAACCATTCGGGGAACCACTCTAACACACAAAGAAGCATCAAAATCGGTTCAGGAGATTAAAAAGATCCAAATTCCAAAGCCACCTCCCGCAACAAATTTATCATAATTGCTCATTGACTCTTCAGGATATCTTGTCTTATCCGTGCAGGAACGGAGAAAGAATACAATTTCCTGCGGCCGGGCGGCCTGTCGTAAGAGGCGACTAAACAACCCACAGCCAGGTGGTAGGGCATTTGCCCGACTCGATGACCTGGTCTAGAGCATGCCGCCATAACAACTTTGACATGTGTTCGGGCATTAGTTACCAGGTTCCAGACTCACTTAAGAGAGCAGCAGCGCATTTGTAGTACCTTAGGTGTTGCAAATGTCCATAGGCGATGGTAACCGCTTTCCATCCAGTGGGCCGTCTGCCTGTCTGTTGAACTCCTGCAATAAAAAAAAAGGTAATTAGAAGGCTGGTGCCTACCTCAGGCAACGGATCAGTATGGCGATCCAGTGAGAAAACCAGCCAAACAGCCTTCTGGGCACCTTACCCATAGCAGACGGTGATCTAGGCTCAGTATTCTACTTATAGTCTCGCGGGACTATGGGTAGAATACAATATTGTTACAACCTAGGTTCCGACAAAAAAAAAACAAATTCCACTCCTAATCTGTAAAAACACATTTTCATTACCTGTCGGCATTTGAACCAATTGTAATTCCTTTATGATCATCTTCTTTTGTTTACTTATTTATTGGCACACGTTTCTAGAGAACAGTCTATTGTTGTATTGTACTCATTTACGGCCGCTTGAGGCTGCCTCATTAGCCAGGTGTTATGGATTTTAAAGTACAAGCTGATTCTAGGAAATTCGGTCCACGTGCAGTATAAAACGATGGCCTGATTGAGGGAGGGGGAGTCGAGCGAGAACCACGTGTGTACTACATTCGAGAATCTAATAGTGATGGACTTTGCGTGTTTTATTGAATTACGACCTTCCCCATTACGTTTGGACTTGTTGTGTTCGGTTATATTTGTACCTGTGTTATACGTGTTTATATAGTTCTAATAAACTCTATAGTAATTCTAACGGCATATTAATTCGAGTCTCGCAACTCGTAAGAATATAAATAAGTATTTTTTTATTATATTAGTTTATAAAGTCATTGTATTAAGCTCTTGTTCTATTTATTTAAATTAATATTTAGATGGAGTTCTACTTGAGGTGATTTTTTAATAGCACACTATCACTAATCTGTTGTTAATGTAACAAGAAAAGCTAATAGTTTTTTTCTTAATAAATAGGTAGTATAATAAAAGAAATTCGCTACGTCTTGCTACCAAAGCGTGAATCTTTTATTAACACTAGTGAAGCGACAGGTGCAGTAGATGAGCGTAGTAATGTAGCCCTTTTCACGTAGCTGCAGCGCTGTAGCGCTACGGTGATTTACAAACACTCCTTGCTCAGTATGAGGCAGAACTATTGCTATATTTAGGGGTTATCTAAACCGTCAACTAGATCTCAAGTCTGGTTATCCTATTTGTTATTCAATGCTGAACAAAGGTTTTGAGTCATGGTAACCCTAGCTCGTGTTCATACTTCAGTACATATTCTTGATGCATGCATATTTCCTTCTTTTTTGTATACTGGTGTGCATATATATCTATCTCTGTTCCTCTCACTTTACTTCACGAAAATGCCGCCATTGTGTCGTCGGATTCAGTTTGCGGTGTTAAATAGACCGACATGTACGAATGGATTTTTGCCAAGTGCAGTACGTTGGTGAACTTATATTAAATGGCGGCCGTCTTAAAAATTACTGCATTTGGTAAAAGTGTTTGATTGGGCTGTTTTCAAGGTATATGCATGATAGCTAGAAGTATACATTACTTCTGAAGCCAAAGGCGGACATAGTGTTTGGATATGAGTGTTGGATGAGTCTTTATAATAGTCTATTCTAGTTATTATTGTCATGCAACAAACATTTAAACAACAACTGAAGGCAACAAAATCATACTATTAGCGTCAGCGGTTTCGTGTGTTTTTTTTTTATTGCAGGAGTATAGCAGACAGGCTGACGGCCCACTTGATAGAAAGCGGTAATCGCCGTAAAAGATGGTAAATCGCCTATGGACATTTGCAAAACCAAAGGTACTACAAATGCGCTGCTGCTCTCTTAAGGGAGACTGGAATATCCGGGGTTTTTTAACTTCGGATCCATGCACACATATCCCAATGTTTTGTTTTTGGAAACTAATTTATTTTACAGTCTCAAAAATATAGATAGTATGATAGATCCTTGCCTGACAATCAGTGACTATAAAGGGTCAATATTATTAACGAAATTCTAAAATAATTTGAGATCTAAATTTTATCATAAAGCAATGTTAATGCAGATTATATTTTTGTATATAATTCTCTCTTGTTATTTGGGTGTCGCGCTTACTGTTTAACTTTATATATATAACCAGAGCTTTCCTCATGGCTACACCGCAGACCAAACCCCGGCAAATAGTTCTATTTTACTTACATAAACACTAAATTAGGTTTTTAATACGCATATATTGTATATACCTTTAGTGGAAACTCATCTAACTGATTGTGAAAACTGCTTAAAAATACGTTGCATGCTTTAGGAGTTAGTTGGTTTACAGACAGACAGACGCGTAAAGCGAGTTTATTTTAAACTATGTAAAGAAGATAATATTTTTCCTGAAACATATATACATACATACATAACTTTACGCCAGTTCCCTTGCGGGGTAGGCACGAACAACAGAGCGCCATTCAGGCTTATTCATACACAGCTCACTTGCTTCTTTGACGTTCATAGCTTGAATAGTTTTAGAAATAATGTTTTAAGCGCCTGTAGAAATTTTACCACGCGCACGCGTATACAAGTTTTGCTTTTCAAATCAATTTCTCTGGAATCCACGAATCAGATCCTAAAGTGGTAACAATGGACTCGTGGTAAGTACCTCAGGAGAATACACTTTCGAATAAAATCCACAATCGACGGAGTAATCGCGTAACAGACATACAAAAAAAATATTTGGCAGTTATGTAGATTTTTTTAATTGCATGAGTTCAGCAGACAGGCAGACGGCCCACTTGATGGAAAGCGGTTACTGTGCTAGAAATGCGCTGCTGTTCTCTTAACGAAGACTGGAACCTGGTCACTAATGCCGGGACACAATTCAAGGTTGTTATGGCGCCATACTCTAGACCAGGAGTGGTCGCCATCCAGTCGGGCAAATGCCCTACCACCTGGCTGTGGGTTGTTAAGTCGCCTCTTACGATAGGCCGCCCGGCCGCAGGAAATTGTATTCTTTCTCCGTTCCTGCACGGATAGAAAGCTGCTCCTTTTGGAAGTCGGTTATAAATACACTCCGTGCGCTGTAACAAACAAAACAAACTTCCTTAAAAGGAAACCGAACAAAAAACATTGCAGGATCAATCCAAATTAGTCTGGAATCACTTAATACAATTGGGGTGCAGGAAGAGTTTTATTGGAACCGGAGGTGGAGGGAGGGTTTTGCCCGGATGATCCGGTCTAAGTCGGTTCCAGCTGGTTCTTGCTATTCAGGACCTGTCCCGGTGCAGACACGCCAAATGAAACTGTCTCGGCTTCGTCTAATCTTAGTTGGCCCCTACTGCTGGTACCTGAACTAGAATCAGCAATTCGAAATCCGTCAGATATGTTTTTGATTAAAACTAAGTATAATAAACTAAAATATTGCTACGTGAGAGCGGGGATACGCACTTGGGATTGAAAGAAAACACCAGTTTCTTTTTCAATTAAATACTTTTATTTAATATTTTCTGAAGTTTTCGCGACTTGTATACATAATAAAACTACGTTTTAACAAATAAACCCGTGGATAAATCCAACCACTACATCAGATTCGATAACCTACAAATCGTCGCGAAAGAGAATCGTTTCATACCTAGAATGATGCGTGAGGCCATTGAAATCAAAAAACACCCAAATTTCAATAGAGAAGATGGTTGGCAAGTATCACCTGTTTGGGATCCAATCATCAAAACTATTAAGACCCAAACCCAGCAAAAACCAGCTGCCAGACCTCTGCGTACAACGGAACACAAACCAACTTGACTGATAATTACTTTTATTTTTTCCTTCCACCCATTTTAATATTATATAAAATTATTAGAGCTAGGCATGTTTGCTGAAGAGTTTCTTGCACCGCTTCTTCTCTTCAAGCCATAACATGTTGCGAAGCGGTAGTAAATTAGATTAGGCTCCCATAGAGTAAATAATAACCATAAACAAAAATTAAAATTAACAAGTTGGCGGTAGGCTACATAAAACTTTAACAATACTCGTTGAAACTTAACATCTTTGTCTTCCGTTTCGGCTACTAAAAAGTGGCCGAAACGTCGGAAAAACAAAATCAAATAAAATTACCGCGCTTAAAACCGTTAAAACGTAGTTTTATTACTTTTATTTACTTACACAGCCATACGTGATTGCCTGGTTACCCCTTTACGCACTGTCCCGACGATGAAATGTCTCACTCACAATACCGTCGCCAATATTGCGTAGACCAACCACCTCCTGATATTGCACTGCTCGCCTCCGAGTTTACCGCGCATAGTTCGCTTCTGGATCTCCTCTTAAATTACGCTTAACTCCTCCTTCACTGAACTGCCTACTAAACTCGTCACTATCCTCTACTAAACTCTTCTTCCTTGTATCGCACTTGTCGCTTCGCTGTCTTCAAATGAACTTTTCAGTAGGCGCATCTTACGCTGCTTATATATAATATACCCCAATTTCCTACGACCGGGCAGCCTGTCGTAAGAGGCGACAAAAGAAGCTACAGCCAGGTAGTAGGGCATTTTCCCGACTGGATGGCTACCACCCCTGGTCTAAGGTATGTCGGTAGAACAACCTTGTGTTGTGTTCCCGTATTAGTGACCAGGTTCCAATCTCCTTTAAGAGAGCAGCAGCGCATTTGTAGCACCTTTGGTGTTACTAATGTCCACAGGCGATGGTAACCGCTTTCCATCAAGTGGGCCGTCTGCCTGTCTGCTGAACTACTGCAATAAAAAAATAAAAAATAAAATAATGTCTTTCCCTTTTTGAACCTTCTATTGTAGATTTTCGATCCTCATTTCTTTATTTTTTTGTTTAACATCTATCCCTTTCTAAAATGTTTCTGTCCTTGTTTTTTTCTTCTGGAGTCTTCTACGTTTTTATGAAACTCCTTAAACCAACTAGATCGTTCCACCATCTCTCGCCACACTAATATAAACTAATACAAAAGATGTGTGATTGTGTGTTGAGTTAATGCTTGTATTAAATTCACTCCTCATAAAATTTTCATACCGGGGGTTTTATATGAAAATCGATTCTTAAGGAGTAAACTTCAAAAAAATACTTGGTTATATTGTATTCTGTCTATGATCCCTTAAAACTATAAGTAGAATATTGAGCCTTGGTCACTCTCTTCTATGGGTAACGCATTCAGAAGGTGGGCTATGTTTCCCCGCTGATTTGCCATATTGATACGCTATTCAAGGTAGGCATTAGCCCTTTGATCACCTGAAGAGTCGACGAGTGGTTTTAATAGCTCTTTGTAGAGGCTTATAACCTCAAGATCTTACGGTCCAAGTGTGAAAACAGCAAACTGCATTAATAAATAACTCTCACTGATTAAATTGTTTCTGCCACTACTTAATAACTAAGTTATTCTGAATATCGTCTAAAAGTAATAGGTACATATAAATTACAAACTAAGTTTACTTTCTACTCTGTGTTTTAAAATGAATAACCAACAAGCAGCTCCCCCTACCAACACCTCTAGTTATCATTATGATATGATTTTTTATGTCTTTTTAATATTATTACGTTATACATATTTTTTTTAATTGTCTGAGGCCTAATGGAAAGTGTTTACTATGGCCTATGGACAACTACAACACCAAGGGAGCCAATCAGTTGCCTACTTCACTGAAACTTAATCTTTTTATGTCCATATGCTCTGCAAAAACTGCGACAGGGAATTCATTAAACAGCTTGAATATGTATGACATGAAGAAGCGATCGCCATCATTGAGTTATATGTACTAAGTACTAGAGAAGTTATTCAAAATAAGGAAGTTCGAACTTGTTAAAAACGGGAGACTGCGTGAGGCGAGAGTGCCATGGACTGGCTCATGTATTTGCTGCAGCGCTAAAACACTATGACGTCTAATCAAACTATTAAAGTATGCAGCCCTAGATTGCTTAGAGAGTATAATTTAAATTAGCCTGAACATGGCCACAGCGATGACGCGTCGAGACAAGTTAAAATTGACAAAATTGAATGAAAATAATATTTCTTATCCAGAATACAATAACGTTCTTGTTTCTTGAGTGGTTTGAACAGTCGCTACAGATACACATAAAGGCATTTTTTTTAATAGTTACTTTTCACTCAAACACGTAAAATATCGCGAAGAGCGTGCAAACTAAGCGAGTTCTTGTCCATGGATCATAACGAGTGTTCAAGTAAACCAATTACGGAGCTTTCTCTAGTACGTAGTACATTAAACCTCATTGAACGCACACTGGACGACTTCTAAGAGTCAAAGTAGTGTGGATGAACTCCTAATACTTTTTTTTTATCAAATCGGCAGACAAACACACACACTGTATATCCCCAAATTAAGCAAGTTACGCTTGTGTTATGGGTAATATACAACGGACCACTCTGGGGCCGATCCCAGACACCCAGACCATAGTAAATACGGAAGAAAATACGTTTCCGAAATTTACCATACCAGGAATCGAACCCGGAGCCTCTGCGTCGCAGTGAGGTAAGCCGGTAAAGGCTTAGCTCGCTCAACCACAGAGGCCGTCGAAATAATACTTTATTTCCTTTGTATTTTTAAAATCGTTTTGTAGGTGATAAAAACCCATAGTAGGGGTATTTTCTCGTAACAGAGGCAGGCTATCGGCCGTGCCGACTGGTGCAGTGCGCCGGGGCCCATGATTCCCAAGCTCCTTTTTCATTTACACAAACCAATGGCCGATTCTACTGCAATTTGTATAGCTTTAGATGAAAATTGCAGTCCTTTGTAGTAGGTTTCATTTCTAAATACGACTTTCTACGCTATATTGTTTGTATGAACTTTAGTTCCAAGTCCCATGATAATACATCCAACTCTTGTTACTATGATAGATAGATAGACAACACTTTATTGTACAACAAAGCAACACATAAATAGAAAAATACAAGAGATAGTACAATGGTTTTGCGCTGCTGCTCTCTTAATTGAGTCTGGAACCTGGTCACTAATGCCGGAACACAACTCAAGGTTGTTATGGCGACATACTTTAGACCAGGGGTGGTAGCCATCCAGTCGGGCAAATGCCCTACCACCTGAGAATATGCGTAGCGTATTCGTAAAGTCCTTGATATTCTTGATATCAAACTACTTTCCATTCAACGCTCTCCAACTATCGCCCTCATAGCAGTCTCGGAGTGCAGATAAGCTCTATTCAGCTCTCGCCACTCGCGTTGTCGCACTATCTAATTGGCTTTGAGCTATCAAAAGGAGATAGGTGCGATACGGGCGTTATTCCACTACTGTCGACATCAAAGCTGTTGTATCATCTTTCGAGGAGCGTTTTTTTTTTGTTTTTTTTTTTCATAAATGATGTATCTTAGTGATACAACATTAAAAATAAAAAACTTCGTTTAAAAAAACCGACTTCAAAGACTAAAAATCTAAAAAGTATTAAATTACTTATTTCTAAAGCTATTATTATTAATATATATTATCTAAAATATCTTAAAGTCGGTGCTTAGTAATTTTCAAAAAAAAATTAGTAATTTTTATGTTTTACTTTGCACCGACTTCAAGATGTTTTAGATAATATATATTAATAATAATGGCTTTAGAAATAAGTAATTTAATACTTTTTAGTTTTTGAAGACGGTTTTTTTAAACGAAGTTTTTTAATTTTATTTGTTGCTTTTTAGTGTCTAGTTATGTATGGGTAGATCTAAGAAAGGTGCCGCGCTCCTTAAAAAATATAGGTCCCAAGAAACGGGAACAAAAAAATGATCGTAATATGAAAACTACTTGGCCAAACTATGTTAAATTTTTAGAAGACCAAATAGAAGCTATTCCGCGTCAAATAAAAAAAGAATCATGTAAATCGGATCGTAAATCTCGGAGTAATCGGTGAACATACATAAAAAAAAACAAAAAAAAAGATCCTGACGAATTGAAAACCTCCTCCTTTTTTTGAAGTCAGTTAAAAACTACAATCTAATGTAGGAAGTAAGACCAATGGGTAATTTTTATGTGTATATAGCACATATTGATTTTTTAATTTTGAATAAGTCCTACTAATATTATAAACGCAAAAGTTTGTAAGAATGTATGGATGTATGTATGTTTGTTACTCTTTCACGCAAAAACTACTGAATGGATTTTTATGAAACTTTACAGTAATATATAGCTTACACATCAGAATAACACGTAGGGTGTAATTTATAAAGATATAGTGTGAATTATCCTAAATATAACGATTTTTCATCTCCGCGCGGGTGAGACCGCGGGGTGCAGCTAGTATTAAAATAAAACTAAAAGTTAATTTAAAAAATAAATAAAATAACCTATACTATAAATAAAACTATATTTACAGAATAACATAAATTTCTAAGTAAAAAATTCACTCCAAATCACTGTCGGCGGGGAGCGTACCCAAAATGCTGGCCGCATTTTGCTCTTTGGATGGCGATGATGATTCGTGGAGTAGATGAGCAATTTAAATCTGACCTAAAATAACTATATATAACTTATATTACGAACTAGCTGTGCCTGCGACGTCGATTTTGTTTTCAAAACCCTCCGATTTTGAAACATTCTTCATTGGTGATCCGCTCCTATTGGTCTTAGCGTGATGATGTATAGCCTATAGCCTTCCACGATAAATGGGCTATCCAACACTGAAAGAATTCTTCAAATCAGACCAGTAGTTCCTCAGATTACCGCGTTCAAACACTAATACTTACATTTTAAATATCACGATACCTTTTGAATGAAACGTCCGAATTGAATAATTCGAAAAGTTCTAGAAAGGTATTGAATTCGTCTTGAATATAGAGTAATTTATTTTGATAAGGATTAATACCAAGGTACAAAATAAAGAGTTTTTGAAGCGATGGCATTTTAATTGTTTAAAAAAATAAAAGAAAACACTTATTGTGAGATAACTACAATAGTTAGACATATCGTTACGCGATATTTTTTATAGACAATTATATGTTCTGCAAAGTGGTAGTACATTGTTTTGTTCTATAATCAATAGTTTTCAATGTGGAAAGAATGCATGATGAAAGAATGACTAAACAGATATACAATGCAAAAGTGGATGGATGCAGAAGTCGTGGGAGGCCACGACACACTTTTCATGATCAAATTGATCGTGTACTAGCAGAAGGTGATGTCAGGAGCCTTAAGAACAGACGAGCTTGCCTGACGAGAGTTATGAATGTCAAAGAGGCAAGTGAGGTGTGTAAGAATAAGCCTAAATGGCACTCTTTTGTTCGTGCCTACCCCGCAAGGCGTGAAGTTATGTATGTATGTATGTATCAATAGTTTTCGCAGCGTACGCCGTGTAAGGATTTTTTCGGGTCATTTTTGACACCTTGGGTTACATTGTTGGACTTTTAGTAAGGATTCCAAATTTTTTTTCAAAATATAATATAGCCTATAGTCTTCCTCGATAAATGTACTATTCAACACTGAAAGAATTTTTCAAATCGGACCAGCGGTTCCTGAGATCAGCGCGTTTAAACAAACAAACAAACTCTTCAGCTTTATAATATTAGTATAGATGTGTTCAATAACACTGACACACACAGATGACTTTATTAAGGAGAATACTCTTTGTTCGCGTGTTCTTTGTTAAAGTTTAGCACATAGCACTACATTTTATTATTATGACAGTATTATAACACTAACTCAGATGGTATTTTAACACTAACTCAAGAATTGACTTATTAAAACATTCAAAATTGATACTTGGTGTATTGTTAGAGCAATCGATGCATTTAAGGCTTGTGTTTCGCATCATTTAGTCCGAATGTGTATCATTCCGTGCCATATCGCTCTTTTTAGATTAGTATGCGTGGAAAATGTCTCATAGTATTAAAATAGGTACTAGTGGCAAGCAATGGATTATTGTATTCTTTGATTCATTGATATAAGTTGTGAACGATAGTTACTATAAACAATAATGTTACGAGTTTAGCGGGACCCGAATTAAAATGCCGTTGGAATTATTATAGAGTTTATTAGAACTATACAAACACGTATAACACAGGTACAAATATAACCGACATAACTAATAACACTAATAACAATATAACTTAAGAACAGACGAGCGTGCATGACAAGAGTTATGAATGTCAAAGAAGCAAGTGAGGTGTGTAAGAATAAGCCTAAATGGCGCTCTGTTGTTCGTGCCTACCCCGCAAGGGAACTGGCGTGAAGTTATGTATGTGTATGTATGTACAAATATAACCGAACACAACAAATCTAAACGTAATGCAAAGTCCGTCACTAATATATTAGTATGAAATTCCTAATAATGTAAATGTAAATAAATAACTGTTGTAATTCTATATAATATATTCTATATATAAGACGGCCTCTGTGGTTGAGCGGGCGAAGCCTTTGCCGACCTACCTCACTCCAACGCAGAGGCTTCGGGTTCGATTCCTGGTATAGTAAATTTCGGAAACGTATTTTCTCCGTTATTTACTATGGTCTGGGTGTCTGGGATCGGCCCCAGAGTAGTCCATTGTATATTACCCATAACAAAAGCGTAACTTGCTTAATTTCGGGATATATAATATGTGTGTTTGTCTGCCGATTATTATTATAAAAAAAAATGTCGATATTAGTGGAAACCACATCGTTCTTGAGTCTGTGCGACAACCACCGCACGGCTTATTCATAGCTGAAAATATTGACGACCCCTTTCATCCATGAAAGGGCTCCGAGGAAAAAAGCAGGGAGCCCGATTTTCCCTTATTTAGCCTACCTTAGCCTGTTTTAGCCTTAGCCGCTTGAGCTGGGCTCAATGAAACGCGTACATAGCCGAACTCTTTTGCGCTCGCAGCGCCACCGGGTGAAATGAAGGCGCTGTTTTCATTGCAAATTGCTAGAGTGTGTATACTGTTACGAATTTGTGGGTTTCGAAATTAAATGTTGAATGAATGTACACAAACTTTATTAGACGTACACACACGTAGTTCACAGTTCTTCATCCGTTATAATGTTACAGATGCAGAACGTTTCACGTGGATATGGCGATGGCTTTAATGCGTTGTTTAAGATGCGATAGTGTTAATGACGTTAAATATTGTCAGATAACACATGTGCCTATATATACACTAAAGTGACAATGTGTTAACGCCATTATTTTTTAAAGGACGCATATGACTACAGTCTAAATTTTTAATACTATCACAGATGAAACCGCATCTTTACAAACAGAACCAAATACAACAAGTACAACCGTAGCAGAAGGTCGTCATAACATAAAACGCGCACAGTCCATCGATGTGAGATTCCCGTTCCGAATGTAAATTTAGTAACTGCTCCATCGCATTTGAAACGCAACTAACTCTGTTTCAACAGATCGACATTATATATTCACAAAATAGACACGGCCTCCCAATAAACATGCACAACACTTTAATCCATAACAACATGGCTTCTAAACACTTGCAATGAAATTTCAAAATTGTTTAAGTTTTCCTCGAAGGCCGGCCATATACATAGAGAGATTATAACAATTGAGAATAATTTATAAAATTGGCGCAAACAAATGATAGTGAACAGTTACCACAACTACAATCAATAAAAAAAACTAGAGATAATTTAAATACAATATTACACAACTAATAATTCTTCCCGATAAACCTGCGCAGTAAAACAACTTAAATACACTTGACAGTGTACTTATCATATAAACGGGACAGAGTTAAGATTGCATAGCAAATAACAATCAGCCTTTTGCTATACCGAATAATGTTCAATTAAAACTTAAAAATAAAATATATTGTTACATGCCGTCAAAGGAATGCGCACACCTGCCTGTCGTAAAACGCAGTTTATTACCTTTCCTGCATTCGGAGTTCTTTTGTTTATTTCGTGTTTAGAATTTGCAATTAAGAAAAACATCCTATTGTTATCGTACTTGTTTTATGGCCGTCATTAGTGTCGAACTAATCCTTGTTGTTATTGATTGCATTGCTTCGAAGCTTGCTAGGTGTGTGGATTAACTCAGTGAACGCGGTCCTTTGTCGGTGTTATACAGTTTAGTATAAAACAATGCCTGAACGGAGGGGTGGGGTAGTTGAGCGAGGATTACGATACGAGTAAGACGTACATTCGACAAGCGATATAGTGACGGACTCTGTACGTGTTAATGAATCGTACAGTTTGTACTAGTAGTGTCTAGTTATATTTGTACCTATGTTATACGTGTTTATATAGTTCTAATAAATTCTATAGTAATTCCAACGGCATTTTAATTCGAGTCGAGTAGCTCGTAACAATATAAATAAAATTGAAATATCTGTGGTTGCGCCGAGGAACACCTCCTTATAAATTCTTCCTCCCCATCCTCGCCATCAAGAAAAGAATAAACTATTAAAAGAAGAATGCGCAAAACAAGACATTCTAGTGTCAGTACTGTCAACACAATAACCTAAATATACGTAACGTTGGTTGGAACTGTTGGAATTATTATAGACTTTATTAGAACTATACAAACACGTATAACATAGGTACAAATATAACGGAACGTAACAAGTCCAAACGTAATGCAGAAGAACGTAATTCAATAACACCCGCAAATAGATTACCGAATGTACACAAGTCTTGCTTCGCTCGTGGTTATCGCTCGACTAACTGGTCCCTCAATCGAGACATTGCTTTATACAGATGCAATATGTCTGCCCAGCCGCGTGACCGAATTTCCTAAAATCAGTTTGTACTTTAAATCCTACACACCTGGCTAATGATTGACATAAAAGATTATAATTCACATTGGGCTGTTTTCTAATCACAATTTTTAAACACAAAGTAAACAAAAGAAGTTCAAATTCCGAAAGGTAATAAAATGTGTTTCAACAGGTATGCAGGTGTGAATTTGTCTTTGTCGGCGTCTAGGTTGTAACAATATATAATGTTTATAAACCATATCAGTTTTTAAGAAAATGTGTATGCCAGTAAATGGCGAAATATGTTCTCACTATATTATAGGGCCTCGTTATCCATATTTCATACAAATAAAGATTTAATTTCATAATTTGTATAATGCTGTTACGAGTCGCGAGACTCGAATTAAAATGCCGTTAGAATTACGTAATAAGTAGTACACACGTCTCGCTTCGCTCGTGGTTCTCGTTCGACTGCCTCCCCCTCGATCAGGTCATCGTTTTACACTGCACAAATGTGATGTCCTCGTATCTAAGTCGACTTAATCCGCCACACCTGGCTAATGACTCGGACACAAGCTGCCACAAAAGAATACAATAAAACAATGGGCTGTTTTTTAATCACAAAATTTAAACACAAAGTAAACAAAAGAAGGCGATCATAAAAGAGTTACAGTCAGTTTAAATGCCGGGAGGCAATAATGTGTTTTATTTCAGATATGTAGGTGGATTTTGTGTTTGTCGGGACCTGAGTTGTAACAATACTGTCAAGGTAATAAAACACCTGATTAGTTACGGATTATAGAGATTCTCAATATACACGATTCGTAGCAATACGAAAAATGCTTGAGGCATACGGTACAATTTGACTATTTGAAAAAGTGTACGTCTAGACGAGTTGGCGAATGTTTGAGGTTTTCAAAAACGTAACCAGATGTGAATGGTCCTCGAAAGACTAGATGCGAGATACGCTTCTTGCTTTTTGTGGTTTCATTTTGCGGTACTTTTCTTTAGAAACGTACGGGCCTATTAGTTTCGAAACGTTTTTGCATTTGTAGTAGTGTTTGTTATATTCTAAATTTGAAATTAAAATTTTCTTGTACAGTCAGCAAAAAGAGGTTTGATATATTCTGAAAAAAAAAACAATCAAAAGTGAAATTCCCACGATAAAAATACTACACAAAATTGAAAGAAGACATAGATTGTAAAGGTTGTGACAGAAGAGTTGAAGAAATTTAGTATTAAAAATTATTATGAATTAATTCAATTGAACATAATTTTTAATAGTTGGGCGCATCCCATTTACCAAACACGTCCAGATCAGCCGGTTCGGCGGCGGAAACAGCTGAATCACTCAAGCGGCACAAATATGCAACCCTCAGCGAGAGTAGCATGTTTGTGCCGTTTGCAGTCGAGACGCTTGGACCGTGGAGTCCTGAGGCCATGAGCCTCTACCAAAATTTATCGAAACGACTCATTGACTCTTCAGGTGATCAGAGGGCTGGTGCTTACCTCGGCCAACGGATCAGTATGGCGATCCAGCGAGGAAACGTAGCCAGTCTTCTGGGCACTTTACCCGTAGAAGACGGTGATCTAGGCTCAGTAATCTACTTATAGTCTTGAGAGAGTATGAGTAGAATACAATACAAATAAGATAAGTTTTCTTGCATTGTATTCGATTATATGTAATTTTAATATACCATGTGCATATACTAAAAAAAATTAATTCAATTAATACTTATTATTTTAATATCTTTTAATATTATTATTAGTTTCATATTGAGTACCTGTCTGTAAAAATATATAAAAAGTATTAGTTTATTTATGTGCTGGCTGTATACTACTACAAACGCAAAAACGCCTCGAAGCTAATTTATCTATAATTGCTTTTTCAAAATAATTGATTTTTATCTGTCTGTTTATTTGGGAATTCAGTTATGGTCATCCATGCTCTGGTAGTAGTCTTGTTGTCTTTAAACAGTCCAAAATAAAATAGCTTTTCGAGTTTGTCTGTCTGTATATGCATTAACTTTTTCTAAGCTATACCACGGATTTTTAAGTGGTTTTGACCATCAATCAGATAATTTTTCGCTGAAGAGCTATTTCTTTATATAAAAGTCTACTTACTATGTATCAACATCAACAACAACGCTATCTATGCAATTAGATCTTGTCCATCCAAAGGTTGCCTAAAAGAGATTGCTTTTAGAAATAAGGCCGCCCATTGTACTACCTTTTAGTAAGTTTATTGTGTATTTTTTCTATGTAATTTCTATTGGTGTACAATAAAGAGTATTGTATTATATTGTATTGTATGTATAATACAATAAATCTGTTAGGAGTTTTGATTTTGTACAAAGGATTTAAGAATCAGAATAAAATAAGGAGGGGGGGGGGGGCTAATTAAGACTAGCATATTTCGAAAATGCATTTCTTAGCGGTTTTATTCACCTATCTGTTAGAGCATCACGTGAAAACTACTGAACGGATGTAAATGAAACTCGACACACAGCTAGCTTATATTCGTGGTTTACGCTTGTGATACTTTTTATTTCGATAAATGACGTCATTTCCATGGGATCCGCCGTTACAATTCACTAACAACACGTCATCATGGCAACGCCGCGAATAAAGTTTCGGTCCTGCTAGTTATATGCCGCGCACAGAAAGTTTGCCGATGACTGCTCACTATTATTGTATATACATATAATAAAACTGTAGAGGTCAAATTTCTGTACAATGAAAAAAATGCTAAAAACCGAGTCAGTGGGATGTAAGAAGTGAAAAAGAACTAATTTAGATGTTTTTCAAATTTTTTGTTTCTCTGTTTGTCTGTTTGTACGGGCTTATCTCCGAAACGACTGGTCCGATATAAATTGGTACCCTACCCAGGTGGTAGGGTATTTGCCCGACTGGATGGCTACCACCCCTGGTCTAAAGCATGTCGCCATAACAACCTTGAGTTGTGTTCCGGCATTAGTGACCAGGTTCCAGTCTCCCTTAAGAGAGCAGCAGCGCATTTGTAGCACCTTTGGTGTTGCAAATGTCTATAGGCGATGGTAACCGTTTTCCATCAAGTGGGCCGTCTGCCTGTCTGCTGAACTCCTGCAATAAAAAAAAAAAAAAAAAAAATTGTATAGTGGTAGCTTATATCTCTGGTCAATATATAGGATACTTTTGATCCCGAAAAATTAAAGAGTTCCCGTGGGATAGTCAAAAAAACTTTCGACGCGGACGAAGTCGCGGGCAGAAGCTAGTTGTATATACTTATGTAAACACAATAACAAATTAAAAAAAAATATATTGCGACAACTATTTATGTAACCTTTTTTGTCAACCCTACTAACCATCGACGCGTGACGTCATGAGGCTATCGGCAAACCTTCTGCGCACGGGTAGTATTTTTAGATATAATTTCATTCCAGGTAATTCAGACGACGTTAATATATATAAACAAGAATATATCACTACATCACCCTGCCAAAACAAATATCGTCTAAATACTTATTACATAAAATAAAAATATTTTTTTATTTACCAGAGACTTATCTTTGGCGGTCACACAGACTCGTGACGTCGCCCAAAATGAAATATGGCGGCTACGTGACGAGTTAATCTCTAGACAGTTTTCTAATAGTCCAAGAGCCCGCTAAACAAATCATGAGGCTATTTTAAATCAAGCATCTTTGTAATTTTTTCTCATAATTTAACCTACATTTGACCATAGAAGTTGTTAAATTGGTAGGATAGCGGTTAAAGCACTCACATCCTAATCTCAAATGACGCAGATTCCAATCCTGGCCGGAAAACGCAATTAGCAACGAAGTAATGTAATCAGTCTTATGAGGGCGTTTCCAAGTGACTACGGTCTGGCACTATATTTTTTAGATTAATATATAGGTGTTCATAGAATAGGAAGTAGTTTTAAATTTTGACTTACCTGTATGACCTTCAAAAAGTGTTCTCCAGTGGAACATATTTTGAATAATAACTTTTACATTTGAATTGGAATTAATTTGTATTAATAATTTATTTTTAGTGTTTAATTTCTTTCCAGAATGAATTAGTCGTCTTATATAATTTAACCGTCATAAAGAGTGTAGCTTAAAACTATAGGCCCATGTCCTTTATTATGGTTAAAAAAAAATCGTACCGAATTTAGTCAAAATTGGTCAATTATTTTACGGTTTAAGCGAGTAAAAACCTTTTGTTTTGTTTGATTAGTATAGATTTGAGTATATATCCGTGCAGGAACGGAGAAAGAATACAAATTCCTGCGTTGGGGCGGCCTGTCGTAAGAGGCGACAAAACAACCCACAGCCAGGTGGTGGGGCATGTGCCCGACTGGATGGCTACCACCCCTGGTCTAAAGTATGTCGCCATAACAACCTTGATTTGTATTCCGGCATTAGTGACCAGGTTCCAGTCTCCCTTAAGAGAGCAGTAGCGCATTTGTAACACCTTTGGTGTTGCAAAATATCTATGAAAAAGCTTTAAATCAGTGATAGATGAAATCACGCCGATAGTCGATGGGGTCTCGGGCTATTATGTCGTACGTAAGTAGAAAAATGAGAAAATAATTTGTGTACTTCAAAGGGACAACCTCAGAAATAAATTTTGTGAATTTCTATTTTATCACAAATAATTATTTGAGACAGTTTTTCAATTCGATTCTTAGGTACGAAATATTTTATCGATGGTTTTAGATTGAAAAAATATTTTTGATAAATTCTTGTATTTTAAAAAAAAAAATTATTGCAGAAGTATTGCAGGTTCGAGTTTGTACAGTGCGTTTTAAAATGTGAAAAAAATCAGGAGTTCTATCTAATTCGGACCAGCAGATTCCGAAAATGTAATTTTTAGAATTTGTTCTGACTGTTTGTCTATCTGTATGTTAGAGCATAAAAACTACTGAATTGATTTCAATGATATTTGAAACGGAGCTAACTCTTTTTTTATTGCAGCAGAGAGGCAGAGAGGCAGACGGCCCACTTGTTGGAAAGCGGCTACAATCGCCTATGGACATTTGCAACACCAAAGGTGCTACAAATGTGCTGCTGCTCACTTAAGGGAGACTGGAACCTGGTCACTAATGCCGGAACACAACTCAAGGTTGTTATGGCGACATACTTTAGACCAGGGGTGGTAGCTATCCAGTCGGGCAAATGCCCTACCACCTGGCTGTGGGTAGTTAAGTCGCCTCTTACGACAGGCCGCCCGGCCGCAGGAAATTGTATTCTTTCTCCGTTCCTGCACGGATAAAACGTCCTTACGTACGTGTTGACGTCCTTTTTGAAGAGCCCCGTACTGCAGCGCTCTTAGAAACCCGCAGGAGGGAGATCATTCCAGAGTTTGATCATATATTTTATTTTTATCCGTGCAGGAACGGAGAAAGAATACAATTTCCTGCGGCCGGGCGGCCTGTCGTAAGAGGCGACTAAACAACCCACAGCCAGGTGGTAGGGCATTTTCCCGACTGGATGGCTATCACCCCTGGTCTAGAGCATGCCGCCATAACAACTTTGAGTTGTGTTCCGGCATTAGTGACCGGGTTCCAGACTCACTTAAGAGAGCAGCAGCGCATTTGTAGCACCTTTGGTGTTGCAAATGTCCATAGGCGATGGTGACCGCTTTCCATCCAGTGGGCCGTCTGCCTGTCTGCTGAACTCCTGCAATAAAAAAATAAAAAAATATGGCATGAAGGAGCGTATGCCACACACAGTGGATGACTCTCAGGTGTCGAGGGTGTACGATGATAAAATGTCAAAGTAGGCGCTCTCTTGTTTTCTCTCATAATCCCATAATTTTCATTGGACGTTTTAATTAAAATCTATACTGTTTAATAAAATATTCAATGATGTCGATCCTTTTATAGGCAATTTATTTAAGTATAAAACTGAAATTAAAAAGAAAAAAAAATAATAATAATTAACGTTCTACTATTTTCATGTATACTCGTATACTTTATTTTATTATTTTGACTTTGATTTCATTAATATTATTATTTTGTTTTTTTTTAATATTATGACTTTTATTTTTAACATGTATCACGATTTTTTTTTATGACATGATAATTATGACTTAAGAGTGATATAGATAAATAAACAAATTGTAGTTTTTGTTTTGTGTTGTATTGTATTATTTAATTCCTTTTTTATTTTATATCTAATTTTCCAATATTGCATCAAATTTATTATAACTTTCTTATAGTTGTATGAGCCAAATGCGTATCAAGAATTATTTTTTTAGTGGAAACTTAGTTGATATGTGTATTAAGTTATGTGTTTTATATTGTAAGAATTATAATTATAAGTCTTGTTTATAATGTCAAAATAAAAATTTGAAAAAATCAGGTGGATAATTCGTACCAGGATATTCCGAAAATGCAATTTTTAGAATTTTAGTGTGTCTGTCTGTCTAGATTTTTCGGTTAATCTCTAAAATGGCTAGACCGATTTTAACGGGACTTTCACTAGGAGATAGCTGACGTTGTACGGAGTAATCTGGGCTACTTTTTAGAGTTCTAACTTCTAGAACTAGAGTTCTTCCAACAGTGATTGCAGAGTGGGTTACGAGTTCCTTTGTTGCTATACGACTTCTTAGTTTACTTCTATGATACTGATTATAACGTGATTTTGAATTTTTAAGTTTCGGGAGTAAATGAATGCAATTTGAATCCAGTTCAAAGAGGTTATATTGTTTTTAAAATTACATGACATGACGTTTTTGACACTTAACGTTCCGTTCACAAACTTTGTATAATGTAGTAACATGGGGCCGGCCTTGGAAGCAGCAGGTTCCAACAGGATCAGCAGACATCACAACGCCTTTGCAGTCCAGGGTCATCACACCGCATTTGGATTCCATTGTCGTTACACCATCTTTAGGGTCCATTGATGGTATTGGTAGTGGACAAATTTTCGAGAAAGCTCTGCGAGTTACTCCAGATGATGTGTACAGATCAGCTACTCGAGACACACCGTCCAAGCCAGGGAATATACGGATTATCCTTCCTAACTTCCATTTGAGAGGTGGCAAGTTGTCATCTTTTATAAGAACAAGTTGGTGGAGTTTGACATCATCCTTATTGATCTTCCACTTGGTTCTAGTTTGTAGTTCCGAAACGTATTCCTTTGCCCATCTTTTCCAAAAGTCTTGTCTCATTTTCTCGATTATTTCGTACCGGGGCAGGCGATGATTTGGTAATTTTGTCAAATCTGCAGCCGCTGGAGCGGTCAACGGTCGGCCGATGAGAAAATGGGCAGGAGTAAGAGGTAAGAGGTCATTAGGATCCGTAGATAGAGTTGAAAGAGGTCGAGAGTTAAGGATGGCCTCAATTTGTATCAAAACTGTAGCAAACTCCTCGTATGTGAGGTTAGCGCCACCTACTACACGTCTTAAGTGATGCTTACAGGATTTTATCCCGGCTTCCCATAATCCGCCAAAATGAGGTGAATAGGGGGGAATAAAACTAAATTTAATATGATTATCGGAAGTGTAGTTAAAAATATCATGACTATGATTTTTTAAAAATGAAGCTAATTCTCTTTCAGCGCCCACAAAGTTCTTTCCATTGTCGGAAATTATCTCTATCGGTTTACCACGTCGAGATATGAATCGTTTTAACGCTAGCAAATAAGAAGCTGATGAAAGACTAGTGACTAGTTCCAAGTGCACCGCCCGAGTAGTGAAACAAACGAATAAACAAATGTATCCCTTTATAAGAGAAGCTCCCCTGCCTTGACGATTCAATATCATCACTGGTCCGGCGTAGTCTGCTCCGCAACGCATAAATGGAAAGCCAGGTTCAAGCCTTTTGGCGGGGAGATTTCCCATAATTGGTGAAGAAGTCTTTCCTATCATACGCATACACGTAACACATTCTCTGGGAATCTTTTTTGCTAAATTACGGCCTCCGATTGGCCACCAAGATTCACGCACAGTTGCTAGCAGAAGCTGAGCTCCGCCATGCATTAACTGCTTGTGTTCATATAAAAATAGTAATTTAGTAAACCTATGCTTACTGCACAAAAGTATTGGATGCTTTTTGTTGTACTCGAAATGACTGGAATTATGTAAACGACCACCTACACGTATCAAATTATTTTTATCTAGAAATATATTTAAACCGATTAGTCTTTTGGATTTTATTGCTAAACCTTTAACCAATGACTTATATTCATCAGGAAACGATTCTAACTGCGATTGACGTGCTAACATGTCAGTTGAAACGGCCAATTCATCTACTGATAAAGGTCCGAACTTACGATTTTCTTTACAAGTTCGTACGTTATCTATAAATCTAAGCACATAAGCAGCTGATCGACGCATTCGGTTAAAAGAGGAAAATCTATTAACATCTAGAATGCTAATTGTAGAATTTGATTTATTACACAGGAGACTAACACTAGCTTGTGGCTTTAGTTCTGGCAATTGATTAATTTCTAACGCAAAATTAGTTTTATAAGTAATTTTACTATTTTGTAAGAATGCTGGACCATGCCACCACATTTTGTTATGTTTTAGTTCGCCCAAATTCATGCCTCTTGATACTATATCTGCGGGGTTATCCTCACTCTTTATGTGCAACCAAGGTGCATCACCAGTTATTTCATTAATCTGTGAGACACGATTTTGCACAAACGTTTTTAAAGAATGAGGCGACATTCGAATCCAGCCCATAACAATAGTAGAGTCTGTCCAAAAGTATATCCTAGTAAATGTCATTCGTAAAGACTTAATGATTTTTTTGTATAAACGAGCTCCTAATACAGCGCCGCACAACTCGAGCCGCGGTACAGTACAAACTGTTTTAATAGGTGCTACTTTACTTTTAGCACATAATAGATGACTAGTAACATTCATAAGATCATTACTGTAAGAACGCACATACGCGCAGGCACCGTATGCATCTTGTGACGCGTCAGTAAAAATATGTAATTCATGTTCGTACGAGCATTCACTCATTATGTACCGAGGTATACGTATTTGATCTAAACAGGACATTGTTGTAATAAAATGGTTCCAGGCGCATTCAATTTCCGTAGGAACCATGTCATCCCAATCCACTTTACTTAGCCACAATTTTTGTAAAAGCACTTTCGCTATTATTATTGTTGGAGATAATAAACCCAACGGATCATAAATTTGTGATATTACTGAAATTATGTTACGTTTCGTGACAGCAGCTTTAGGATCTAACCTAGTAGTAAAATGCAACTCATCAGTATTTACTTGCCATCCGAGACCGAGAGTTTTATTTTGTGAATGTTCACCAATCGCGAGTTCTTTAGAACTGGTTATATTAGCGTCACAATTGAACGTCCATTTACGCAAAGGAAAACACCCTGCCTTTAACACCCGTGATGTTTTTTCGCATATATCTGCCAGAAGGCGAGAATTATTTTCACCTGTGATCAAATCATCGACAAAAAAGTCTTCCTTTATGACCTTGGCAATGATTTCATCATTGGTTTCCTCGGCAAGTTGCCGCAAACAACGCATACTGAGATAGGGAGCTGACGCGGTACCATATGTCACTGTGTTGAGTTGATATATACCTAACTCATCAGACGAATTTTCCCGCCATAATATAAGTTGTAACTTCCGCTGACTAGGGTGAACTAAAATTTGTCGATACATTTTCTCAACATCAGCGCAGGCTACATACTTATAATGTCTAAATCGAAGCAAAATTAAGAAAATATCATTTTGTAATGGCGGGCCTATATATTGTATATCGTTAAATGACTTGTTTGTTGTGGTAATTGCACTTGCGTCAAATACGACGCGTAATTTTGTTGTAGAACTGTGTTCCCGAACAACACCATGGTGAGGAAGGAAATAGAATGGCGTGTCATATTTATGTATGGGTGACATATGACCTAATGAAATGTATTCACGCATGAATTGAACATACATGTTTTTATAAGATGGTGAACGATCTAACTTTCGTTCTAATGCTAAAAAACGCAACCTAGCACTTTCATAGGAATCTCCAAGAACATCAGCAGGTTCCTTTAGTGGAACTTGAACTAAAAACCTTCCACTTTCATCTCGTGTGGTAGTATTAACGAAGTGTTCTTCACATTTACGCTCTTCACTAGTAAGAATCGAATCGGTACATCCAATCTCCTCCAACTCCCAAAACCTTCGCAATTGAGTATCGATACTCAATGACTGGATAAAATGACAATGAGAGTTATTATAACGAATATTTTTATTATTTATGGGTCCAGAAATCAACCAGCCTAACCTTGAACCTTGTAAATATGGTCCATTGGGAAGTGGAATTCGATTATTATCCAACAGATCCCAAAAAACGTCGGCACCTATCAGCAAATCGATTTCTGAAGGTATGTAAAAAGTGGGATCAGCCAAAGGATGATTTTCTGGAATGTCAAATAATTTGTAATCATAATAATTGGAAGGTAGATTGGATGTAATGTTTGACAAAACAAAACATTGTAAACGCATATTAAATTGATTATATTTTGAACGCATATTAATATTGCATAATTTATTTGTGTGTGAGACCGACTGTCCCACACCCAATATACGCATTGTGGACTGTATGATTGGAATATTTAAACGATTGCATAGTTTTTCTGATATGAAACTATTTTGGCTACCATTATCTAACAGCGCTCGGGCTGTATGATATTGGTTGTTACTATCCATCACTTCAACAATTGCAGTGGACAGCAATACTTGTGGTAATTGAATAAAATGTTTATTGTTTTTATCCATGCCCATTTGAGGGTTAAACGCACAAGAAACTATTGACACTGGTTTGCTTTCCACCGACTGGGAAAGGCAGCTGTTTGTATCTGATAACACAGACTGAGGAGTGTGAGATTTAAAATTATTTAAATGTATTAAACTATTATGTTTCTTCTGACATTGTTTACAAGGTCCATACTTACATTCACTTACAATATGTCCTGGACGCAAGCAATTTTTACACAATTGTTCTTTAATTTTTACAAAATTAATTCTGTCTTGAACAGATAAATTCAAAAAATTAATACATGAGAATAATGCATGGCTACCATTACACATGGGGCATAGTCTTGAAGGTTTTTCCAATTTATTACCAATATTATGTGAAGGTGTGGATGTAGATGCATAACTGTAGCTTTGATGTGGCTGTGTATTTTCAATAGAGGCCCGTTTAAAAGATTTTGTAGGCTTATTGTGACTACACTGAATCATGTCTAACATGTCTGCACGATTCCGCAAAAAATGTAACAAATCACCCAACTTAATCTTTTCCTTAACAGAACCTTTGAAATTCTCCCATTCACGCTCCGTAGAAGAATCAAGTTTAGAAACCATAATGTAAATAACCAAAGTATCCCATGAGTCAGTGGGTTCATTTAATGATTTTAGTGCCCTTAAGTTGCGTAGGATAATATCAATTAATTTTCTTATTTGAACCGAGGATTCTTTATTCATAGATTGTGCAGTAAACAGAGCTTTAACATGGTTATGTGTTAATAAACGATTATTTTGAAATCTGCTTTCTAACAATTCCCAAGCATGAATGTAATTACCTGATGTGAACTCTAGTGCGCTGATTACTTGAAGCGCTGAACCACTAAGAGAAGATTTTAAGTAGTGAAACTTTTGTATAGCATCTAAATCAGTGCGTTTATGAATTATTGATATATATGAGTTTTTATACTCAAGCCAATGATCATATGAACCATCAAAGCAAGGGAGCTTAATATCTGGTAATTTTATAGGTATAGATTCAACATTGATCTTGTTGGTGCAAGGTGAACTCATACTAGAATCATTTTTACTTGGATTAAGTAAACATTTTGCTATTGACATTATATTGAAATACTGATCCTCAAAAGCCTCCCTATATTCTAAATTTCTTGTCAACTCAGTGTCATCTGACATTTTATCAATATTTTGTTGTATATGGTTAAAAGAAGTTAGCAAGGCAGACGCAGATTCCATTCGTAGTTGGATTTCAGCTTGTTGCCTATCGGTCAAAAGCACGTTGTCAAATTTAGCTATGTATTTTTCGAATAATGTCAATCTACCTTTAATGAACCCCCTTTGTCTCTTAAACTCACTTATATTAGATGTATTTCCGGCATCACTATACTCATCGAGACTCATTTTAGCAAATTATGGAATATATAACGAATAATACTTAAAATAAAATGAAATTATAACGCGGCGATATGGCAATGACTATGAAAAATTGTACCTACCGGCGACGCCGATGTAGTTTATCTCAATTTAGACACAAATTTCAACCAAATTCGGGAAATGGGAATAACGGGAATGGATAACAGACCGTATTCTTGCGCTGGGATAATCCGGTCGAATGATCAAAATGATTATAACGTGATTTTGAATTTTTAAGTTTCGGGAGTAAATGAATGCAATTTGAATCCAGTTCAAAGAGGTTATATTGTTTTTAAAATTACATGACATGACGTTTTTGACACTTAACGTTCCGTTCACAAACTTTGTATAATGTAGTAACAGATACAATGCAAAAGTGGGTGGATGCAGAAGTCGTGGAAGGCCCCGACACAACTTCCGTGATCAAATTGATCGTGTACTAGCAGAAGGTGATGTCAGGAGCCTTAAGAACAGACGAGCGTGCATGACAAGAGTTATGAATGTCAAAGAGGCGAGTGAGGTGTGTAAGAATAAGCCTAAATGGCGCTGTGTTGTTCGTGCCTACCCCGCAAGGGAACTGGCGTGAA
Source organism: Dendrolimus kikuchii (assembly GCA_019925095.2). NCBI lineage: Eukaryota > Metazoa > Arthropoda > Insecta > Lepidoptera > Lasiocampidae > Dendrolimus > Dendrolimus kikuchii. The sequence goes on along the minus strand of CM034405.1, from coordinate 20,797,297 downwards.
GTTATGTATGTATGTATATATGTATATTAGCAAACAAAAGAGCCATTCGTTCTTATATACGCTATATTGGATACTTACTATACAATATCCAAAATTTAACGATGTAATACATGTAATAAAACAGGATTGTTACGATATATCAAGCGTATGGGGGTCTTAACTTTTATAGTATACCCGAATAACAGTGTGGTATGAACACTGAATAATAATTTCGTAGTATTTTATGATTGTAGTAAAAGATCATGAAGTTTTTCCATGCTAAGATTTAATATGAAAAGTTTTGTGTTTGGCCGATAATAGATGGCGTTGTATTATATGTTAATGGATTTATGCAATAGTGATGTTCACGGGATTCGTAAAGATTAATGTTGGATTGGTTTCATAGGACATATTTTGTTTGAAAAGAAATAGATGCTTTTTAGTCTTGTGCTTATTCGGTCATCAAAGTGAGCGCTCTTTTCTAGTTCAATTCGGTCACTGAACTAGTTCATTTTAATAGTACTATTCGGTCATTGGAGCTTTTCGATCTTCTCTGTTAGCAAACGAATCTCGGTCTGTAATAGTTCATCATTCATGAACTACTCAAGACTATTACGAAATATGTCAACACTTTTATCTTATCTGAATTATACATACATACATAACTTCACGCCAGTTCCCTTGCGGAGTAGGCACGAACAACAGAGCGCCATTTAGGCTTATTCTTACACACCTCACTTGCTTCTTTGACATTTATAACTCTTGTCGTGCACGCTCGTCTGTTCTTAAGGCTCCTGACATCATATGAATTATACATATTATTAATGTATGGCTCTGCAGACCACGGGCCATGAAAATGGCCCGGACTTTTAGAGGGCTTGCGTGGGGCCATAGGAAGGCTAACACGTAGAGGCCCTTTGACAGATTTAATCTAAATGTGGTGTGACACTGACCGGAGATTGTCCCTGTCTACACCATATAAAAAATCACCCAAGGACAAGCTCCGGTAAGTGCTAACTCATTCCCTGCAATGGTCCTACTATTGCAGGGAATGGGAACAAAAGGTACCGGGCTATTAAGATGAACTGCTAGTGAAGTTACTCGGCACTTAGTGACTCGTCACTCACTGCATGGGCTCCTAAAAATGTCAAGGTTGGCGAGGAGCAACATGGGTATGAGTCACTAAGGAGTGTCGAGAGGTGGGCTGCAGGTTCACCGAAGCTACTTCCGACGTTATGCCATTTATCACTTTCACCCCTGAAGCTTGAGTCTTACCTCTAGCGATCTCCACTCCGTATCCGCTGGCTAAGGCAATCACGGAGGCGGAGGCCTTCCCTTGGTCCTCAGAGTCAGGCTCGAGGTGTCGCTACTTAGCTAAGACTTCACCACAAAGCCCCCTGCGGGTATATATATACATGTTATTATGTGGTTTAATTAGCTAGAGTGTATGTCTAAACAAAACAAAATTCCACTGGAGAACATTTTATAAAGGTCATACATCTAACTTAAAAATTAAGTCCACTTCCTTATCTATATGTGCACTTCGCAACATGTTATCACTGTTTAAGAACAGAAGCAGCAGGAAAGTCCCCAGCAACAAAATGTCTACCTAACCTTCTTTTACTTCAAATGTGTCTACCATTCTCTCTCTATTTTTATAAAGTACATAAGTATGTTATACAGTTACATTTAGAAGGGTAAATGGAGTTGTAGCTACAACTCCTGAGGTACAATTCTACGTTACATAGTACGTAGAATAGGAAGAAGAATGATTAATTAATTTTTAACTTATATCTATGACCTTCAAAAATATTCTCCAGTGGAACTTAGTTTGGATACAAACTTAAATAGAATTTGAATATAACTGTTTCAATCCAGTTTATATTAGCTATGCATGGATAGCAACCATCGTAAACTGCCCTATTTGCCGTTTCAGGCAGTTGTTGCCGATAAACCGTTGTAGGTACGAATTTAATATGGACGTAAACTAATATCTGGAGTACAGTCAAGTCGGGCCGTGTCAGGTGGTCCCAATAACAGTCGCAAACAAGCAACCGGATCCGGGGCGCAGGTGTCCGGCGATGGAACGTCGGCTCCCTTGGGCGGGCGCCGATTTAAACCCCCATGCCATGAGATTATAGCGGTTGTAACCCTCAGATACGAAAAACGTATAAACTTCAATTATAAAATTTTCTTTGAATATGTGATAGTCGGATTAAAATACTGCAACTTGAGACAAGTTCGAAGAGTTTATAATTTTTCTTTTTACAAGACATGCCATGATATTTTAACAGATAACATTGCGTTCATACATTCTTGTTTGACATAACAAACGTGTATGTATATTCCTCTAAGTGACATTCGCCATTATGGAATACTAGAGTTTACCCCGCGGCTGCGCCGCGCGTCAAACTCTAGTGCGTACCTCTTGTTTTAAGAGCAGGCGTTAATACAGGATATATTGTATTGTATTTTTATGTTGGTGCTATTTGCCCTCGGAAGATTTACTTCATTTTATGTCGCAAACTATCCTATCTACCGGGATGAATAGAATCTATGTCCATTTTCGGTATTCAGACAGACAGATCGAGCGAAAGTCGCATTTTTTTAAAGATTGTGAATTTTTGTATCTATAAACTTGATAAATGATTGGTCCCCCATACAAACTTTAATACCCTATTTCAACTCGTCCTAGTTTTATTTATAGAAAGAAATATTGTGTAAACTACACAAACGACCAAAACTACCAAACATACTAAAACTGCCGAAACTACCAAATCTACCAACCAAAACTACTAAATCCACCAACCAAAACTGCCACAACTACCTAAACTACCACAATTACCAAATCTACCAATCCAAACTTCCACAATTACCAAATCTACCAATCAAAACTACCACAACTACCAAAACTACCACAATTACCAAATCTACCAATCAAAACTACCAAAACTAACAAAACTACCACAACTACCAAAACTACCACAACTACCAAAACAACCGAATAAACCAAATCGACCAACCAAAACTACCACAACTATCAAAACTACCACAACTATCAAAACTACCACAACTACCAAAACTACCACAACTACCAAAACTACCACAACTATCAAAACTACCGCAACTACCAAAACAACCGAATATACCAAATCAACCAACCAAAACTACCACAACTATCAAAAGTACCGCAACTACCAAAACAACCGAATAAACCAAATCGACCAACCAAAACTACCACAGATATCAAAACTACCACAACTATCAAAACTACCACAACTACCAAAACTACCACAACCAACAAAACTAACACAACTATCAAAACTACCGCAACTACCAAAACAACCGAATATACCAAATCGACCAACCAAAACTACCACAACTATCAAAACTACCACAACTATCAAAACTACCACAACTACCAAAACTACTAAATCTACCCCAACTATCAAATCCACCAATCAAAACTACCACAACTACCTAAACTACCACAATTACCAAATTTACCAATCAAAACTACCACAACTACCTAAACTACCACAATTACCAAATCTACCAATCAAAACTACCAAAACTACCACAACTACCAATACTACCACTACTACCTACCAAAACTACCACAATTACCGAAACTACCAAATCTATAAACCAAAACTACCACAACTACGAAAACTACCACAACTACCAAATCTACCGAAACTACCAAATCTACAAAACAAAACTACCACAACTACCAAAACAACCGAAACTACCAAAACTATCAGCATAAACTATCGAAAATAGCAAAACTACCACAACTACCAAAACTGCCAAACAAAACTACCAAAACTACCTAAACGACCAAATTGACCAAAATAAACAAAATGACGAAAATGGCAAACCACAAATAAAAAACCTATCATAGTTTCCCGGATAAATTTTACATAAATCTATCCCAGTATCCGGGATGAAAAGTATCCCTTGGCCACCCTCGGTATTCAAATTACATATGTACCGAGTATCAGCCAAATCGGTCCAATAGTCTTTCCATAAAAGGATAACAAACAGAGAGACAAATATACTTTTATCCCGGAAACTATCCCATTTTCCGGGATAAAAAGTATCCTATGTTCATTCTCGGCATCGAAATATATATATACTGAGTTTCAGCCAAATCGGTTCAGTAGTTTTTACGTGAAAACGGAACAGACAGACAGACAGACAGACAGACAGACAGACAGACAGACAGACAGACAGACAGACAGACAGACAGAGTTACTTTCGCATTTATAATATTAATAGGGATGTATTATTAAAAAAAAACACCTTTTTTTAATTTGTATTGGAGCCAAGTTTGCACAATGAATTACATAAGAAATAAATAAATGGTAGACAAAAATCTTTTTACAGTAATCGGTAGACAACCAAGCCATGTGTAAACGACTTGCACACTTAAGCTAAACAAAGTTACTTTTGGTGTTATGACTATGTATGGGTCCACTCTGGGGCCGATCCCAGACACCCAGACCATTGTAAATAATAGAAATTTAGCTAAGGATATTTTCCTTACCAGATATCGAAGCAGAGTCCTCTCTAGTGAGTTAGACCAGAAAAAATTATCCACTCAACTACAGAGACCGTCAAAAATAGTAACATTATTTATTTCATTATCTTCTTTATAAGCCTTAGTAGTTCAGCGGTTAACACATTCGCGTCCTAAACTCAAATGACGCGGGTTGGAATTCTGATCGCAAAAGCATGTTTATGTTGCATGTTACAATTACGACGTACTGATCGTGAAGTAAAACGTCCTAAGGAAATCTACACCTTGAGATAACTGTCGTGGCAAACCCGCTAAGCCGCCATATAGAAATGGGGCCGATATATTATCCGTTTCTATAAGAAACTGGGAGGCCCTAGCTCAGCAACGGTACGTTTATGGGCTGTTATTAATTCAATGATAACCACGAGTCACAAAAATGGCCCGAATTTTTGGAGGGCTTGCGTGGAACCATGAGAAGACCAACACGCAGAGCTCCCTTCGAAATTTTTTACGTAAATATGGTGTAATATTGACTGGCGATTCTCCCTGTCTACACCAGAAATGCACCCAAGGACAAGTCTTGGGCAGTGTAGGACTATTATAGGAAATGAGAACAAAAGATACTGGGTTATTAGGATGAACTGTTAATGGAACTAAGGATCTGAAACTATAGGGACTATGGCGTCTGCCCGTCGAAATGTTCTTGGAATATGGAAGAAATGGGCAGACGGTGACTCGCCACTCTCTGCAACGGCTCCAAAAAAATGCCGTACAAGATTGGTGAGAGGCATCATGGGTCTGAGTGGCAAGGGGCTGTAAGTTATCCGAGGCTACTTCTGATATTAAACCTCTTAATAGCTGTCCAGTTTTTATCTACATTTGTTTATACCTAGACTCTAGAGTATTAATGTGTCAACAACACCACAAGTGTCAGTTTCATTTTCGTACAACGACATGTCGCCACAGGCGAATTATATCGCGGTATGGTTCGCTGATGTGGACATCATTATACTGGTTATGTACATACATACATACATAACTTCAAGCCAGTTCCCTTGCGGAGTAGGCACGAACAACAGAGCGCCATTCAGGCTTATTCTTACACACTTCACTTGCTTCTTTGACATTCATAACTCTTATCATACACGCTCGTCTGTTCTTAAGGCTCCTGACATCACCTTCTGCTAGTACACGATTAATTTCATCATGGAAGATGTGTCGTGGCCTTCCACGACTTCTGCATCCATCCACTTTTGCATTGTATATCTGTTTAGTCATTCTTTCATCATGCATACTGGTTATGTTACATACAATCAATTGGCTGCTTTCTTCCGGGCGTTTTATTTGAAACCCTCTGGCTTTGACACCTTAGAACAATAGCCATTTATCATTTTCGTCCCCTAAAGCTTGTGTCTCAGTTTTATTATTCATTTATTATTAATCTCCTTTAACTTGCGCCAGTGGCTGAATCCTGACAAATTGAATCTTGGTAGTGCGCTGGGGGCTAGACAAAGGGCGTTCCGCGTTTTATCTCCTCCGTTCGAATCGGCCCCCGCCCCGGGCCTAATGGGTTTCCAATTACCGACTCGCACTCCTTGATAATGTACTGATTTAGGTGGCGCCTAGTTTACGAGTTTGTCCTTAGAGGTCCTATTGGGAGTTCTGGGAAGGCTTTTTGATTTTTTTATTGCTAGTACGGCAAACAGGCTGACGGCTCAATTGATGGAAAGTGGTTACCTTCACCTATGGAGATTTGCAACACCAGAGGTGCTACCAATGGGCTGAGGCTCTCTAAAGGGAGACGGACCTGGCCACTAATGCCGAAACACAACTCAAGGTTGTTATGGCGGTATACTCTCACTCTAGGCCAGGGGTGGTAGCCACCCAGATGGGACAATACCACACTTGCCTATGGGTTGTTTTGTCGCTTCTTACAACAGGCCGTCCCAACGCAGGAAATTGTATTCTTTCTTCGTATCTGCAAGGATTAAAGGTTTTTAACCTTTTTCAGTGGCTGAAGTATAGAAGACAGGCTAATGGCCCACCTGATGAAAGGTGCTTACCGTCGCCTATGAACATTTGCAACACCAAAAGAACAGCTAATTCGTTGCATAGCTTTGAGGTGGAGACTGATCACTAATGCCGAAGCACAACTCATAGTTGTTGATGCAGCGGCGCTGGATTAGGTAATAACTTGATATATTAACTTGAAGGAATGTCAGACAATTTAGGTGAGGTAAACAGGAAGAAAGAGCACGCATGTACCTGGTTGATGTTATAATGAGATATCGGCGACTCCTCAGCTTCTCTTATTCCTCTTCACAAATGCACTTCTGTGATTGTTTGTTTAGTAACAAAGCGATACACTTCTAAAGGAATTTGTTTTTAAAACCCCTCGATTTTGAAACATTCTTCATTAGTGCTCCGCTCCGATTGATCTTAGCGTGATGATATATAACTTATAGCATTTCTCGATAAATGGGCTATCCAACACTGAAAGAATTTTTCAAATCAGATCAGTAGTTCCCGAGATTAGCGCGTTCAAACAAACAAACCCTTCAGCTTTATATATTAGTATAAGATTTTATGATATTTGCATAGATTTATTTACACAGAGTGTAAGCGGCACAGTCATGATATTATTTATTTTATTTTATATTAAAATATTTATAAGGCGGAGAGATTTAATTTTATGCTTGGGGATATGAAATGAATGAATTTGATGTGCGTACGAAGAGGGGACACGCCATCGGATTTAAATACAGAAATTAAAAATAATAAAATAAAAGTCTATGTAGCCAAAACAGGTTATATGGCAACACCAGTTGTGGCAACATGTTCAAGGGTCGTAGTCATGTAGAGGGGAAAAACACAACCTAACCGTGGGTTGTTTTGTTAAAATAAGATTGTATCGTTACCATATCGAATTGATTTTGATTTTGATCGATGTTCAAGTGTTGTAGCTCTCTAGCAATATCGAGACGTCAATTTTTGACTGTCAACACTACGTACTGATCAAAGCGGAGAGTGGCAACACCAGTGCAAGAACGGCGGCCGAACGAAAAACAAAAAATACGAGCGCGCAAGCAAAAATTCGAGTGACATCCCACCAAACTCTTAAAAAGACAAAAAGGTGCTAGCTGCAGACTCAGGTACGTACAGTGTTTATATCGTTATTGCTAGAAAAGGAACCTTGAACGTCGAAAAGGATCAAATTTACCCAGAGTGGTATTCGATCGCCTTTGCTGGGCAATCGAAATGCTACATCTCATTGGTGCCGAAACCCGGGAATCTCATTTTATATCGTTAGTTAACATAATACAACATATTTTAGCGTTTATTAAAAGCAAAATTATTGGGATTATTTATATATTTTATATTACAATATTTAAAATCCTTTCTATAGTTAATGGTAGTTTCAACCTTTGCGTTCCTAGTTATTTCTACATCCATCGCGTCATAAACTAAGTTGCAAACACATTCATCGTTCATTGATTTCCACCGTCGAATCTATAAAAAACTAACACTGAAATTAAGTTGTGCAATCAATCACCATTTACATCGGTGCACAATTTGGTTTGGTTTATTTATATTATGCCCACACACTAAGTTAGCTTTCTTTACATCTTATTTAACAATATTCACTTATAATATTATTCATTATTACTAGAAAACATCAAAAACATACTCGTCATTTTTAAACATAAGACGGTAAGTCTCGCATTTTTTGTTCACACTCGTACGATCGTGTCGACTTGTGCGTATTGTTACCAAACGTATATATTATATTATAGTATAGGTAGGTATTCAACTCACCGTTCGAAAATCGGATACTCGTTCCATTACACGTTAATAGATGCAACTTATTATTAGTTTCTTTGTGCAACACAATAACACACAAATAAGTAATTGATAAATAACCACTACAGTTCTGTTTAGTAGAATTCAAGTTATTGTAAACAATAACAGATTTTTTTGGTTACAATAAATTCGTTTTCCACCTTTTCCTTTTAGAGCATCGTTAATTATTTGTATTTTACCAATTCTTAAACTGTTTTGCTGTTATTATTAATTAATACTTTTTTTAAATTAAAATATCAATCATGCCGATGTTTGGTAAACATTCGACTCGCAAATTAAGCGCTTTCAAAAAATCTAAATCAAGATCTGTAGACATCGAATACACACATCAGGATTTACCTTCACTACGTAGGAAAAGAACTATTGCGTATAAACGTTTAACCAAGGCTTTGGAAGTCGGTATATCGGCCGTTAATGATGCCACTCAACGTGATTTGTTTTTCTCTTATCACCAAGACATTAAACAGATTGCCGCGAATTTCGAGGATGCGCATTTTACGATTCTAGAAATTCTTGATGATTCTGAAAATCAAGACAGTGAAATTCAGGAACAGTTCGATGAAATGTATTATAAGGTATTATCGATTAATCGCAACTTAACTAAATTGGAATCCAGTATTTCCCACGACGCTGCTTCGTCAAATATTCGTTTACCAAAAATCGTGCTTCCCACCTTTAGTGGAGATATTAAAAAATGGCCTGAATATTTTGATACATTTAATACGTTGATACATAACTCACCTTCTCTAACCGATACAGAAAGGTTTCATTATTTGTTATCGTCTTTAAGCGGTGATGCTTTAACTATTGTCAAACCGTTCCCAATTACTCATGAACATTATCGAGAAGCATATTTAGCATTATCCGCGCGCTATAAAAACAAACGTGATTTAGCCTTTACATGTTGGCGGGAAATTTTGAATGTTGAATTTAATTACGATGATGCACATGCATTTCGAAAGTCGCTTGACTTATTTGAAGAGAATTTGAGCATTTTAAAAACGATTAACCTTCCAGTGGGTCAGTGGGATTTTGTCTTGGCTTATCTTATTTTATCTAAAATTAATCCCAAATTGAGACGCGATTTTGAAGAAAGGCACTGTGATGTTGAGTTGCCAACTTATAATCAGTTGAAAACATTCTTGCATTCAAAATGTGATGCCTTACTGCGCGATACTCATTTTGATGATTCTGCAAAATTAAAAAAACCGTCGTATAAGTTTTCTATCACTCCACAACCAAACAAACGTACTACAATGTCTCATTCACTTGTTGCCGCATCACCCACAGAAGACATCACCCAATCCGGAGGTGTCATGTATACGAGTAAATGTTCCTTTTGCGGCGAACTTCATTCTATTGCCACGTGCTCAATATTTCTTGAGAAAACTCTTGAAGAGCGAATGAAAATTGCAACAGATAAAAAATGGTGTTTTAACTGTTTAAAGCCATCACATCAATTGAAGGACTGTAAGTCAGTATTTTCTTGCCGCAATTGCAAACGAAAGCATCATACCTTACTTCATCGTGATACTCCTATAGATTCAAATACAACTGAATTGTCCTTAGTTTCTAGATCTCCCTCATGCACCACCGTTCTATTGGCAACAGCAATAGTACAGGTTAAGGACGCCTCTGGAGTTATGCAAACGTTCCGTGCTTTATTCGACACTGGAAGTCAAAGTAACTTTATTACCGAATCGGCAGTTAAGCGGTTACGTTTGTGTCCTACTCGAGGAAACGTTAACGTCAGTGGACTTGGAGAATCACTTGCTCATATTCTTGGTGATGTTACCTGTAAGGTCGGGACAAACAATAAGTTACTATTTGATTTAGATCTCCATGTTATTTCCACAATATGCGGTGATCAACCTATTGCGAAATTGAACACATCAGGTTGGTCACATATCAATTCTTTACGACTAGCAGACCCTGGTTTTGATATTCCTGGTCCTATCGATCTGCTGTTTGGCGCCGATGTTTTTGCAGACTCACTTTTGAATCAACATATCAAAGGCAATGTTAATCAACCTACGGCATTAAATTCAGTTTTTGGATGGCTGCTCCTTGGAAAAACTCGTTTAGCGTCGAACAACTTGCTTCATACATCATCAGATATAGACAATCAGTTGACATCATTGGTCCAAAATTTCTGGGAATTAGACTCTATTCCTAAGGCATCCCTGCTAACTCCAGATGAAGTTCGTTGTGAAACACTCTTCGAATCTAATTATTCTCGTGATTCCTCTGGCAGATATATGGTTCGTTTACCATTTAAGGACACTTCAGAACCCATATTCTGTGGATCTCGTGATGTTGCCTTGAGACGATTTCATGCGATTGAGCGTAGGTTGTCTCGTGATTCCGACTTGCGAGAACAATATGTAGAATTTATGACAGATTACATCACAAACGGTCATATGTCTTTGGTTCCAGTAGACGATCTAAGTTCAGGCAAATATTATATTCCACACCATTGTGTCTTGCGTTCGGATTCAGCGACTACACGTCTTCGGGTAGTCTTCGACGCATCTGCTAAAGATGCTAATTCACGTTCCTTGAATGATACTCAACTTATCGGCCCTAAATTACAACCAAATATCATGGAAATCCTTTTGCGATTTAGAAGACACAATGTCGTTTTTACAGCGGATGCAAGACAGATGTATCGCCAGATTTTATTATACCCGGAGCATCGTGAATATCAGCGTATTTTTTGGAGACGATCTTCAAGTGAACCTCTTAAAGAGTATCGTCTTAATACTGTTACTTACGGTGTATCTTCTTCCCCATATCTCGCATGCCGCACCTTGCAACAGCTTGCTAAAGATGATGGTCATTTGTATCCCATTGCAAAGGGAATAATATCATCTGATGTATACGTGGATGATATAGTAACCGGATGTAATTCGCTTGAAGATGCTCAACAAGCCAAACAACAACTTATTGCCATGTTCGAACGTGGAGGTTTTCAGTTAAGAAAATGGATTACCAATCACTCTGAGCTTTTGTCGGACATTCCCATCCAGGACTGTTTAGCGAGCGCTGTATCCTTCGACAACTCCGAACCCTCCATTTTAAAGGTACTGGGACTAAAGTGGGAACCTTTATCAGACACGTTCATCTTTGAAGTTAAGCCGACAGAAAATCCATGTACTAAAAGATCGATTTTGAGCGAATTAGCTAGAATTTTCGACCCTTTAGGCTTCTTATCACCCATTACAATACAAATCAAAACTTATATTCAGAAATTATGGATACTCGGTATTGGATGGGATCAACTACCACCCAATGACGTTGTTCGTACTTGGACTACATACAAGGCTGAATTATCACAACTTGTTCAACTTCGAATTCCTCGTAAGTTAAGTTGTTCTGATTCAAAATTTTGCGAACTTCACGGCTTTTGTGATAGTTCCGAGAACGCATATGGCGCTGTTATATATTTGCGCACCATCGATATAAATGACACCACTCATATTCATCTAGTATGTTCAAAGGCTCGTGTGGCACCTTTAAAACGGATATCGTTGCCTCGTTTAGAGCTCTGTGCTGCAGTTCTGCTCGCAGACCTATACAAACTTATTCAAGACACTTACCTTGCTCATATTAAAATTAATACTGCTTTCTTTTGGTCTGATTCCGCCGTTGTTCTTTCATGGTTGCGTTCACCCTCCTCTCGCTGGACCACATTCGTTGCAAATCGTGTGAGTCACATCCAAGAGATAATACCCTCCAAATGCTGGCATCATGTGTTATCAGTAGATAATCCGGCAGACATTTGCTCACGCGGACAATTGCCTAGTGAAATCATCCAGAATAATCTATGGTGGGCGGGACCTTGTTGGCTATCCCAACCTCAACATTGTTGGCCTTCAAGCTTTGTTGACGCATCACACGAAGAAAACCAGATTATTAAAGCTGAAGAACGACGGTCAATAGTATTAATAAGCGAACAAAACGCGTTAAACAATAATAGTGAATCTTTAATTATCAATAATTTAATCACTCGTTTTTCATCTTTATCAAAGCTCATTAACGTAGTAGCATATATGTATCGCTTTATCAACAAATCTCAAAACCCAAATCAGGCTATTTCACATAAATTCATTAATAATGTGGAACGTCATCGTGCCTTGATGAAAATCGTGAAACTTGTACAACATCAGGTTTTTACAGATGTAATTATGAACATCAAATCAAAAAAAGGTCTGTGTAAGCCTTTCAAAAAACTCAGCCCATTCCTTGATGAGCAAGGATTGCTTAGGGTGGGTGGCAGAATATCTCGATCGGGTTTAGAATTCGAACAGAAACATCCTGCCTTCTTGCCATCTGATCACCCACTCACATATTTAATCATAGATTACATTCATCGTACCTACTTGCATCCAGGCATAAATACCACACATTTCTTACTTCTTCAACAATTCTGGATAATTGCGGCTAAACGCATAATTCGACGACGCCTCTTACAGTGCATTCGATGTTTTCGTAATAACCCTCAGCCTTTACAGCCTATTATGAGCGATCTGCCTTCATTTCGAGTAAATCGAGTCAAACCATTTTCTGTCATAGGCGTCGATTTCGGGGGCCCGTTTCGGATCAAATTAGGCTCCCATCGTGGTGCCAAGATAGATAAAGCCTATTTATGCTTATTTATTTGCCTTGCGACAAAGGCAGTACATCTCGAAGTTGTATCTACATTATCAGCAGAAGGGTTTATCGCTGCATTAAGGCGTTTTATAGGGCGTCGAGGTCGTTGCAATATCATACACGCAGATTGTGGGACAAATTTTGTCGGCGCTAAAAATCTACTATTGCCTTTAATGCATCAAGCTTCTAACGCAGAAAGCATTGAATTTAAATTCAATCCTCCTGGTGGGCCACATTTCGGCGGCGTTTGGGAAATCCAAATAAAGACTGCAAAATCTCATTTATATCGAGTGGTAGGAGATCAAACACTGACGTTTGAAGAGCTAACTACTTTATTTGTCCAAATTGAGGCAGTTCTAAACTCAAGACCCCTTTATCCGATTAGTTCTGACCCAAATGATTTGTCATGCTTAACACCCGGTCACTTCCTTACTTTAGAACCATTGACGGCGGTTCCTGATGAAAATCTTTTGAATGCTAATATAAAACGTCTGCCTCGTTGGCAAATGATTCAAGCCTTCCAACAAAACTTTTGGAATAGGTGGAAAACAGAGTACCTAAATTCATTAACGCAGCGCGCCAGATGGACAAAAGACTCCAGGCCTTTGTCTATTGGTTCGATGGTGATAATCAAAGACGAAAATCGAGCTCCTTTACATTGGTCACTTGCAAGGGTAGTTGACCTTCATTTTGGTCGTGACGGCGTGGCTCGGAGTGCATTGGTCAAAACTGCCAAAAATCATGTCTTATCACGTCCGTTAGTAAAACTATGTCCCCTACCTGTAGAGGACTAGTTTTCATTATTTATTTATCATCTTTATTTTAGTTTTGTTTTTTATATATAATATTTATGTATCCTATGTATCATATTTATCTTAATTTATCGATTATTATTATTATACTATCAGAAAATGCCATCGGCATTTTGGTGGGCGGGATGTATCGTTACCATATCGAATTGATTTTGATTTTGATCGATGTTCAAGTGTTGTAGCTCTCTAGCAATATCGAGACGTCAATTTTTGACTGTCAACACTACGTACTGATCAAAGCGGAGAGTGGCAACACCAGTGCAAGAACGGCGGCCGAACGAAAAACAAAAAATACGAGCGCGCAAGCAAAAATTCGAGTGACATCCCACCAAACTCTTAAAAAGACAAAAAGGTGCTAGCTGCAGACTCAGGTACGTACAGTGTTTATATCGTTATTGCTAGAAAAGGAACCTTGAACGTCGAAAAGGATCAAATTTACCCAGAGTGGTATTCGATCGCCTTTGCTGGGCAATCGAAATGCTACAAAGATCGTGTGACTTTGCACTGCCACCTCAGATGTCATATTCTTTTCTCCTCTCCTGTCCGTCTTGTAAACGGTGTAATGTTAAGTTTATTAAATGTTTTTATATATTTAAACTGCTCATTTGCATATAATAAACATTAGGTCACTGCCGATTCTAAATTATCTACAGTTATGTTGTCTTTTATAACAAACCTCCCATCTGTAGCAATTAATATTCTTTCCACTTTCCTGCAAATATGAATGTCGAGGGTGTTTCTTAAAATTTCGTCAATAGAACAGTATTACTTTGCTTATACGTTGATTAATTAATTTCTGAGAAATATTGATAAATAATTTACTTAATTACTAGAGATAATTTTGCAACTTCACTATAAAAGAATTCTGTTTAAAAATTATCCTAATAACAAATTTCATAAAGATCTATTAACTTGACAAATTTGTATGTATTTCTTTTAACTTTATACTGTTAATGTTGTTTAAGTTAAATATGTAGCCATACTCACAAACAGATAAACGATCGAACATAAATTACGACATTTTAATGTTTTTGCATTTGGCTATAATGAAAACCTCGAAAAATCTCACCACTCAATATATTTGTCTGAACCAAAATAGCTTACGACAACATTGTAGGGCAAGACCCATCTATAAGAATTCCTCGCTCAACATAACGGATCCCAATTTCAATGCATACGATAACCATCCCAATTTTCAGCACATGCGAACTTAAGAACATCTGTCAGCTTAGCAAAACAATTTTCCTTCCCCCAACCAACAAAGGCTCGTAAGTACAGACTTCGTACTGTCTAGGGCTGGGTGTTTACAGTTCTGTATTGAGCGTCGATGAATCAGCTCAAACTAAATATTAATCTTTATTATTTTAATATCGTTCAACATTATGGGTTATAATATTATTTAATTTCATATAATCGAATACAAAGCAAGAAAATTTAACTTATTTGTATTGTATTCTACTCATAGTCTCTCAAGACTATAAGTAGAATACTGAGCCCAGATCACCGTCTTCTACGGGTAAAGTGCCCAAAAGGCTGGCTACGTTTCCTCGCTGGATCGCCACACTGATACTCAAACTTGAATAAAAATTCCATTTTGATTTTGCTTACGTTGACATATAAATTCGTAGTATGTCTGTTGCAGAACCGATTGCCAATGGAGCAAATTGATTCTGGAGTAGAGATTGCGTCTTGATACACATATGTAGTTTAGAATGTCCTCCAGATATCGGTAGAGGCTGGATGAATAAATCTATTCAGACTTCGTTCTTAATATCTTTCTATTCAGGATTTTTTAGTATTCCGATATTGATCGTAATATGTAGTGTTATGGAGTCAGGCTACAGGGACCCCGAAAGTGTGTAAGCAACATTTTTTAATATGTTATCTACAATCATTTATAGATTAATATCATTTTTGGGAATAACCGCTGACCCACAGGAACGGCTATCTGACTTGTCATTATTGTCTATAGAGGCGGGCAATGTAGAAAATCTGAAATAGTCTTGAACTTTGGTTGATCTGATAAATAACTTTGCCAAAAAAAAGACGAGAATAGTGTATTTTTGATTTAAATAGTTTGTCTAACTTAGCTCCTAAGAGCATTAAGTATAAATAATAACTTATAATCAATGTATAATTATTTTAATTAAATTCGAGTACTTTTTGTTTCTTTTATAAACTACTTTACCCTTCCTTTGGGCCCCGAAATACATTTTGATACAAGGCCCGTCTCAAGCAAGCTACGCCACTGGATTAGTTAAAGTTTCTAGAGGGTTAACGTCTGTTCTGCCTCTAAGCTTACTGGTAAGTGAATATATGACGGCGGATACAAAAATGGTGCGTTAATATAGCGCCTGTACAAATTGTGCTATTGGCTCATGTGAACATGTTGCCTTTTCAAATAAATAGGCGCTCCTTAGTATGTAGCGTAACCTTAGAAGCAGAGCATATTGATTAGGTATAGCCAGCAAACAGAGGATAGATAAATAGAACTAAAAAGTAAGTTAAGTTTATACTGATTATTAGAATTTTATTGTGACTTCGCTCACTTAAATTTTAATTTGTAATCATATAAAAACGCTACTATTTAGCGGGGTAAAATTAACCTATTTTTATATCTTTATCGAAAGTATATTATGTAACAAATTTCGTTACAATTGATTCATCTCTAATGAATTGAATAAAAAACAAACAAGCTTGTCTATATAAAAACATCCAAATAATGTCACTTTTACATAAATCTATCCGTGCAGGAACGGAGAAAGAATACAATTTCCTGCGGCCGGGCGGCCTGTGGTCAGAGGCTACAATACAACCCACAGCCAGGTGGTAGGGCATTTGCCCGACTAGATTGCTACCACCGCTGGTCTAAAGTATGTCGCCATAACACCCTTGAGTTGTGTTCCGGCATTAATGACCAGGTTCCAGTCTCCCTTAAGAGAGCAGCATCGCATTTGTAGCACCTTTGGTGTTGCAAATGTCTATAGGCGATGGTAACCGCTTACCATCAAGGGGGCCGTCTGCCTGTCTGCTGAACTCCTGCAATAAAAATAAAATATTAATACGTTATTCGATAACACAATAAATGATATTCTTAAATAACTTTATATTTTTTTTTTAGAATAAAACTGATCTATTTAGAACTATGACAGGATACGTGGTCGAAATGGTGAGGCGAAAACCTCATCAAACCCGAAACTTACTGAAAACTTCATCATCTACTCCTACATATTATACCAATATGATACAAGCTCAAAGAATCAATTTCTAAAGTTCGATGAATAAGTTCAATAGGAGTCGACTCACTCACGAACTGCGCAACACTAAGAACACTTCAACACAACCAGAGAGATCACGTAGCACGTCATAAGTGTGTCTGTACGTAACTCATAACATGCAAATAAGCTTTTGAAAAAATGTCCGTCTTAATGAAATATTCAGTAGGCTTGCTCGCTGCCGGGGTTATATCAAAAACTTTTGTTGGAATTGTGCACGATAGAGCTTGGAGCAGTAGCTTCATAAAAATGCCATGAATAGAATTAAGCACATTAAAAGTAATGACATCTTTCGTTGCTTTAAAATCTTTGCTAATATACAAGCTGGCCCTAAAGAGTGTCGAAGGGAAGGTTCTTATTACAAACTTTTATTTAACTTGCAATGGATGTACCTATGTACGTAAGTTCGGGTGGAATCTTGCAAGTCAAATTTGACCAACTTCCCGATTTCCGATTGAGCTGAAATTTTGCACGCATATGTATATCGCATGACAATGCAATAGTATGGTACCATGGAGCTGATCTGATGGAGTCGGAAGGTGGCCATAGGAACTCCTGTACTAAACAAGATAGACGCGTCGTGTTTGGGCTCGTTTTATTTGTCTTGGCTAGCACTCTGCGGCTACCTGATATCCAAGATGTCAAAAACTTGTATTTAAAAACCTTTTTAAAAAACATTTTTTTTTATTATTATTATATTTGCCTTCTCCTCCATCATGGGTTAAGATCTAATAGCAAAAATAAAAAACCTTAAATGTAGAAAGATGCTATCAGATTGTACAGATCCACCTGTATATCCAGTATCCAGTTAGATACCAATAGAAGAGAAAGAAGAAGTGGGTGACGTTACTAACGATGAGATGAAGATATTAAGTAAGTTACAGGTCCCTTATGACCAAGAGTACCGAGGGAGAAGGACACATGGAGAGACCTGGAAGAGTTAAATGTATCAAAAAGAATTTAGTATGTAATATATATATCCGTGCAGGAACGGAGAAAGAATACAATTTCCTGCGGCTGGGCGGCCTGTCGTAAGAGGCGACTTAATAACCCACAGCCAGGTGGTAGGGCATTTGCCAGACTGGATGGCTACAGTATGTCGCCATAACAACCTTGAATTGTGCAGCGCATTTGTAGCAACTTTGGTGTTGCAAATGTCCATAGGCGATGGTAACTGCTTTCCATCGAGTGGGCCGTCTGCCTGTCTGCTGATCTCTTGCAAAAAAAAAAAAGTTCATCACACCTACCTCGCGTCTATGATTGCGATAGTACACCTATTCTTGCTCTTTGTCCTGAGTGGAAATTCTGTAATTTCTATGCTCACAGAAACTATACCAAAGTAAGTTGCGCAGTAAGTCACAGTGGGGCCACGAGTCGACTGTTATCAGTCGTCATACACCCAGACTCACTCGGAATAACTTTTCAGTTCATTCCGGTACTGTATGATTAAGGACCCGGCCTTGCGAAGTTCGGAACAAATGGGGTGACTTTGTGATATTGGATCTTGGTGGAAAGTGGAATGGAAGGTGACAATCGTAAAAGTTTTTTTTGTTATGATATGTTATTAAACGGCTTTATTAACGGTATATCTATCATACAGATAAATAAAATTGAAGCGTCTGTTTGTAATATCAAAATAACAGATTTTTACTCAATTTTCTCTGTCTGTTTGTTCCGGCTGATCTCTGAAATGGCTGGATCGATTTTGACGAGACTTCCACTGGTTGATTGGTGATGTTATAAACAGTAACTTAGGCTACTTTTTACGTTTCTTTTTAAAGTTCACAGCTAGTCTATCTATAAAACTGTAGAGCGGTCGTTTGTACATTGAACTTAGAGAGAAAAATATCGGGGCATAAAAATCAGATCATCGCATTCTGAAAGTACAACATTTAGAATTTTTGTGTATCTGGTAGAGCATCACGTGAAAACTACTAAACAGATTTTAGTGAAACTCGACATGGAGCTAGCTTGTATCCCGGGTCAACACTTAGTAACTAAGGACACATTTTATTCCGACAAATGACGCCGTTTCCATGGGATAAACGATTATAGCCAAAAGATGGCGCTGCGATTTTTTGGTGCCGTCACACGCCGTTGTGACTATCATAAATGAATGATGTATACATAATGAATACTATATGAAATAATGCCTTTGTAAAGTAAAACGTATACCACGTAAAACTAATATGTCTAAACATTATATATCCGGTGGTTCGGGCATGTGGAAAGAATGCACGATGAAAGAATGACTAAACAGATATACAATACAAAAGTGGATGGATGCAGAAGTCGTGGAAGGCCACGACACACCTTCCATGATCAAATTGATCGCATACTAGCAGAAGGTGATGTCAGGAGCCTTAAGAACAGACGAGCGTGCATGACAAGAGTTATGAATGTCAAAGAAGCAAGTGAGGTGTGTAAGAATAAGCCTAAATGGCGCTCTGTTGTTCGTGCCTACCCCGCAAGGGAACTGGCGTGAAGTTATGTATGTATGTATGTATGTATTTTATATCTCCATGTTTCTTGCAAATAGATGATTTGATTTGATTTAATTTACTAATAGACGTGCTCATGGCGACGCTAACAAAGATTCGTTGGCATGGTTAGTGTACAATATGAGCTTTTAAATAAGACGACTGAATAATTCGGAGGCGTGTAATGAACTAAAACTGGGAATATGATTTGCTTACAGACTATATAATGAGACCTTATTCTACTTTAAACATTAAATTATAACACCACACAAAGTCACAAACACACAACTAACAACAAAACTTAGACACATACCCACACCAACGCGCACTACCATCGTATTGCATTACACGCACACTTTACAAACAAACCAAGATACACAAAGAGCCTAGAAATTATTAACCCAGGCACAGAAAAGAAAAAAACAACACACATGGCACCAGATAGGACAATATATATAAGTATAGATATAAGGCCCACACTGCACATGCACTTCCTCACAACACCAGCATGTAACAGATACACTCTACATTAGTATAAGTTTAGTATTCAAATTAGAATAAATTAATATAATAAGTTATTCTTAAGATACACCACAACATAAAAATCGCTAAATTAATGTCACACACAGTAACAAAAATAAAAAATGACCGTGTATGGACTTTAAAAACTTTCATAAAAATTAAGTTGTGAAAAAGGGTACGGAACTCGAGCCCGTAGAGTTGTTAAAAAAAAAACAAACCTTGTTCTACTATTATTTTTTATATTGCATGCGTTCAGATAGGCAGACGGCCCACCTGATAGAAAGCGGTTACCATCACCTATGAACATTTATAACACCAATGGTCAGTCAGGGGAGCAATTCATTGGGATCCCGCGGACTCCCCCCCCCCTCCCCCCTGTTGAAGTGGATACCCTCCCCCGGTACCCACCTTAAGTGAGATAGCCAGGCGTCGGGGTATTAGTACCTATGGTCTATTTCCTGTGGCACTCCATAAAAACGCATAGGCGAGGGGCGCAGGATAGGTTTAGTGGGTAGTCTGACGGCCGAACATCCCCCTTCCCTCCAATCGGAGGCCAGGGTGGACATACGGTCGATCAAGCATCCCACACATCCCTCAGTATAAAACTTTCCCTGAGGCCCGAGGATGGTGTCCCAAGAAAAGACATTCCCTCTGCGTCTTCAAAAAACAAAATCTTTATTAGCATTTAGTGTTTTACAATTTAACAAAGAAGGGACACATAGAAAGAAAATTAGGAAACAGTAAAAATGTGTTAGTTTGAAAAACGGCTATGGAATTTAAGACAAGTAGGTATACCTTCGATCCAGCACTGCAGTGCCAGCGTCGAGGACACGGCGCTGCACACTCTGCAGGAGTGTCCAACCTGGGACGAGGAGCGCGGTGTTCTCGGCGCAACCATCGGAACAGACCTGTCGCTCCCGGCCGTGGTCCAGGCCATGGTCGGGGGCCAACCTGAATGGGACGCCGTCGCCTCCTTTTGCGAGGCCGTCATGTCCGCAAAGGAGGCGGCGGAGCGGGAGAGAGAGCGAGCAGCCGTGCTCCTCTCCCGCAATAACCGGTCTCAGCGCCGAAGGAACACGGACCTCCGGCCGCCATGAACGCGCGGCGCGGGTGACGGTCAGGGGAGGCTATAAGGCCGTCGCCCGCATCTAAGCCCGCCGAGTAGGGGTCGCGTCGGTGCCCGCGCGCGCTTCTCTCAAACATGAGTACGGAGAGACCTGCCCCCCTTCTGGCGCGGAAGAAAAGCTCACGCATATCCCATGACCCCAGCTCGTGACGTCAGGTGGCACCAAGGGGTTTTAGTGGGTATTCCGGCTCCTATAGCCGGCGAGTCCCACACTCTCCCGCCGAAGTCTCCCCGGCGGGGGGTGCGCAAATGGATTTCCGCTTATAAAAAAAAAGGTATACCTTCGACTGGCAAACTAGGAACAAGGCCTGCGTTTTGGTCAATCAAAGGTACTCACCTCTATGGTTAAACAATATAATTATAGCTCTTAGATATGTAATTGTATATGCTTACATTTCACACATCACAATTAACAAATAATTTATTGATCATGAGTCCTTATTAAGCAACCATTTACACCCAGTCTCATAATGTCATACTGGGAATAAATATACGAAGTCCGTACCAATCATCTCTATTAGCATGCCAATGTGCTCGATTTAACGATATAACAAGATTGGAGTCGATTATCGGCGACTGTTTCGCTGATATCGCGCTCAGATCGCTCATTTTGTGCAAATTGTCAGCCCCGGGCGATAATGCGGATTGTCGTGTCGCGACGAGTGACCGAAGGGAGCGAGTCGCCTATCTATGAGTATATGTTCAGAGCGGTGTTAATTTGTCTGTTGCTCTTTGGAACATTCGATTTCTATATAATGGTGATCGGATACTTCTGGGTTAATTTTCAATTCCTTCAACGCTCTAGGCTCTAGATCTATTAGCAACGACATAAGCGCTAACTGAGTCTGCAGCTAGCACCGTTTATCTGGATGTCGAGATTTTGGCTGCAGCTCGAGCTTCGTTATAGCACTCGTGTTGCTTAGCTTTGATCAGTACGTTAGTGCTGACAGTCAAAATTATTGATGTCTCGATATCGCTAGTCAAGAGCCTCGGTACACCCGAAAATTATTACGTCATGGGTACGATACACTGTTTAACTAATACTTTTGATATGTCAATAAAAAAAAAGAATATTCCAGAACAATATCAACGCTCAAGCTGAAGATACAATGATAATTTGGTTTGAATAGAAATGTTGGTTTTCAATTAACAAGTAATTTATTGACTACAAAACCTTAATATAAGTAGCAAATTGCACTCAGCGTTATATTGTAATATTAGGGATAAATTCCAATATAACATACGTAGTAATAATCTTGATTATCATGTCAATGTGTTCAGTGTAATGATATAAGAAGATTGGCGTCGATAATCGGAGATATTTCCGACCCACGCTATGATACTCAGATCGTTCATTTCATCTACGCTGTCAATCCCGGGCGGTAATGCTATTGTCGTGTCGCGACGAGTGACCGAAGGGAGCGTGTCACCTATCTATGACTATATATTCAGAGGGGTGACTATTTGTCTAAAAGCAGCAGTGCTTTTTAAATAATATATTGGTATACATACATACATAACTTCACGCCAGTTCGCTTGCGGGGTAGGCATGAACAACAGAGCGCCATTCAGGCTTATTCTTACACACCTCACTTGCTTCTTTGACATTCATAACTCTTGTCATGCACACTCGTCTGTTCTTAAGGCTCCTGACATCACCTTCTGCTAGTACACGATCGATTTGATCATGGAAGGTGTGTCGTGGCCATCCACTTTTGCATTGTATATCTGTGTAGTCATTCTTTCATCATGCATTCCTTTCCTTACCTTCACCCCGACACTCTCTTTCAGACCAACTCTCTTTCTTACTTCGGTATTACGAACGCGGTCCGCGAGCGTCACTCCGCAGATTTTGCGCAGTGCTCGCATTTCGACCGCGTTTACTCTACTTTCATGCTCTCGCTTCCATACGTGAGCGTAGGTACCAGTGGCACTTTTGCATTGTATATCTGTTTAGTCATTTAGTCAATTATAATTATAATTGATGATATTCCAGAATAATATTGATAATGATTCTGCATAATAGAATAATTATATAAATAAATAAACTTCATACTTTCGAAACAACGCTTTAGTTTTCAAATTAGGTGAGCCGTTTGCCAACTTAACAATAAAAGAAAATCATTTTGAAATGTGACATAAAACTTGTATAATAGTTACTTATGAATAAATGAGTTTTTTATTTTATTACTTTGATCGCTTTATAGTTAATTGAATATGTAACATTTTTTCCCTAAACTATTTTAATGAGATATGTTAGAAATACGTATGTAATTAACATAATGCATGTTGTTATTTCTTTATGACCCGTTTAGTTGTCAAATTTAACATGGTAAATTATTCATATAAAATTTGAATTTTAATCTGAGTGAAGTCGCGAGCTTGATTTAGTGTACAATAAAAATACTACGTGTAGGTGTAAAATTATGACTGTACTTAATGCTAAAAGACTCACGGCGTTAACTGCTAATAATCGATTCCACGTCCGATTTAGAACATTTCGATCGAAGTCGAATCGAATACGTAATATCAGCCAAGTGGTAGGGCATTTTTTTATTGCAGGAGTTCAGCAGACAGGCAGACGGCCCACTTGATGGAAAGCGGTTACCATCGCCTATGAACATTTGCGACACCAAAGGGGCTACAAATGCGCTGCTGCTCTCTTAAGGGAGGCTGGAACCTGATCACGAATGCCGGAACACAACTCAAAGTTGTTATGGCGACATACTTTAGACCAGGGGTGGTAGCCATCCAGTCGGGCAAATGCCCTACCACCTGGCTGTGGGTTGTTAAGTCGCTTCTTACGACAGGCCGCCCGGCTGCAGGAAATTGTATTCTTTCTCCATTCCTGCAAGGATAAGATCTTTTCTCATTTTTTCTGGTGCGCACTCCTGAAGAGTGAAATAATTTTCCGGAGTCTGTTTCTCCTGACAAATACAATCTCGAAGTCTTTAAGTCACGAATGAATAGCTTACCTTCTAGGTAAGCTTGCTCCATCCTAGACTACGTCATCACTCAACATCAGGTGAGATAGTGGTCAAACGCAAACCTAAACTTCCATAAAAAAAAATAAAGAAACTGATCTTGAGTATACCACCATAAGAACGTTGAGTGATTCTTCGGCAGTGGCCAGGTTCCGGTCTCCCTTTAAGATTGGCAGCACGTTGCCGCCAAGACGTTGCTGGCCTTACGATCCCCCTTTTAAACATATATATAACTTCTTGCTTTCAGTGGTTTTAAAAATGTGTTGTTAATTTAAACACCTCAATTGAACTTCTTCTATCTCTTAAAAATGTTCTACGATCTCCTAGAATAACTTCCAAACAAGCTCTTTAGTCTTTTTAATTGTTTTTTAAAGGGAATATTGCATTAACTTCTTAACGGCTTAGGTCACTCTAGAGGCCTAACAATAGGCTTTTTTGGGGACTTTTTTTAGTGTAACTACAAAATAAATCGATATTATAAAAAAGGATACTTATCATACATATCAGTGACTGTCTACAGTAATTTTTTTGAAGTGATTAATTTCAAAATGGCGGCTGTGCAGCGTTTTAGCGATGACTCTTCCCGTTTATCTACGTTCCACGACCGGACAAACAGCTAATGTGATTTTTTGCGATTATACATATATTCGATTATAAAACTATAGAAGCACTTGTGATTATAATGATGTATTGATTTTTGGTCAATTAGCGCACTTCTAAAGTGGGAAGTTAAAAACTTAGCCCAAAAAAGCGTCAGATAATTGTTAATACAAATAAACTTCTATAGACAATATATCTTTTAAGATATATTCAGCATTTTTAGCGAATCAATGTATTTAATAATAAAAATTCTCTTTACAGAGCAACCGTTAGTTTTTTAATTAACGAATCAAAAGTAAACCACATTATATATAATAATTAATAATAATTCGGCAAAGAGTTTCTTTAAAGACATATGTAAGAAACTCTTTGACACTACCCGTGATCAGAAGGCTGGCTCATATTTTGCACAACAAATAAGTATTCTCCCCGTTGGCAATGATCTGCTACATAATGTATTTTAGTTATAATGTCTTTGGTTTTTTATTTTTAATTTAAAACTAAATAAAAAAGGGAAAAACGCCTAAAAATAAGTTAATGGTCCCAAACCACTGTCATTTTCCGGGAACGTTCCCAGAAGGCTGGCGGCGTTACCACGTTGTATAGCAACGCTTAATCTTCGAGCAAAATAGACGCCAGTCTTCTGGTCGCGTGTGGCGTCTACCAGACGTTTGGCGACGTCACGGTAGACCTTCAGGGCGTCAGGACCCCACGGACCCAGAGTTGAATCAATTGAAAATTGTCTCAATTATGTTTCCGGCCAACTTGAAAATCGCAGTTCGAAATAAACAGGTACGAAGTTTTTATTAGTAGAAAATCATGACTAATTTTGAAATATCTGCACAATATAATTAGTCATCAAGGTCACTTTTGAGCTCCAAGGGGATCAATTTAAAAAAAAGTATAATCAATTTTTCGAAAACGACAGTCTATTGAAAATTTACATTCGAATAGTCGGAAGGTTGTAAATCGGGTTCCTGTCGTAATTGAACCTGTTTACGTATTTATCTGTTATTAATGGACTTCGCACTTTAAGCTTAAGAAGTATCTCGTAAATTGCACATAATTATTGGTGGTATCGATTTCTTGTATTTAGCATAAGAATAAAGAAAGAATCAAATTCAAATTCAAAAGTTTTTACTCAAAATAAGTTGCACTGGAGAACATTTTTTGAAGGTCATACATGTAAGTTAAAATTTAATTTTTACTTCCTATTCTATATACACCGCTTCGCAACGTGTTGATGCTGTAAAGGAGAAGAAGCGGCAAGAAACTCCCCAGCAACACGTCTAGCTAAATATTCTTTTTCTTTATATTTCATATTCTATTTATATATCAAATTCTTTTTTTTTTATAAGCGTTGTACAGAAGTATGTTACAGAATTACTTTTTGAAGAATTAATGAAGTTGTAGCAAACAATGCATACTCAATAAGACCAAGACAATAGGAAATAAATCTATAATCTTATACTAATATATAAAGCTGAAGCTGTGCTAAATTTTTTTATTTATTTTTTAGACAAAATTTTTAATTTCTATTTTTTTATGATACAACATACAACCCTAAATTTTCACCCCTCTACGATCAACCCCTATTTTTTATTTGTTAATTATAAACTTTAAAATCTTTTGGCAAGATTTTTAATCTTATTTTGTCATGACCTAGAATAAAAAAAAAATATTACTCTTTTAGATTCACAATTAGAACCGGTAGGTGGCGCTGAGATCGGGTTCTGGAATCCTCCTAATCACCTGGAGCGATTTTGTATTTGTGTGTTTGAGTGGGTACCGGGATGGTTTAGATTCGCAATTAGAACCGGTAGGTGGCTCTGGGATCGGGTTCTAGAATTTTATTTTTTAAAGGCAGGACAACGTCTGCCGGGGCCGCTAGTATATATATATATAAATCAATGAGGCGCTGTGCTGGAGGAAATTCCAACACAGCATAAAGCTGAGTTGCCGGTCGGCAAATGTTTGTAGGAAATGCGGTATACAATATAATGAATTTTATTATTAAAAATTTATGTATAAATATTTCTGCATCCATGTATTGTGGCTTTCCTAGCAAATAAATTCCTTCTTTCTTCTGAAGAGTTTGTTTGTTTGAACGCGTTAATCTCAGGAACTACTGGTCTGATTTGAAAAATTCTTTCAGTTTTAGATAGCCCATTTATCGAGGAAGGCTATAGGCTATATATCATCACGCTAAGACCAATAGAAGCGGAGCACCAATGTCTCAAAATAACGAATGTTTATTGTTTTCATTTGCTTTGTGGAGCTAAGCCGTGGCATCACTTACAGGTACTTACGGAAGATCAGCGCTGGTTGTGAAACTAGCAATATGCTGAGCAAGAGCCTTTTTAGGACATCACAATTAATTGTTACATATATTATCATATAAGACTTTTTGTATCTTGTTCTAAATAAATATTTTTTCTTTCTTTCTTTTTCTTAAAATTCGGGGGGTCTTGAAAACAAATTCCACGCGACCGACGTCGCGGGCACAGCTAGTAATATTATAAAATTCTAAACTTGCCGTGTCTGTATATTGAAGCTATTAAAAAAAAGCAATTGGAATAGATTATATAAACGACGGAGAACGACGATGCATTTTCTTTTAGATTTCAGTTTGATCGGGATTCACGTAAAAACTATTGGGCCGATTTCGATGTAGTTTTCGCTGATCGATAGCAAATCCTTAGACTTAAAGATTAGCGTTACTTTTTAACTTGGCAATCTCGCAATAATTTTTATGGGAATTATTTAAAATGACCATGAAGGGTGAGCCCCGATAGGGTGGAGGAGCGAGATGGAATGCTCCTCCGTCTTAAAGGAAGACCTTCCAGCGAGGCTAATGTTGTTCCTCGCAGGCCTAGGCCCGTCTGTTATAGTTGAAATTTTGTATATATTCTTTGTATGTTTCGGGAAACGTTTGTGACATCAATTATTGCACAGCGCCATCTATTGGCTAGTAAGTGTTCCACTACAACCAGATAAAAAACATCGAATTCCAAAGTGATTTTTCAGTGTGTTATTTTTTATAGCGGGAATTTTCCCGGGAGCGGCTTGTGGTTGTTCCCGTGCATAGAAATTAGCTTATTCCGACACAGTTCACTTTTTTTTATTGCAGGAGTTCAGCAGACAGGCAGACGGCCCACTTGATGGAAAGCAGTTACCATCGCCTATGGACATTTACAACACCAAAGGTGCCACAAATGCGATGCTGCTCTCTTAAGGGAGACTGGAACCTGGTCACTAATGCCGGAACACAACTCAAGGTTGCTATGGCGACATATTTTAGACCAGGGGTGGTAGCCATCCAGTCGGGCAAACTGGCTGTGGGTTGTTTTGTCGCCTCTTACGACAGGTCGCCCGGCCGCAGGAAATTGTATTCTTTCTCCGTTCCTGCACGGATAAAATTGAGAACAATAAATAGAAACCAACGCAGACATAAAAGGAACTAAAAAGCAGAAAAGCATTGTTAAACATTCACATTTCTAACAGGGAATAGTAATTTCCTTGAATGTAGTTTACCATGATCAAATTGATCGTGTACTAGCAGAAGGTGATGTCAGGAGCCTTAAGAACACACGAGCTTGCATGACAAGAGTTATGAATGTCAAAGAGGCAAGTGAGGTGTGTAAGAATAAGCCTAAATGGCACTCTGTTGTTCGTGCCTACCCCGCAAGGGAACTGGCGTGAAGTTATGTATGTATGTAGTTTAATTTTAATTTCACGGAGGGTAATTTAA
This sequence comes from Dendrolimus kikuchii, assembly GCA_019925095.2. Lineage (NCBI taxonomy): Eukaryota > Metazoa > Arthropoda > Insecta > Lepidoptera > Lasiocampidae > Dendrolimus > Dendrolimus kikuchii. The sequence goes on along the minus strand of CM034405.1, from coordinate 20,768,732 downwards.
ATTTTATACAGGTATACCTCTGTTTAATTTTCTGATTGCAATCGTTTTCATGAACTCAATATTAATCTATACATATTTCCGAATATCATAAAAGACTCGAGGGGCTGCCTATTCATTTTCGGCGGAATACTCTCATTCTTACTCTCGTTTATAACATACCGTCCCGATTTGCTTAATAGCTTTAGTTTTAAAGTACCGACTAGATGCCCTCGAACTCCTATCACGCTCCTGTGTCCGCCTTTACGTCCCGCGGTTCTTGGTTCCAACTGTCCCATACCTAGACTACCTATGTAAACTAATAAACCTTTATAGTGATATTACTGATCTACATGCAAATTCATATTACAAATTTCGTCGAATTATTGCATCCCACATTGCTAATTAATTTCATTATGTTTGGAACTTAATAGCTATTAAAGCCTTATATTTTTTTTCTTTTTCTTTAAATTAATTATGTTATAGTTTATTCAAACTACAAAATATTAAATTGCATGTAGTGTTTGCCTATAAGTGCTTAATGCATTTGTCATGTCTTTTTTTATAAAGCAATGTACATCCCTTGTATTAGTGCAAGTAATTGTTGGTAAACCAAATAAATAAATAAATATTATTTATTTCTAATAGTCCCCAGTACCTTAAGGGACGTTTTAAATTCCTTCGCCCATCCACTGCCCACAATTTGCGCTCTGATACCTATCGAAAACTTATGACACCTGCGCACACGTCATCCTATTATGATCATTCTTTTACAGTGCAGGATGATCATTTAGAAATTTACTCAGAAAACACTATTTGTCCACAAATAGCTATGTTTGATTAACACAATATAACTATGCTAATACATTTATTATAGTAACTTATGTATTTTTGAATATATTATAGTATATGTGTATATATATATATATATATATATATATATATATATATATATATATATATATATATATATATGACTATGTATATATGTATGTATTTGTATATTTATTTCTAAAATTAGTTTGAGTATTTATGTATCTATTGCCTTTTTCCTGCACCAGCTACATCACCTGATTATTTTTTTTTTAAATTAGTTTTCCTGGAAGAGATCGCTTTGAGCGATAAGGCCGCCTATTTTATTGCCTAGAAAATATGGTCTGTTTTTGTAATTGTATATTTTGGTGTGCAATAAGTGTTATCTCTCTTTATTCAAATCATTGCAGACATTTTAAATTACAAATAAGCTTATTTAAAAAGGTTTTTAAATACAAGCTTTTGAGATCCTGGATATCATGTAGCAACAGAGTGCTAGCGAAGACAAGTAAAACGAGCCCAAACACGACGGGTCTATCTTGTTTACTACACGAGCTCCTATGGCCAGCTTCCGACTCCATCGCCAGATCAGCTCCATGGTACCGTATTATTGCATTATCACGCGATATACATATGCGTGCAAAATTTCAGCTCAATCGGAAACCGGGAAGTTGGTCAAATTTAACTTGCAAGATTCCACCCGAACTTACATACATACATACATCCATTGCAAGTTTAATGAAAACTTGTAAAAATCATCCAAAAGCACGACAAGTTAAAATAATGCCTCGTTGAAAACAGTTCTAGATTCCTGCCCACCCCGTTTCCAGGAAGGAAGTGTAATTTCTCGGAGATCTGTATCGCGGACGCCGTTGCCGGCGGGACGCAACAAATAAATGGCCCTTATAAATATACTACAATGGAAATAAATGTTTCAAATTATACTGCCTATGTGGTTAATGAAACAAAAATGATTTTTATTTGTACTCACTAAGCTTTTCCTGCGACTTCCTGCGTCATTTTTTTATCCTCTCAGATCTTGTATTTCCTGAACAGAAAAGTAATTGGTAGAATAATAATTGTCTAATATGTGGCTCTACCAATTACGATTGCGTATATCACGTTTTAATGCGTGAGCTCAGCAGATGGGCAGACGGCCCACCTGATGGAAAGCGGTTACCATCGCCTATGGACATTCGCAACACCAAAGCAACAATGCGCTGCTGTTCTCTAACGGGAAACTGGAACCTGACCACTAATACCGGAACACAAGGTTATTATGGCGGCATACTCTATACCAGGGATGGTAGCCATCAAGACGAGCAAATACCACTTGGCTGTGGATTGTTTTATCACCTCTTATGGCAGGCCACCCGGCCGCAGAAAATTGTATTTATTGTAAATGTGTTGTATATGTATGTGTAAATCGATTTATATGTTAATTATATGTATGTGTAAATCAATTTATGTATTAATTATACATACATACATACATAACTTCACGCCAGTCCCCGCAAGGTAACTTGACATTCATAACTCTCGTCATGCACACTCGTCTGTTCTTAAGGCTCCTGACATCACCTTCTACTAGTGCACGATCAATTTGATCATGGAAGGTGTGTCGTGGTCTTCCACGTCTTCTGCATCCATCCACTTTTGCATTGTATATCTGTTTAGTCATTCCATCATCATGTTAATTATATGTATGTGTAAAGCAGTTTAAATGTTAATTATATGTCTGTGTAAATCAATTTATGTGTTAATTATATGTATGTGTAAATCAGTTTACACGTTAATTATATGGTTGTGTAAATCAATTTAAGTGTTAATTATATTTACGTGTAAATCAGTTTACATGTTAATTATATGTCTGTGTAAATCAGTTTATGTGTTAATTATATGTATGTGTAAATCAGTTTACACGTTAATTATATGTTTGTGTAAATCAATTTATGTGTTAATTATATATATGTGTAAATCAGTTTACATGTTAATTATATGTCTGTGTAAATCAATTTATGTGTTAATTATATGTATGTGTAAATCAGTTTAAATGTTAATTATATGCCCGTGTAAATCATATTTATGTGTTAATTATATGTATGTGTAAATCAGTTTACACGTTAATTATATGTCTGTGTAAATCTATTTATGTGTTAATTATATGTATGTGTAAATCAGTTTAAATGTTAATTACATGTCTGTGTAAATCAATTTATGTGTTAATTATATGTATGTGTAAATCAGTTTAAATGTTAATTATATTCCTGTGTGAATCAATTTACGTGTTAATTATATGTATGTGTAAATCAGTTTACACGTTAATTATATGTCTGTGTAAATCTATTTATGTGTTAATTATATGTATGTGTAAATCAGTTTAAATGTTAATTACATGTCTGTGTAAATCAATTTATGTGTTAATTATATGTATCTGTAAATCAGTTTAAATGTTAATTATATTCCTGTGTGAATCAATTTACGTGTTAATTATATGTATGTGTAAATCAGTTTACACGTTAATTATATGTCTGTGTAAATCAATTTATGTGTTAATTATATGTATGTGTAAATCAGTTTAAATGTTAATTACATGTCTGTGTAAATCAATTTATGTGTTAATTATATGTATGTGTAAATCAGTTTACACGTTAATTATATGTCTGTGTAAATCTATTTATGTGTTAATTATATGTATCTGTAAATCAGTTTAAATGTTAATTATATTCCTGTGTGAATCAATTTACGTGTTAATTATATGTATGTGTAAATCAGTTTACATGTTAATTATATGTCTGTGTAAATCAATTTATGTGTTAATTATATGTATGTGTAAATCAGTTTACACGTTAATTATATGTCTGTGTAAATCTATTTATGTGTTAATTATATGTATCTGTAAATCAGTTTAAATGTTAATTATATTCCTGTGTGAATCAATTTACGTGTTAATTATATGTATGTGTAAATCAATATATGTGTTAATTATATGTATGTGTAAATCAGTTTACATGTTAATTATATGTCTGTAAATCAATTTACGTGTTAATTATATGTTTGTGTAAATTAGATGTTAAATCGGTTCTCGAGAGGTTTTTGGTGGGAATTGAAGGGTGACGTTGTTTTTTGCAGTTTTATATTCTAAAAGTGTGTAATTTTACTTTAAAATGAACAATAGTTGTAGGCTATTGATAGATTTTGAGTAGCAATTATGCGTTTTTTTGAGAAATGTGAACTATGGAGTTAAATTGCGCCTTTCGGGCTGTCACAAGAACTCCGTCGACAGGCGTCAGTCAAAGTACTACAATTTAGATGACCTGTGAAGACTTAATACATCAGACAAGGCTGTATGGACTGAGTTCCTTTGCTTGCCGTTATGAGGAATACTTATTACTATTACCTTTCTCTCGCCATTATATATTGTCTTATAAATTGATATCCTATTTACGAAGGGTATAATAGACTATCTTCGAGGCTATAAAACGCATTAGCAATACTCTTAGCGTTGGAAGGTACTTCTTTCCATCAGGTGGGCAGTATTTCCTATTTTTTTTTTATTTTTTTTTATTGCAGGAATTCAGCAGACAGGCTGACGGCCCACTTGATGGACAGCGGTTACCATCGCCTATAGACATTTGCAACACCGAAGGTGCTAGAAATGAGCTGCTGATCTCTTAAAGGAGACTGGAACCTGGTCGCTAATGCCGGAACACAAGTCAAGGTTGTTATGGCGACATACTTTAGACCAGGGGGGTGGTAGCCATCCAGTCGGGCAAATGCCCTACGACTTGGCTGTGGGTTGTTTAGTCGCCTCTTACGACAGGCCTCCTGGCCGCAGGAAATTGTATTCTTTCTCCGTTCCTGCACGAATAAAACCTTCCTTTTCTTTTTCTATTAATTTTTATGTTTGCTTTTGAACATAAAAAGGGTTAGGTCACACATATTAGGAAAATAAACAAATTACACAATATATAATCAGATATATGTGTGTGCATTAATTACAGTAAACATAGTATCCGTACTAAGTGTAAACTTAGTTATCACTGCGACCCTCGGACTCGGCTGGACCCTATAAAGCTTGCTCCTATAGTTAATCAAATACATAGTTCTGGGACCCGAATACGTAATCGACTGTTGTCTGAGGGCAAAGATTATGACCACAGAAGAGACAGTCCGAAATAGTAAAGTAATTAATAATAATTGGCGCCAGTTTTTTTTTTTTTTTGCAGGATGACTAGGCAGACGGCCCACTTGATGTAAAGCGGTTACCATCGCCTATGGACATTTGCAACACCAAAGGTGCTACAAATGCCCTGCTGCTCTCTTAACGGAGACTGGAACCTGGTCATTAATGCCGGAACAAAACTCAAGGTTGTTATGGCGACATACTTTACTTATTTTCACGGCCTCTGTGGTTGAGCGGGCTAAGCCTTTGCCGGCATATCTCACTGCAACGCAGAGGTTCCGGGTTCGATTCCTGGTATAGTAAATTTCGGAAACGTATTTTCTCCGTTATTTACTATGGTCTGGGTGTCTGGGATCGGCCCCAGAGTAGTCCGTTGTATATTACCCATAACACAAGCGTAACTTGCTTAATTTGAGGATATACAATGTGTGTGTCTGCCGATTAAAAAAAAAAAAGAAAAAAAAACCCAATTGGCAATTGTGCCTTGAGTTTATAGCGTCTTGCAACCCCCGTATGTTGCCGCCGTTCGCTCGGCACGTGAGTCAGTACGTTGCCAAACGCCACGCTACCGCGATGCACGAACTAGTATCGCACCCGCATAATTACAAGCTAGTTTAGCTATCGAAGATTTCCGCATCCAGTTACCTAGTAACTAGGAAAACCGCCTCAAACACTTCGCCACGTGATAAGCAGCGGCAGACCACCTGAACCAGCGCTGTCGTGGGCTGGTGGCTGACTGCGAGGTAAGTGCGGAATTCTATATTCTCCGGGCACCAGTTCTTAATTGGGGTTTAAGGGATGGCCATACATTGAACACATAACCCCCACATACATGCGAAGATTGCCTGATTGCGTCTCCAATTATTATGAGAGATTTCTTTAATGAGAACTAGTTCCTGGACTTTTACTTGCTCTACTATAATAGAACACTGGGTATATTAATATTAGTAGGTTGATAATTGATATTTTAATTTAACTTCCATAATTTTCTAGAATACTCTCAAAGGCCTCTGACACGCGGTTAAAGTAACAGTGCTTTGAATGTTGATTTTAATTTTTTATTTTCACTTTTACGATTTTACTTTCACTTTATTTATATAAATACTTTTGCCTTTCATGGGTTATTTGGAAGAAATTGGTAGTGATAAGAAAACTTTTGTATTTTTTTTTTGTGATAATAGAGTGAAATCTTATTTCCTCATTTGATGGAAATGCAGCATATAATGTCTTCTAATTTAACTAAGTCACTTTATAGTCAAATAAAATTTTACTTTATTTATTTGTTATATTGAATGATTAGTGGTTTTCTATTCTACTCCAATTTAAAGTTATCCAAAACATTCAAATTCAAATTCAAAAGTTTTTATTCAAAATAAGTTCCACTGGAGAACACTTTTTGAAGGTCATACATGTAAGTTAAGTTCCTATTCTATTTACACCGCTTCGCAACGTGTTGATGCTGTAAAGGAGAAGAAGCGGCAAGAAACTCCCCAGCATCACGTCTAGCTAAATATTGTTTTTCTTTATATTTCATATTCTATTTATATCTCAAATTCTTTTTTTTTTTAAGTTTTGTACAGATTTATTTATATCTCCACCGACCTGTTCCGCAGCTTTTCTCTTTCTAAATGTTGTAAATTGCAACAATACGTACTGTGATTTTATCGCCGAACTCCTGTTTTACAGTTTACATTGCTTTGTTAATTAACGCACGACATCGTCGTCATCCAGTGTTGGACGAAGGATTTTTAAGTTTGTGCCAAATGACCTGGTCTTTTGCTTTTCTCATCCGGCCCCTACCGGCGACTTTGCGGGCTGAGGGATAGATAACACAATGTTTAATGATATGGTGACCACCTCAAGACTTGGTTGGCTTCAATGTCCTCGTCTCTGTACGTACTACGTACGATAAAGCAATACCGTTCATTTTCGATTACCATTTTTTTTTATTGCAGGAGTTCAGCAGACAGGCAGACGGCCCACTTGATGCAAAGCGGTTACCATCGCCTATGGACATTTGCAACACCGAACACAAATGCGCTGCTGCTCTCTTAAGGGAGACTGGAACCTGGTCACTAATGCCGGAACACAACCCAAGGTTGTTATAGCGACATACTTTACACCAGGGGTGGTAGCCATCCAGTCGGGCAAATGCCCTACCACCTGGCTGTGGGTTGTTTTGTCGCCTCTTACGACAGGCCGCCTGGCCGCAGGAAATTGTATTCTTTCTCCGTTCCTGCACGGATAAAAAAATATTATGCTAAAATTTGAGTATATTTGTAGATACATCGAGTTCTTCGATCTTAGTTATTTTCGTTAAGATATTAGGCAGAAAACCGAAACTCACTCTGAAAATTATTCTATGACCTAATTCGTCCTTTGTTAATAACAACAAAAACACGTTGAGCCCATAAATAGTTAAGTATATAACTAGTTTAGAATATCCAACGTGTTTTGTATAAAGTTGTACAACAGTCCTTAAGTCTAGACGCTTAATCATTTCTCTTAATTACACATAACCTATATTTCAGTATTAAAAATGAAAGACAAGATTATTGTTATAATTTGAATTACCATACAATAATATATTGAGGATGGACAAACTTAACTTGTAACGTAAACGGCACTTGTTACGTAAATGCAACTTGTTACGTAAATGCAACTTGTGACGTAAATGTAACTTGTTTCGTAAACGGAGCTTGTTACGTAAATGCAACTTGTTACGTAAATGTAACTTGTTACGTAAATGTAACTTATTACGTAAATGTAACTTGTAATGTAAACGGAATTTGTTAAGTAAACGCAAATTGTACATGGCTTGGAAACCGGAAAATAGTCGAAACGCTTACAGCTTCAATATACATATAAGCTTTTCTTTTCGGTTTTGTTTGAACTTTAACTTCAAGAGATTTTTTAGCTAAAAAGTTCATGAAATAGGTTATGTTGCATAAAGCGATTCCCAATGCTTTTTATTGCAATTTTTTTAAGTTTTGTAACACGGAGGTTTTGTTCTTCAGCACCAACCTCTACCAACGTTTATGAATATGTATATAATGTCATGTCATGTAAGTGAGACTTCGCTTATGTCTGCGATAATATAAGACGTTTTTCTAATTACTAAATGAATCCAAATTTATCTATAACATCTTTAATAATTAATTGTGGTAGCTTAATATATTTAAACTACTATAGTGGCGCCCGAACTGGGAATTCGAATCAAAATTATATAAAATTAATCAATTTGGAAATTAGAAGAAAACCGTCACCGCAAGAGCGAATCGTATAATATTTTCTTTACATATTATCGTGTCGAATTTTCTTTTGGAACTAGAAGCATCACCGGTAGAGCATAAGTTTTGGAGCGCTCAGTTATTTCGTTTTTACCACTATGCCACCGAAGAGACGCGAACCAAAGAACAACGACAATGAATCCCCATCTCCACCCTCAGGCTCTATACATGAACCTGAAGAGACGATGATGACACAAAACATCACCATGTCTTGTGATATGTTACAAACTTTAGTTGCGAACATTACGCAGAACCAATCTGAAAATAATCGCATATTACTGGAACAATTACTTCAGACTGCGACTTCGAGGACTTCAACGGCGCAATCCGGCAACTTCGCGCAATGTACAGCTCGCTTCCATGGCGCAAGGGGAAACATGGATGAACTCGAGGCATTTATTGAGACAATCGAAATCTACAAAGAGTGTACGAATATCAGCGACGACCACGCTTTGCGAGGACTACCTATGCTGCTGGTCGGTGACGCCGCTGTCTGGTGGCAGGGTATCAAGTCATCGGTCAACACATGGAGTGACGCCCTGTTTCGACTTCGTGGGATGTACAGCAGACAACTACCAGCACATAGAATATTTCGTGAGATCTTCTCTAAAGAACAGACTGACGAACGTGCTGACATATTTGTATGTAGATTGAGGTCTTTACTAGCCAAATTGCCTTACGAGTTACCGGAAGAAACCAAATTAGATATAGTATACGGATTATTAAATGTTAAAATTAGAGATAGGGTACCTCGTGATTCAGTAAATGGGTTAGAACAACTTATTTCTAAAGTCAGATCAGTGGAGGAAGCGTTGGTAGAGGTAAGTGCCCCACACCCTCTCTACACCACGACGGCAACACCAATTATTATTAGCCCACCTCCACCTCCTCCGACTTATATTAATAACGCTGACAACGTCAAACTGTCAACTTCATATAGTACTGACAATAATAGTCAAAAAATAATTAAGCGTATACGACCGAAATGCATTTATTGCAAAATTTTTGGACATACTGTAGAAGAATGTTTAAAAAAACCGAAAAATAAATTTACTGAAAGCGGCCCTGTAAGTCAGGCTAGTAAAAACACGGAATTGCATTGTTATGGTTGTGGTCAGGTAGGTGTTATCCGCTCAAACTGTAATAAATGTAAAGTTGCACAAAACTTAAAGAAACCAGAGTTTCACACTGTTTTGTCATATGATAACATCAGTACACAACCCTTAATTGAAATTAAAGTTGTAGGCCGTTACGGTTTAGCTATTCTAGATACTGGAGCAACTCATTCCATCGCAAGTCCGATGTTGTACCGTATTTTAACCGATGCCGGAATAAGTTTTAAGACCTGTTCACGGACAATAGGATTAGCCGACGGCTCGCAACAAGAGCACGCTGCTCTTGAATGTGAGGTTGCAGTATGGGTAAAAGATCAGGCTATACTTACCACATTTATGGTACTTCCCAACGCAGAAACTAGAACTCTATTAGGTAGGGATTTTATTATGCAAGCTAAAATTTTGTTAGACTTACCACATAACTGTTGGAGCTTTCATAGTGACCCTCTACATTGGTATCTTTTTATAATTAACCATGATTTAACAACCCACAGAGACACAGATTTGTGCGAAGCAAAATTGACTGAGACAGATAACACGTCGAAACTGGAGTTGAGAGATAATGAAGGAACCAAGCTTACTACAGATCAACGGGTACAACTCAACGAACTCATTATCAAAAGAGCACACTGTTTTGCGAAAAACGGTCCCGCGACGGTTTATGCAGTTCATCGAATTAAGACCAGTCCGCAGCATGAACCTATTTTTTCACCTCCATACCGAATGTCTCAAGGTAAAAAAGTAATCTTAGAACAGGAATTAGAGAAACTTTTAGAAGGTAACATCATAGAAGAGTGTGACTCCCCGTGGGCTGCTAACGTGGTCCTCGTACCCAAAAAAGATGGAAGCGTCCGGCTTTGTGTCGATTATAGAAAATTAAACGCAATAACAGAACCAGATCGCTACCCTCTTCCCAGAATAGAAGATGTTCTACATGCAGCAAAGTCTACAAGTTTTATGACGACATGCGACTTACGATCAGGATATTTTCAAGTTAAACTCTACCCTGATGACCAAGACAAAACAGCGTTCGTAACTCCACTTGGAACTTTTAGATTTAAGAGAATGCCAATGGGCCTACGCAACTCAGGAGCTACCTTCCAGAGACTTATGGATCGATTTAAGTCTAGTAAAGAGTTGTCTAAAGTTTCTATACTAACGTATCTCGACGACATAATAGTACTATCAGAATCCTTTTCACGCCACTTGGAAGATCTAGATGCCGTATTTGATAGGTTAGAGTTATATAATCTACGTGTGAATCGGGAGAAAAGTAAATTTGCTTGCGATTCGATCAAGTTTTTAGGTCATATAATAGTTCCAGGGGGGATAGCAGCAGACCCCGATAAGACCAGAGCTATGTCTACAATTGCATCACCGAAGAATATCAAACAGCTTAAAACCTTTTTGCAAACGTCCAGCTGGTTCAGACGTTTTATACCAAATTATGCTGAAATCGCCAGACCTTTGACGAATCTTCTCAAAAAGGATAGTAAGTGGATATGGAACCCCGAACAACAAAACGCATTCGAAAGCATTAAACAGCTGCTAGTGTCAACTCCAATTCTGCGTCAAGCTGATGAAACAAAACCATTTTCATTGAGAACAGATAGTAGTAGCTACTGTCTTGGGGCTGTACTGATGCAGGGGGAAGATGCTGACGAACGTCCTGTTGAATATGCAAGCCGTATGTTGACTAATGCGGAAAAAAACTACAATACGACTGAACGGGAAGCTTTGGCGGTGGTGTGGGCCGTAACAAAATTTAGAGGATATATCGAAGGGTCCGAAGTAATTATAAAAAGTGATCATCAACCTTTACGTTGGCTAATGACAGTAAAGTCGCCGAGCGGTCGATTAGCAAGATGGGCCCTCACGCTTCAAGAATACAATCTACGAATCGAGTACACCCCTGGCAAATGCAACGCAGTAGCGGATACTCTTTCACGTCCACCCTGCGATGAATCGGGGTGCGATGTTTGTTATGTTGAAGTTGACTTACCTAAGAGAAATCCCAAAGACGTTCGTGAAAATCAATTAAAGGATCCCGAAATTCGTAAAATAATAGAGGATTTGGAACGCACCGACGATCCGTTTAGGGGGAGGAGTTGGTCGGACCGAGGTTTTATCGTATCGGATGGCGTCCTGTACAGGTACGGACCACACGACGCTGAAGAAGAAACCGCGTGTCTAGTAGTACCGACACATGAACGCAACGCGTTATTGGCAGAGTACCACAACGCGCCTACGGCTGGACATCTTGGTGTTGAACGTACTTTAGATCGTTTAAGGACTAAATATTATTGGGTTGGCATGAGACAATCCATTGCCAATTATGTTAAAGAATGTGTAGAATGTCAAAGATACAAGGTTGATAATAAGAAACCTAGCGGACTTTTACAAACGCCTGCGACTAACCGTAGATTTGAAGTAGTCGCAGTAGACCTCTTCGGTCCTTTGCCAGTAACTCCTAACAATAAAAAGTGGGTTCTGATACTTGAAGATACTTGTACTCGTTGGGTTGAGTTATTCGCCTTGCAAAATGCTACCAGTGCAGAATGTGCCAAAATTATGGTAGAAGAAGTATTTCTGAGGTATGGAGTCCCTCGGCGCGTAATAAGCGATAATGGAGTACAGTTTATTAGCGAGGTGATGCAACAAGTATGTAACTCATTCAGTATTACACAAGTTCTTACGCCTAAGTATCACCCTCAAGCAAATCCAGTGGAGAGAAAGAACCGGGATCTTAAACCACAGCTCGCTATATTGGTTCAACGAGATCATAAGACATGGGACGTCCATCTACCTGCGATCCGTTTCGCTATTAACTCAGCTGTCACTTCAAGTACTGGTTATTCACCTGCGTATTTAACATTTGGTCGAGAAATACGTGCGCCAGCTGATGTGGTAGCGGACATGCGTAATATTGTGCAGAACGATAACGTTGTCACCGCTGTGACACCGTATTTACGTCGAATTTCAAACGCTTTATTCCAGGCAAGAGAGGTACAGGAGAGAGTGCAAGCAACCCGGAAGCAACATGCTGATCAGCGGAGGCGTCCCGCCCCTAACTACACCACCGGTGACTTGGTACTTTTGAAAACTCAAGGAAGTAATGATACTTTGCCTGGACAGACACCTAAGTTAATACCCGAGCGAGATGGGCCATATAGGATAACAGGAGTATCCAGTCCTACTACTTATATTCTAGAAAGTGTAAGTAATGGTCGAGTTTTAGGGAAGTACCATGTATCCCAGTTAAGTCCTTTCGTAGGAGATATTAGATTACCTTTAAATGAAAAGCTTAAGCGAGGTAGACCTAGGAAGCTGACCTAGATACGAGGACGGTTAATCTAGGTCAGAGGGGGAGGATGTAACACGGAGGTTTTGTTCTTCAGCACCAACCTCTACCAACGTTTATGAATATGTATATAATGTCATGTCATGTAAGTGAGACTTCGCTTATGTCTGCGATAATATAAGACGTTTTTCTAATTACTAAATGAATCCAAATTTATCTATAACATCTTTAATAATTAATTGTGGTAGCTTAATATATTTAAACTACTATAGTTTGCCATTTTTATAGTGAACTTTATGAAACGTTTTAAAATAACAATTCTGAGTTTTATGTATGTTTTTGTGTTGTGTTGATTTCATTTTTAATCTTTCGCCATGAATGTGTTGTTTGTCTTGAGACATTCAGTTTAGTCTGTATGCCTAATATTAATTTTATTGCCTAAAAGTATAATAACATAAATAATCTTTTTCGTCGTACACTCTGTTTTCGAACAAGTCAAGTTCAAAATAAGTACTCTTTCATCAAACTAGTATCTGAACAGCAAAGTACAAAGAAACAACAGATAAGTGAAACGTAGGGCTCGTAAGGACAAGAAATTCACACGTACTGACTGATAGCAGACCCTTAACTTATGGGTTCTATTCGTGGTGGGAATATTGGCTAACTTAATGAGGTACAGTCGAAGGCAATTGAAATTCTCAAGAAGATAAACACAGTTATTAAACATTATAATATATAAATTACGTCCGCGTGGAATTTGCTATCAAAACCCTCCGATTTTGAAACATTCTTCATTGGTGCCTATTATAGCCTTCCTCGATAAATGGGCTGTCCAACACTGAAAGAATTTTTCAAATCAGACCACTAGTTCCTGAGATTAGCGCGTTCAATCAAAGAATATTAGTATATTTGGCTACAACACTAATACTTACATTTTAAATATCGCGATATCTTTTGAATGAAACGTCCGAATTGAATAATTCAAAAAGTTCTAGAAAGGTATTGAATTCGTCTTGAATATGGAGTAATTTATTTTCATAAGGATTAATACCAAGGTACAAAATAAAGAGTTTTTGAAGCGACGGCATTTTAATTATTTAAAAAAATAAAAGAAAACACTTATTGTGAGATAACTACAATAGTTAGACATATGGTTATGGGATATTTTTTGTAGACAATTATATGTTCTGCAAAGTGGTAGTACATTGTTTTGTTCTATAATCAATAGTTTTCGCAGCGCACGCCGTGTAAGGATTTTTTCGGGTCATTTTCTTACACCTTGGGTTACATTATTGGACTTTTAGTAAGGATCCCTAATTTTATTGGAAATATAATATAGCTTATAGCCTTCCTCGATAAATGTACTACTCAACACTGAAAGAATTTTTCAAGGAAGGTCCATGTCAAATTTCAAGTCTATAAGTATTATATAGTTCCTGAGATTTCGTGATGAGTCACTATATACGTGGATTTCAATTATACATACATACATAACTTCACGCCAGTTCCCTTGCGGGGTAGGCACGAACAACAGAGCGCCATTTAGGCTTATTCTTACACACCTCACTTGCTGCTTTGACATTCATAACTCTTGTCATGCACGCTCGTCTGTTCTTAAGGCTCCTGACATCACCTTCTGCTAGTACACGATCAATTTGATTATGGAAGGTGTGTCGTGGCCTTCCACGACTTCTGCATTCATCCACTTTGGCATTGTCTATCTGTTTAGTCATTCTTTCCACATGTCCGATATATGATTTCAATTATATATATATATGAATTAAAAGTATCAATGTTATTATGAAAAAAAGACGGCTATTAAAGCCGTAACAAATATTCATACAACTTGACATTGTTGATAAATTCATTCAGTTCGATTAGACTCCACTGCACAACTATTTACTTGGGTCACTCTGTGACAATACGTTCCAAGGGGAACATACAATTGTAATTGAGTTTAAACTTATATTAAATTAATAGTTATGTTTGTGTAGAATAATTAGGATCGGGAGTAGTCTAGTGTTTGAAGTTATTTAAGACAGGCATTATTAGGGATATATTATACATTCAGATATTCCGTACCTACGAAACCGCTGCAGATAATAGTATAATTTTGTTGCCTTCAGTTTTTGTGTAAATGTTTGTCGTATATAATAAACAGGAACGGAGAAAGAATACAATTTCCTGCGGCCGGGCGGCCTGTCGTAAAAGGCGACTTAACAACCCACAGCCAGCTGGTAGGGCATTTGCTCGACTGGATGTCTACCACAACTGGTCTAAAACATGTCGCCATAACAACGTTGAGTTGTGTTCCGGCATTACTGACTAGGTTCCAGTGACCCTTAAGAGAGCAGCAGCGCATTTGTAGCACCTTTGGTGTTGCAAATGTCCATAGGCGATGGTAACCGCTTTCGATCGGGTGGGCCGTCTGCCTGTCTGCTGATCTTCTGCAATAAAAAAAAAACAAAAAAATATAACAAATAGATTAGACTCTTATATGGACTCACCCGAAATCTCGTCGACTAAGAATGTCCACCTTGGCTTCTCACACGAAGACATTGCACATGCACGGAATACTGCACTTGCCAAATATTTATTTTGTTCTTACATATCTATATTTTTAACACCGCATACGAATCCGACGATAAAATGGCGACGTCTTCCATGTACCAAAACCAAATTGGGGGGACAGAGATAGATATACATACATACTATTGTTACAACCTAGGCGCCGACAAAGACGAATTCCACGTACAGATTTGTAGAAGCACATTTATTACTCGTCGGCATTTGAACTAATAACTAATAACATTGAAACTATTGTAATTCTTTTATGATCGTCTTCTTTTGTTTACTTATTTATTGGAATACGTTTCTAGAGAACAGCCTATTGCTGTATTGTAATCATTAGCCAGGTGTTACGGATTTTAAAGTACAAGCTGATTCTAGGAAATTCGGTCCACGTTGCCAGGCGGGCACATTGCACTTGTGCAGTATAAAACGATGGCCTGATTGAGGGAGGGGGCAGTCGAGCGAGAACCACGATCACAGCGAGACGTGTGTATTACAATCGGGAATCTATAAATAGTGACGGACTGCGCGTTTTATTAAATTACGACCTTCTGCATTACGTTTGGATTTGTTGTGTTCGGTTATATTTGTACCTGTGTTATACGTGTTTGTATAATTCTAATAAACTTTATGGTAGTTCTAGCGCCATTTTAATTCGAGTCTCGCTAAACTCGTAACACTATTATACAAAACGAGAAGGAATATGTGAATATGTATTGAAGTTCGAACAAGAGATAGTGATACCATGGCTTTTTTAAATGCTGAAGCACAGCAGACACGCTGACGGTCCAACTGTGATGGAAAGTGGTTACCGTCGCACATGGACATTAGCAATACCAGAGGTACTACTAATATGTTGCCGGCCTTGAAGGAGAAACCGATCCGTGCAGGAACGGAGAAAGAATACAATTTCCTGCGGCCGGGCGGCCTGTCGTAAGAGGCGACTTAACAACCCACAGCCAGGTGGTAGGGCGTTTGCCCGACTGGATGGCTACCACCCCCAGTTTAAAGTATGTCGCTATAACAACCTTGGGTTGTGTTCCGGCATTAGTGACCAGGTTCCAGTCTCCCTTAAGAGAGCAGCAGCGCATTTGTGTTCGGTGTTGCAAATGTCCATAGGCGATGGTAACCGCTTTGCATCAAGTGGGCCGTCTGTCTGTCTGCTGATCTCCTACAATAAAAAAAAACCGTGCCTGCAGTTTCCGATATGTCAAACAACAACACAAAATCTATGTAGACGATAATAGATGGCTTAGTGGATTTAGAAAGAAAGAAAGAAAACGTATTGTTTGCCAAATGCGACAGAGACAAAATAGAAAATACATACATACATAACTTCACGCCAGTTCCCTTGCCCATTATTACACACCTCACTTGCTTCTTTGACATTCATAACTCTTGTCATGCACGCTCGTCTGTTCTTAAGGCACCTGACATCACCCTCCGCTAGTACACGATCAATTTGATCATGGAAGGTGTGTCGTGGCCTTCCACGACTTCTGCATCCATCCACTTTTGCATTGTATATCTGTTTAGTCATTCTTTCATCATGCATTCTTTCCACATGCCCGAACCACTGGAGCATTCCAATAGAAAATAAATGAAACAATATATTTTTACAGGTATATAAGCATGCCGTAATTCGGCAAATGAGGTTGGCAGTCAGTATATTGTTGTGTCGGAAGATTTTCAGTGCCCACCCCGCAGTCTACACATATTATCTAGAGACCCGTGTAATAGTACATTATGGTACTAGTGTGTAACATTGGTGATTACCGCCGAGGCGCCATTGAGACTCGAGCCGTAGGCGAGGGTCTTAAGAGAGCCGAGGACGGTAATCATCAATACACACGTGTATCATACGACGTTTTTCAACACACTTGTGAATAAAATAACAACAAAAACTCATTTTATTTATTAGATAAAAAAAAGTTATATATGAGTGAAAGTTTTATTTATTAAACACGTACGAGTTAAAATTATCTATTTAAATAAGAAGTTGCATGAAATGAGCAAGCAATAGGAACATTAATTTATTTGTTCTATAGAACACGATCTTTTTTTTTTTGAATAAAAACTTTTTTAAGAACAAAGCAACTCAACCAATAAAATTTAAAAAAAAATCTATAACTCACTAGTGAGTTATAATGTTTTTTACTCACAGTTTGGGTATGGGTGTCATTCTGTGGCTAATTGCGGTGACCATAGAGCCACTTTATGAGCAAGTGTGTTGAAAAAATAATTATTTAATTTAGTCACAGCCGTATGTACTGGTAGAAATTTGGATGTCATCTACCAATTTCTTGCATTTGATATCGATGTTATGAGAATGTTTTATAGGTCCAATATGAAGCATATCGCTGGGGTCCCGATCCATTAGTCGACCGGCGGGGCCTCTTCCGGTTTCCGGACGAGTCCCGGAAGCTGCACACGCCGTGGTCCCGGCGGAGATCGTAAAAAAGCCAATGATACGGAAGATTTTACGCTATTTGCCGCTCGGTCTTTTGACCTAAAGCTACTACAGAGAAATATAACTTTTTGTGTTCTTAATTTTATACATTTAATATGAAAGATGGAATGTCACTTATTCCTTGGAAGATGGGAAGGCCGCTTTAGAAATTTAGAAAACTATGCGAACCATAGATAATACATGCGACTCGTATTCTAACTTTTTTCACAGCCATTGTTAATTTATCCGTGCAGGAACCGAGAAAGAAACAATTTCCTGCAACCGGGCGGCCTGTCGTAAGAGGCGACATAACAACCCACAGCCAGGTGGTAGGGCATTTGCCCAACTGGATGGCTACCACCGCTGGTCTAAAGTATGCCGCCATAACAACCTTGAGTTATGTTCCGGCATTAGTGACCAAGGTCCAGTCTCCCTTAAGAGTGCAGCAGCGCGTTAGTAGCTCCTTTGGTGTTGCAAATGTCCATAGGCGATGGTAACCGCCTGGAGGATCCTCAGCAAAAATGAGAAAATGTGGAACATGTCAAAGTCAAAGTCATAGTAATTGACTTGTTTGAAACATGGATCTCACCTCGCGGTGAGGTCGAGGAGCCGGAGACACAGATCTCCGGCTAACAAATGGTGAGCCAGAGCCTACTGCCCAGACGAAGGACGCTCGGGATCGGACAGGGGTTTAGTCGGTATCCCTAACCACGGCGTGGCAATAGCATCTCACACGTGAGTCGCCAGTGCCACCCTGACCTGGCGAATCCCACACATGGGCCGCGACTTTTCCCCCTCGCGGCTCACGGTCCTCAAATGGATTTCCCCTGTATACAAAAAAAGATCATTCCATGATCAAATTGATCGTGTACTAGCAGAAGGTGATGTCAGGAGCCTTAAGAACAGACGAGCGTGCATGACAAAAGCTATGAATGTCAAAGAAGCAAGTGACGTGTGTATGAATAAGCCTGAATGGCGCTCTGTTGTTCGTGCCTACCCCGCAAGGGAACTGGCGTGAAGTTATGTATGTATGTAGGTATGAACAGAAATCAGAATAATCAAAAATTAACAAGTTAGCGGGAGGCTAAATAAAACTAACAATACTCATTGACACTTGACATCTTTGTCTTCCGCGATCACGGTTACCGAAAAGTGGCCGAAACGTCGGAATAATAAAAATCAAATAAATCACCGCGCTTAAAGCCGTTAAAACATAGTTTTATTATGTTAATTTTACTATGAGTTGTATTTTTAAAGTAGTTTGTAGATTAATTTTTGTGCTTTTATGAACCAAAAAAAAGTAAAGTGGAAAGAATGCATGATGAAAGAATGACTAAACAGATATACAATGCAAAAGTGGATGGATGCAGAAGTCGTGGAAGGCCACGACGCACCTTCCATGATCAAATTGATCGTGTACTAGCAGAAGATGATGTCAGGAGCCTTAAGAACAGACGAGCGTGCATGACAAGAGCTATGAATGTCAAAGAAGCAAGTGAGGTGTGTAAGAATAAGCCTGAATGGCGCTCTGTTGCTCGTGCCTACCCCGCAAGGGAACTGGCGTGAAGTTATGTATGTATGTACTTAATACACTATCATGACAATTACCATCTAACAAATCACTAACAAGCTATAAGTATGTAAATGAAAACCGTTCTTGTAAAAATATTTTGGATATAAAGGCTTTATTATTATTACAAGCATCCTGTATCTGTAGTACATTGAAGCTATTAAAAAAAAACCACTGGAATAGACTACACAAACGCTAGAGAACACGATGCATTTTTTTAGATTTCTTGCCTGTTTGTTGGGGTTTCACGTAAAAACTACTGAGCCGATTTCGATGTGGTTCTCACTGATCGCCAGCAAATTCTTAGACCTAAGATCTGCCCTGCTTTTTTCCTGGGAATCCTACAGGAATTTTCCTGCTAATGACTTAAAATGGCCTGTTAAAAAAATTCCATTTTTTTATCACTGATCGATAGGAAATTTTGTGTTATAAATTGTGTGATATTTTGTTAACCCGGAAATACTTCGGAAATTTTTCCGGGAGTGGTTTGTCGTTGTTCGGGTGCATACAAATTTGATTATTCAGACACTGTTTATTGATTCCAAACACCTAGACTGTAGATAACTGAAAATTCGTTTTAGGAAATTTACCATGCTAAGAATGGAACCCGGATCCTCTGCGTTCCAGTAAGCTCGGCTAGCAAAGTCTTAGGCAGGTCTACTGCAAAGGTCGTCAGCTCAAGTCAAATAACGCTTTGATTATAATGTGTCAAATCTGCCAACCTGCCTCGGCGTGTTGGATACACTGTTCGTGGGCAAGCGTGGCGGATATACTGTCCGGGGGTAAGTGTGGCGGATATACTGCTCGTAGACAAGCGTGGCGGGGCGGATATACTGCCGGTTTCCCCTAAAGGCTGCAGTGTAGTAAGATGGCTAAGACAGCTGTAGTGGAACACTTAGAAGCCAATAGATGGCGCTGTGCAATAATTGAGGTCGCAAACGATTTGCGTACATAGAATATATAAGTATACAAATTTCCAACAATAATAGACGGGCCTCGGCCTCTGAGGAACAACAATAGCCTCGCTGGTAGATCAGCCTCTGAGACGGAGGAGCATTTCATCTAGCTCTTCCACCCTATACGGGGGCACTCTCTTCAGGCCCAATCCCAACAGTGGATCGTTATGGGCATATATTATTATAATGTATACGAATGTATTATAGTCATGAGAAAAATCACTCACCAAGAAGAAAAGAGTGACATATATTTTTTTGATACAAAGATATATATCACTCTTTTATATCTTTAACTCTTTATCTTTACAGTGAATAGTGTCAGTGTCAATTGCAGACAAGATGAGTTATTATCTGTGAGTGATATACTGAATACTGATAAACTGATATGAAAAAAATATAAACAAATGGAGTGAAAAATATAATAAAATTAATTACATTGAAACAAAATTACACCATAAAACTATAGAGTTACGATTTATTTTGGCTTGCTATTATATTCGGTTTCCTCGTTCACTTACTAGTGCGCGGGCTAATCATTCTTTCTCTTCTCTTTCTAGTCTAGTTTCTTCTCATTCGGATCTATAGTCATCGCGTGGAACAGGAACGAACTAAAGAGTTAAAGATATAAAGACACATTTTAAACGCAAGTGATATACAGATCTAATCACTCTTCACGTCGGATATATATCTTTTGAGTTAATCACTCAGGAATTACACACCGCTACTGTATTAAATAAAATAAATTTTATTTAATTTATTTTACATATTTTGCCTATTCTAATAATATATATATTATTAGAATAGGCAGGGGGCTTTGTGGCGAAGCTAGAGCTAAGACTCAAGCTCCAGGGGTGGAAGTGATAAATGGCCTAACGTCGGAAGTAGCTTCGGTGAACCTGCAGCCCACCTCTCGACACCCCATTTTTGCCCATTTTTCCATGTTCCCTGAACATTGCGACGGGCAGACGCCATAGTCCCCATATTCCCAGAACCATAGTACCATTAGCAGTTCACCACAATAGCCCGGTACTTTTTGTCCTCATTTCCCACAATAGTTCTACACTGGCCGGGGCTTGTCCTTGGGTGCATTACTATATGGTGTGGACAGGGATAATCGCCGGTCAGTGTCACGCCACATTTACATTAAATTTGTCAAGGGGCCTCTACGTGTTGGCCTTCCCATGGCCCCACGCAAGCCCCCCAAAAGTCCGGGCCATTTTTATGGCCCGTGGTCTTGAAAGACATACAGTATATATATATACAACTTAACTTATAAAAGATAAAAACTACAAATAGTAAATAGGTCCCAAATCACCATTAGTTGGGAACGTTTCCAAAATAAATTAATTTATTATAATATAACATTAAATAAATAAATAAAAAGTACTAAAGAAACCCATTTTTATAAAGCACCAAGTAGGAAATACTCTTAGCACTTGAAGAAGCATTATTAATAAGACCGGTTCAGTTTTTCCAAATGGAATACTACATCCGGTTTCCGGGGTATGCTCATACAGGATGTTTATCCGGCCGGTTTGCTCCGGATTATAGGGGTGGTGGATTTTCGGTGACGTCACTGTATTTGGAATTCTGGTGAAGACTCGAATTTTTGACATGAATTTTGTGAATAGTATTTCACTATAACTAATAGGCTAGATTATATAGGTTACAATCGATTTTAACATTATTTGCATGGCATAAAAAAGGATTAGAAACCATACCATATGTCATGTTATTTTATTTCCATTTAAATTACTTTTGTTATTTGTATTTCTACTAGTAATTATAATAAATGTTATTTTTTTAAGTCACATACACTGCAATTATATGCAAATAACTAGTTAAATAAAATTATAAACTAAACTATCTTAAAAATACTATTATATAGGTATCTAATTATAAATAAACTAAGGGATAGTAGCTAAAAGCATAAATAAATACATAGAA
Source organism: Dendrolimus kikuchii (assembly GCA_019925095.2). Lineage (NCBI taxonomy): Eukaryota > Metazoa > Arthropoda > Insecta > Lepidoptera > Lasiocampidae > Dendrolimus > Dendrolimus kikuchii. Next base: position 20,746,558 of record CM034405.1, on the reverse strand, counting down.
AAATTGGACGCTTTAATTGATATAACCATTTTACAGAAGCAGGCAGCGTTACACACCACAAACATTCTACGCAAGGTATTAAGAGATACCGATTTGTAAACAACGCACACACCCTATGCCACTCCCCAGTTAGGGATACCCACTAAAACCCCTGTGTGTTACGTCCTGCGCCTTATGCCAGGGCTACGGGAAATGGGCTGCCCGACTCCGCAGTGCCCTGGCAGGCGTGGGCCCCCCTCACTGGGCCTCTTCCTATGCCAGGGGACGTGTCCCCCGGCTACTTCTTGGTCTCGTTCGTGCGTGGGGCGGTCTGTAACGCGCCCCACGGGAAGAGAGATGAGCGCGCGCGGAACACTCCCCCTAGGGGCCCCACCCGCGCCGCCCGCTTACGGTGGCCGAAGGTCTAGCTCGGACCTCCGGCGTCGGCGCGTCCTCCTTTGGCGGGAGCGGAGCAAAGACGTACGCTCACGCTCCCGCTCCGCCTCCTCCTTCGCAAACATGACGTGCTCGCAGAAGGAGGAGACGGCGTCCCATCCGGTGCAGCTCCCGACCATGGTGCGAACCACGGCCGGGAGCGAAAGGTCCAGTCCGGAACGCACACACCCTAAATTCAACCACACAGAACACAACTCAACAACCAGAACACACATCACAATCACCACACACATTAGACCGAAGTGACATACACATATTAGCTACGCAAACACAGACTGTTAGAGGAAAAACAAGAGGAAGACGAAGAAGAGATATACACACGGACACCATTCAAAATCAATAGTGGGGACATATATATCTTTTTTCCCGTGGGCAACGGGACGGGTGGTAGGGCATTTGCCCGACTGGATGGCTACCAACCCTGGTCTAAAGTATGTCGCCATAACAACCTTGAGTTGTGTTCCGGCATTAGTGACCAGGTTCCAGTCTCCCTTGAGAGAGCAGCAGCGCATTTGTAGCACCTTTGGTGTTGCAAATGTCCATAGGCGATGGTAACCGCTTTTCATCGAGTGGGCCGTCTGCCTGTCTGCTGATCTACTGCAATAATTTTTTTTTTTTTTAAAACCGACAAAAGTCGAGAGAAAGTTTATTTCTCCATATTAATAAACTAAATTATAAATAAATTAAACTATACAATAAATTAAACTAAAAATAAACTATATATACAAACTAAAATTAAAGTATAAAATCTAGTTCTTTTTAATTACTTTTTAATTTTCCCATTATATTGTTACGTGCGAGCGGGGGTACGCACTTGGGATTGGAAGGAAATACCAGTTTTTTGAAGTAATGCCTTTATTGACTTACACAGCCACACGTAATACCTCTCAGGGTTGCCCCTATACGCACGACTAACGATGCACTGTCCCGACGATTGGGTGTCTCACTCACAATACCGTCGCCGATATTGCGTAGACCACCCCCTGCTACTGCCGTGCTCACCTCCGATATTAACGCGTGTAGCTCGCCACTGGTTCGTCTTTCGAACTACGCTACACTCCTCCTTCACTAAACTGTCCACTAGACTTGTCACTAAATTCACCACTTAACTCGTCATTGTCTTCTATTAAACTTCTCTTCCAACTCTTCCCTATTGTTCTTGTCGCTTCGCTGTCTTGAACTGAACTCAACTCTAAACTGCCCGGTATTTTTTTTTATTGGACTTGACTTTATGTTGTTGGTCCGAAGACCTTACAACTTTACCGGGGTATCTGGGGCGAGTGCCTTCGCGAAGCGAAGGCGCTCGAGCCCGGGGGGGCAACTTGCTCGAGGGAGCTCCCTAAGGAGTTTTACCTCGGCTCGACTGTTGCCATGAGAGGGGGATGAATTTAATAATGCCCACCATAGGGCGACACAAAGCACTAATTGAGAACGGGCGACGGGTAATATAAAGCCCGAGGGGAAGGATCCCGGCGGGCCGGGATCGGCGGTTCGCGGCGGCCTACGCTATCTTAATGCCGTTTCGCAACGTGTTATGGCTGGGAGAGAAGAAACGGTGAAAGAAACTTCCCAGCAGCACGCCTAGTCTATCCTGTGGGGGGGCTATGTCTCCTAACGTCCCTCGCAGGGACGTGGAGAGATCTTGATTGGCGGCGCCTGAGACGCCGCCGTCTGTGTCTGTCTGTCCGTGCCTGCCAGCCTGCCGTCCTAACTGCGGGCGGGCTGATCCGGGTCAGCCGTTTTGTGATAACGTCGACCCTGTCCGTGAAGACGTTACGCGGTCGTCGTACGAGAGCCTTTCGCCGAGGATTATAATCGGACGCGGACACGACGAGCGGATTTCGATGGTGCGGCGCGAGATCGAAATACTTACTACATACGAGAGCGGCGTAATGTAGTTTTTGATGGAGGGAAGCTCCAGATCGCGGTGGAGGTCGACGTTACGCATATAGAGGGGAGCACCGACGACTCTGCGCGTGAATTTATTCTGCACGATTTGCAGTTTATCTAAAAGAACAGGCTTGGCATGGCCGAATACCACACTCGCGTATGTCATGATCGGGCGGAAGACTGCCCGGTAGGCGCGCCTTACGCTACTTATATACCCGGAAGAAACTTCTAGAACCCATAATTTCGTTATTCTTTTATTTACTATCTATCCCTTTCTAAACATCTATCTGTCTCTGTCCTTTCTTTCCCGAACCTTTTATTCGAGAACTTTCGTTCATTGTCTATCCCTTTCTAAAATATATCCATCCTTGTTTTTTCTTTCCAGAATTTTCTACCTTTTTCTAGAAGTCTTGAGACCGGTTTACGCTGCCAGACAGTTCTACCCTCGATCGCCACACTATATATAAACTATCTTAAAAATTGTTTCACTTTTTTTATAAATAATCAAGTACAATAAAAGAAAACTTAAGTTATTTGTATTATCTTCTACCCAAAACTATAAGTAGAATACTGAGCTTATATCACCGTCTTCTATGGGTAAGGTGCCCAGAATGCCGGTTGGCTGGTTTCCTCGCTGGATCGTCATACTATCCGTGCAGGAACGGAGAAAGAATACAATTTCCTGCGTTGGGGCGGCCTGTCGTAAGAGGCGACAAAACAATCCACAGCCAGGTGGTAGGACGTTTGCCCGACTGGATGGCTACCACCCCTAGTCTAAAGTATGTCGCCATAACAACCTTGAGTTGTGTTCCGGCATTAGTGACCACATTCCATTCTCCCTTTAGAGACCAGCAGCGCATTTGTAGCACCTTTGGTGTTGCAAATGTCCATAGGGGATGGTAACCGCTTTTCATCAAGTGGGCCGTCTGCCTGTCTGCTGAACTCCTGCAATACAAAAAAAAATACTGATCCGTCGGCCGAGGTAAGCTAAGAGGCCTTATGTTATTTTGTATGCATAGTTTTAGGCAACAAATTACTGCGCTTAAAACCGTTAAAACGTAGTTTTATTAATTAGTTTTTTTTTTATTTTTTATTGCAGGAGATCAGCAGACAGGCAGACGGCCCACATGATGGAAAGCGATTACCATCGCCTATGGACATTTGCAACACCAAAGGTGCTACAAATGCGCTGCTGCTCTCTTAAGGGAAACTGGAACCTGGTCACTAATGCCGGAACACAACTCAAGGTTGTTATGGCGACATACTTTAGACCAGGGGTGGTAACCATCCAGTCGGGCAAACGCCCTACCACCTGGCTGTGAGTTATTTAGTCGCCTCTTACGACAGGCCGCCCGGCCGCAGGAAATTGTATTCTTTCTCCGTTCCTGCACGGATAGATTATTAATTAGTTCTTTTAATGGTGCACTATATTTTGTTCCAAATCGTTTAGATTCAAAATACAAAATAACTATGTAAATGAAGAGTAACTTCATTTGATTTGAATTTGGCGCGCATTATCATAGTATACGTCAACTGTCAATGTAATGTCACTTGTACATCATGTCATAACACTTGTCAGAGCTTTTCTCAGTTAGTTCAATTCAATAGAACAAATTAAGTGCTATTTTAAATTTCTAAACTATACTAGATTAATTGAAAATGTAAATTAATTAGCTTGAAATGTTGTTTCTGTTTACAGGTGAGTTGCGTAGTTATACATTCACACACAAAAACAGTGTATAGCGTATTGTATTTAATAATAAAAATTCAGAGCAACCGTTAGTTTTTTAATTTACGAATCAAAAGTAAACCACATTATATGTATATGTAGGAATCGTATGGAAGCGAGAGTTGGGTATGGAAGAGAGAGCATGAAGGTAGAGTAAACGCGGTCGAGATGCGAGCACTGCGCAAAATCTGCGGAGTGACGCTCGCGGACCGCGTTCGTAATACCGAAGTAAGAAAGAGAGTTGGTCTGAAAGAGAGTGTCGGGGTGAAGGTAAGGAAAGGAATGCATGATGAAAGAATGACTAAACAGATAGTGGCAGTTGCACCTCGGGTTGTAAATGAAAATTCGACGTAATAATGGACTGTATGATTATTATTTATAAATACATTATACATTTAAAAAGTATAACAAAGAGAGTACAATATAGCTGAGTGGCTGAATTGATAATTTTTCTTGAAGTGGTAGTATCAGCATGAATACATTATACATTTAGTTCATTTTCAGTTTTTTCGGCCTCCTATACCCGCATTCCGTCCGACGCCTAGTTGCTAATCGCGCTAGCTATGGGCGTCGGCGGTATGCGGGGCGCGGAGTGTAGATGTGCTCCGGCGGGCGGGTCAGGGGGGTGCTCTCTGTCCGCAACATCCTCCCCCCGGCGCAGATCCTCGAAGCCATCTCTTCTCGTCAGGACGATGAGCCTCCTTACTGGTCTCCTGAAGATGCCTCCCCGCGTTCGCACGTCCGCGCTCCGTATTATGTTGTCCGGTCCGCGATAAGTGCGCTCGATTTGACCCCGGGGCCATACGTTACGTGGCAACAGACCGTCCGCAATGATAACGACGTCTCCAACACGTATGCTTTCCTCACGTCGTCTTACGTCGTCCCTCGGTGCCAATGTAGGTAAGTACTCGCGTAGCCAACGAGTCCAGAACATGTCCGCTAAAGCTTGAGTGGCGATCCATGTCTTCCTGTCTGCTAACTCGTTCGTTCCCGTGATTGGCAAGCCCGTCGCCGACCCGATTAGAAAGTGGTTCGGGGTGAGCGCTTCGTCGTCTTCAGGGCTCACCGACACGTGAGTTAGCGGGCGCGAGTTTACGGTATGTTCTATTTCCGTGATGACAGTCGTAAGTGTTTCTTCTCTGGGAGCTTGTTCCGCCAATGTTGCGTGGAGTGCCGTCTTCACCGACCGAATTAACCGTTCCCAAGCTCCCCCCTGGTTCGGTGCGCCGGGATCGATGAAACGCCACGCTAAGTGTCTCCCTTTTACGTGATCTGGCATCTCTTCCTTCCATCTCGCGTACGCCGTTAGTAACTCTGTGTCCGCTCCATGGAAATTCGTTGCATTATCAGACCATATCACTTGAGGCCAGCCGCGTCGTGCTCCCATCCTTCTTAGGGCCATGATAGCAGAGTCTGTGCTAAGGCTTGCTATAAGTTCCATATGAATGGCACGAGTCACCATACATGTAAACAGCATTCCCCATCGTTTTTCTTTGCGACGTCCTATGGTCACCCATATGGGGCCAAAACAGTCAATTCCGCAATTGGTAAAAGGCCGTGCGTAGGCAGCTAGACGGTCCTTTGGCAGGTTTCCTTTCACCGGTACTGTCGGCGCAGTCTTCTTCAAACGACAGACCGTACATTGCCGCAGGATGTTTCGCACCGTAGGTCGCACTCGTAGCACCCAGTATTTTTGCCGGACGTTGTTTACGACATGTTCTCTCCCTATGTGATGATGCTGTTCATGTTCACCTCTTATAATCAGCCGAGTGAGGTGATGTGACCCGTCTAAGATCGGTGGGTTGCCGGTAAGCTCGCGCAGGGTGGCCGCATTGATCCTGCCGTTTAGCTTTATTACCCCGTCCCCCCCGTATTCGGGGTCGAGCTTATAAAGCCGGCTGTCACGTGACACGCGTTCTCCTTTCTTCAAACGCTCGTAATCCTTCGGGAAGCTTTCCTGTTGCGCTTGACGAATGAGTAAACGTTCAGCTCTCTCTATGTGTCGCGTTTCCATAGTGCGAGTCCTTCGTCTGCACTTGTCGATAAAGGCGAGCGCGTAGGCGGTCGCTCGTAGCAATTTTCCGTATGACGAAAATCTTGTGACGTCAACGAGTGGCTTTTCATCGGTCGTGTAAGTTACCACGACCTCGTCATCTTCGGTTTCCGTCGGTTCTTCTTTCGGCCAATTCGTCGGGGGTCCATGGAGAAATTCCGGGCCTTTAAACCAGCGGTCGTCCGTTTTCATACTCGAGACGTTAATCCTGGTTGCGTCGTCGGCGACGTTGTAACTTGTCGGCACCCATCGCCATTGCTCAGACTCGGTTATTTCGCCGATTTCGCTCAGTCTGTGTGCAACGTATGGGGTATATCGTACCGAGTCGTTTCTTATCCAGTGAAGAACGGTCTTCGAGTCGCTCCAAAAGATGACGTCATAACGCTTGAAACTATGTTCCTTTTTTATTTCCGCCGCTAACCTGGCTCCTATTAGCGCGGCTTGTAGCTCCATCCGCGGGATGCTTTGCGCCTTCATCGGGGCCACTTTCGCTTTTCCCGCGATTAAAGTGACGCCGACGTTCCCGTTGCGCTGCTCAAAGCGCCAGTAAGCCGCTGCTGCGTAGGCCTGTTCGCTGGCGTCCGTAAAGACGTGTAATTGTACGTTCACGACGTCTTTATTCCATCCATGGCACCTTCTTTTCATCTTGCGCTCGTTCCTGCGCAGACAGCGTGACGCCGCGTCGTAACTCGGCGGCGTAACGACTCCGTCTTGTTGCCATGGCAGTCTGCATTCAATGAGACTGTTCATTTTCGTAGCAACCTGGGCAAACTCGTTCTGTGCCCATATTACATTCGCTGTAGTTTCCGTCACGGTAATCTTTCCTTCCCGGAATCTGAACGGGAATCCGTGTACGGCGTCTAGTAAGTCTGGCCCATCTAGTAACGCGTCATTTGCGCACGCTCCGTTTGAGCGAGCGGTAGCGTCTAATACCAGTCTCACTTTGTCAGGCTTATTCGGGTTCGTAACGGCGAAGTGAGGCATGTACCACATGCGTTGGTTTCCTTCGTGGCTTCGTTCGCAAGGCTCGGCGTATCCTTTTGCTAGTAGCCTGTTGACCTGGGCCGTGTATGCTTGTTTAAACTGCGGCGATTTGTACATTGTGCACTCGATCCCGCACAGACGACGCACTGCCATGTCGTAGCTCGGTGGCATGGTGACGTCATCGTTTCGCCAGGGCAGTCCGACTTCGAAGCGGCCGTTTTCTCTCTTCACGGTCTCTGAAAATATCTTCAGCGCCCGTTGTTCTTCCGCTACAGGTTTCACCTTGTTCGATATACCGAGTGCGTCGATATCGAAATGAGACTTCACTATTTCGAATAATTCGTCCTTTTCCCGCGGCTCTTTATCTTGCCACGTTCGGACGTGTAATACTCTGCCGTTTCCCGTCTTCACTGCTTTCCCGGGAGTGATGCCGTGTACGGCCCACCCCATGAGTGTCAGGGAAGCGGCTGGTTGGCTCTTCTTTCCTGCCAACAGTTTTCTAGTCACGATCAGATGCCAGTTGTCAGCTCCAATTAATACGCGCGGCTTGGCGTTCATAAAGCACACGTCGTCTATATGAAGCGTCTTCAAATGGTGTAACTGTCGTATGACTTCAGACTTAACGGAGTGAGTTCCCAGTGCGAGTTTCTTCACGGTGCGCGCCTTGATAGGATGGTAGTGCGGTTGCGCTCTTCCGCGCACCGCGACGCTCACCATCCTACTTTCCGCTTCCCGCTGGCTCGACGTGATGCCGTTAATGTTCAATGGCCTCCTCGGGCCATCTGCCCCTAGCATCCCGGCTATCTCCTCGTCGACGAGCGTGATCGTGGACCCTTCATCCAGCAGCGCGTACGTGCTCACTTCCTTTCCGTTAAGCCCCTTGACGGTAATCGGACACACCTTCAATAACACTCTTCTCTCGGTGTTAGAATTGTGTGCCGATGCCGTCATGACCGACTCCTCTCTGTCGGCCGGTTGACTGACCGACTCCGCTCGGTCGATCGGTCCACTGACGGCTTCAGTTTCCCTTCGCTGGTGTAGAAGTGCGTGATGCGGCTCGCGGCATTCATTAACACCGCACTTCCTCGCCTTACAACGGAACCGTCTGTGTTTACTTAGTAGGCACAAAAAACATATTCTCGTTTCCTTGGCCCACTCCCATCTGGCTGGCAACGACATCGAAGCCAGCTTGCCGCACTGCGTTGTCTGGTGCTCAGCTCCGCAACAGTAGCACACGATCTTAGCTTCCGTTGTAGCATACACACGGCGACGCTCGTTCATCCTCGGCGGCTTCACTTTATTTTCTTTAGTGACGTTTACACTCGTCGTAGGCAGTGATGACGTCATGAAAGAATACTTCATTGCTCTGTCTGCTTCGCCCGTTAGAAATTTCGATAGTGTCATAATCTCCGGCTCGTCTCGGCTCGAGAATTCATCTGCAAAGTCGCACCATTTCGTTCGTAGATGCGGGCTGAGCTTCTCGACGACTTGTCGTGTCAACATAGGGTTAAGTAAATATCCCTTGTTGTCGACACACGAGATGACCGTCACTATATTCTGCAGTTTGGTGGCTAGGCTGTTGAGTTCGCTGGCAGACGAACCCGATCGTGGCAACTTCTTGATGTCTTCCAATGCGCGACTGATTATGATCTCTGGACGTCCATAGCAGCGCTCCAGCGTCTTCATAATGATCGCAGGGTCCACGGCGGTATACAGCAGGGCTGTCACGCACTCCCTTGCTTCGCCTTTAAGGCAAGTGCGTAGACGGCCTAAGTTCTCCGCAGGTGAAAATCCGTGTAAGCTCGTCGACTCGCGCATTGCAGCTTTAAACGGTAGCCACTCTCCCGGGGCCCCGCTAAAGGTAGGCAGCTCCTGGCACTGTCGCGGTGTCGGCCTGTTGCGTGTCATGCGCTCCAGTACGTCTGCTAGACGGTCGATTCCACGATCCCTGGATCTGGTCGGCGTCGGCGATCTTGCGTTGCGCGGCGTTCTGAACGTCACACGAGCGGTCTGGTCGTTCGTTTCTGCAGACCGGTCCCGCGCCATTGGATACTCTTCCCTTGCTCTTCCCGCAGCGTCTAACGGTGGTCGCGGTCCGGCTCCTCTCGTTCCGAGCTCGGTCCTGTCGCCTGCGCTCGGCGACTCCCCCCGTATGCGGGTATTCTTCAACCACTCTGTTATATTTCTCTCTGTTTCCACCCCATCGTCTTCACACACGCTGTTCCCGTCTGTCTGCTCCTTGAGGGCGGCTATGTTCGCAGCGACCCTCTTCTTGATCAGCGACACTTGTAACCGGAGCTCCTCCCGACGGATTGCGGCGATTTGTTCTTCTGCTTCCAGTTCCACTTGCCTCACCAAAGTGGCGGCGCTGAGCTGCGAACGGTGTGATCGGACGGACGGTGATCGCGATTGGCGTTCAGTACGAATCGCGGTGTGTACTTGCGCGGTCGTCGTCTGTTGCATTCCGGGCGACGCGGGTCGCGATACGTTCGGCGCGGACGCGGACGCGGATATATGTACGGACGGCGACGCGGGGGGTTCTTGATACGCTCTCTGCACTCTGTCTTCGGCGGTCTTGCTCCTGGTGTTCGGCATCTTCGGTCCTTGCCTTAGCCTAACACGTATGACCGACTACCCTGACCAGTGTGTATATATGTGTGTGTATAACCGACGATCCTAATTTACTACACTAAACACTAAACACTGAGACCTTTGACCGACCTAACTGGAAACAGCGCACCGTCTATGACTTTGTGAACTGGCCGTTTGGCACCGTTAGGTGGACAGTCACTCGGTCACGGTACGAAGTAACGTTATTCTTTCTTCCGGTCTTGATCCTGCAGACGCGTAGCCTCGGCGTCCGGGGCAGGAACTCTTGGTCTCCTGGTACGTAGTCCGGCAGGAACTCTTGGTCTCCTAGTACGTAGTCCGGGCTGCCCACGATGATCTTCTATAATAATCTTCTTTCTTCTTTAGGGTGCCGCTACGAGACCGTATAGAGTTGGTCTTTCTTCTTTCTTGAGGTTTCGATGGAGCAAAAGACACTGCTCGTTTCTTCTTTGCGATTCTTCTATCCGGCGGCGAAGTACCAAAAAACTATTGGTGGCAGTTGCACCTCGGGTTGTAAATGAAAATTCGACGTAATAATGGACTGTATGATTATTATTTATGAATACATTATACATTTAAAGAGTATAATAAAGAGAGTACAATATAGCTGAGTGGCTGAATTGATAATGTTTCTTGATGTAGTAGTATCAGCATTATGTTCTTTTTCAGTTTTTTCGGGCTCCTATACCCGCATTCCGTCCGGAGTGTAGATGTGCTCCGGCGGGCGGGTCAGGGGGGTGCTCTCTGTCCGCAACAATTTTTTAGGTACTTATATACAACATATACTATATAGGGGACGCTACAGCAGGCATTATTTTACATTATTCTACATTTTTAATTTTTACATTATTTTATTTTGTTAAATATACTACATTTATATAGAGCTTAACATAAACAAACTCTTTATTGCGGTCTTGGTCTTGTACAAATACACTGTAAAGCGTGAAGTATGCAGTAATTGGCTACATTCATATTAAACAGAGTTGATTGTTTTAAGTTATAAATATAGCTGTTGGATATGTAATAATAAACAAATAAATAAATAAATATTTAATATCGTAATTGTAATAATTATAGTGTAATAAACTTTGATTATAATATTTCAGATTTTTTATTATTGTTAATCTCGAAGCGTCATTCGTTCGCTCCCGGCGTGAACCCGACATATACAAGTCGCGAAACCAAAATAAATTGCTCATTCATGAAATTAAACCTTATCTAAGTTATCAGAGACCAGAAATAATTCGTCCTTCCTAATACCAGAAAGCCTTGTGAATATTTATCTCTTCAAGACAAAGCTCTCATACACTGCGCAATTAATTACTCTGCCCGCACTTTGTACTGGCTTAAATCAAGTACTGCCGGCAAACGACAAGATTATTGAGCGGTTCAAGTGTTTGAGGAAGTGAGTACTACCGGATTTGAGACTACTGTTACGACCGACAAAAGTGGATTCACACCTGCATATCATAAAAGCACATTTATTACCCGTCGGCGTTTGAGCTAATAACATTGATACTCTTTATGACCGTCTTCTTTTGTTTACTTTGTGTTTAAAATTTGTGTATTGTAATCTTTTATGGTAGTTATTATTATAGCCATAATGGTATTATTTTTGTATGGTTATTGGTATTAGCCAGGTGTGATTCTAAGAAATTCAGTCCACGCGGCCGAGAGATATATTGTATTTGTGCAGTATAAAGCAATGCCTCAATGGAGAGATCGGCAGTCAAGCGATAAGCACAAGCGAAGCAAGACGTTTGTACTACATTCGGTAATCTATTTAGTGACGGACTTTGCGCGTGTTATTAAATCGTGCATTACGTTTGCACTGGTTGTGTCCAGTTATATTTGTACCTGTGTTATACGTGTTTGTATAATTCTAATAATTTCTATAGTAATTCTAACGGCATTTTAATTCGAGTCCTGCAAATCGTAACACTACTTTTGTTTTTATTGTACTCCTATCAATAGTACATACAACGCCTATTAAATCTGGCTTCGAGAAACTACTCGAGGCACTACAGCATGTTTTAAAACTTATTAGTCGTCGAAATATATTTTACATCCAACACGTATGCTATTCAGAGAACGCCTTCTGCATTCTGTCCAGAATTGACAGGTGTAGAATCAAAACATCTTCTAGCCAACCTTTCTTAGAGAGGTATCTTCTTTGTCTTTCTATATCGTGGTCATCCTTTCTATCAGAGGAAAGAATAGGTCCAAGGCATTTGAACGTGCTGACAGTTTTTACATGATGTAAAAACTGTAACCGATGTACACATCAGAAAAGAAAAAAAAACATTTTAATCAGGACAAATTACATTGGATAGTGTAGGTATAATTGTTAACAAATTTAAATTTTACATACATAACTTCACGCCAGTTCCCTTGTTGGGTAGGCAAGAACAACAGAGCGCCATTCAGGCTTATTCTTACACACCTCACTTGCTTCTTTGACATTCATAACTCTTGTCATGCACGCTCGTCTGTTCTTAAGGCTCCTGACATCACCTTCTGCTAGTACACGATCAATTTGTTCATGGAAGGTGTATCGTGGCCTTCCACGACGTCTGCATCCATCCACTTTTGCATTGTATATCTGTTTAGTCATTCTTTCATCATGCATTCTTTCCACATGCCCGAACCACCGAAGCATTCCTTTCCTTACCTGCACCTCAACACTCTCTTTCAGACCAACTCTCTTTCTTACTTCGGTATTACGAACGCGGTCCGCGAGCGTCACTCCGCAGGTTTTGCGCAGTGCTCGCATCTCGACCGCGTTTACTCTACTTAAATTTTGACGTAACATAATTTTGTCGTAAAAGGGGCATCAATGTCAACATAATGCTGGTCTTTTAAAACCAGCGCTGATCTTCCGCTGAGCCCTTAAGGTACTGTCACGGAAGACATTACACCATTGCAAAGCATGAAAGTAGAATCTTAAACAATATATATATACACATCAGGCACATGAGATGGTGACCCTTCCAGACCTAAAAGATAGCAGTGTCTTTGTAGCGTTGCTTATGATGTTGGGATATCTCGCCTCGGATATCGGCTTAACGTAATAATGACTTTTATGTCTCATATTCAGAAACAAGAAAACCTTTTTATAGAGGGAATGCTGCGAAGACCCTAATGTACATCCGTCATTGTCACTGATGTGTCAAATTAGTTTGGAGAGTGCCTCTAGCACGCATCGATCGGATTCTGAACATCATTCATCATAATGTGTTTTTTGGTTTGACATTGGATAATTTATGAGTATTTTCCTCCATTGTAAGACTTTTTAACATTGTATAAACCTAGTTGAAAGAGCTTTCAAAAGCATATGTACGATTAATGTAGGGGTTGTAATAAGATATAGTCTTACGGAAACGGGTTAAGGTGGTTTGGTATCCATATTTATATTATAAATGCAAAAGTAACTGTAACTGTCTGTCTGTCTGTTCCGTTTTCACGGAAAAACTACAGGACCGATTTGGCTGAAACTCAGTATATATATATTTTTGATGCCGAGGATGAACATAGGATACTTTTTATACCGAAAAATGGTATAGTTTCCGGGATAAAAGTACATTTGTCTTACTGTTTGTTATGCTTTGACGAAAAAACTAATGGATAGATTTGGCTGGAATTTGGTATATATATAATTTTAATACCGAGGGTGGACAAGGAATACGTTTCATCCCGGATAGTCCGGATAGTGGGTTATGTATGTATGTATGTAAAGGTTATTCCAGAAAGTATGTCATGTTAGTCATTTTCGATTTGGTCGTCTTGGTCGATTTTATCAATTTGATCGTTTTGGTCGATTTGGTCATTTTGATGTACATATGTAGTGTAGTTGTAGTAGTAGTTATTGGTTATTATTATGTACACGGTTTAATATTGCTATAAAAGTCCCATATATATATATATATATATATATATATATATATATATTCTTAATTAGAATCAGTGCAGAATTTTTTATTATTATAAATTTTAACAAAAATATTACGCAAAGCTCAAACTGGGGCTAGGGCCGTGAAAGTTTGCATGTGGGGTCTTTCTACACTGTAGGGCGTACTAAGAAACGATTTTTGAAAATTCAACCCCTAAGGGTGTGAAAAAGATATTGTTACAACTTAGACCCCGACAAAGACAAATTCCACGTACAGATTTGTAAAAGCACATTTTATTACCTGTCGGCATTTGAACTAATTGTAATGCTTTTATGATCGTCTACTTTTGTTCACTTATTTATTGGCTTACGTTTCTAAGTTATTGTGGAAAACAGCCTATTGTTCTATTGTACTTGCTCATAAGCATCATTAGCCAGGTGTTGTGGATTACGATTAAAAGCTAATTCTAAGAAACTGTGTCGATCTTGTCGGATGTCGGGTCGACATTTTGCATTTGTTAAGTATAAAACGACGGCTTGATGGAGAGACGAGGCAGTTGACCTACGGCTACGATACGGGCGTGACGTGTGTACATTCGGGAATCTAATAGTGACGGACTTTACGCGTTTTATTGAATTACGACCTTCTGCATTACGTTTGGATTTGTTGTGTTCGGTTATATTTGTACCTGTATTATACGTGTTTATGTAGTTAAAACTCTATAATAATTCCAACGGCATTTTAATTCGAGTCTCGCGGCTCGTAACAATATAATAATTTTAATACTCATGTATGTAGCACGCTTGAATGCCAATCTAGTTCTAACATTTTATATACTATTAGGATATCCCCGCGACTTCGTCCACGCTTGACTAGAAGTTCCCGTGGGATTCCTGGGACACGGCATTTAAAAACCATTGTAAGCTATGGTTTAATGATATCTGTGTCGGAATAAACTAATTTTTACGCAACCGAACAACTACAAGCCCGCGGGAAAATTCCCGGGACTCAAAAAATTTACCGCGGAATTCACAGGATAAAGCGTAGTTTTTAAGTCTAAGAGTTTGCTGTCGATCAGCTGAAACCGCATCAAAATCGGCCTAGATTTTCTTAAGTGAATCCCGAAGACACAGACAAACCGACAAACAGACAATTTAAAAAAAATGCATCGTGTTCCCTATCGTTTATATAGTACATTGGTTTTTTTTAATAGCCTCAACGTACAGACATGGTATGTTTAAAATTTTATATTATAAATATTATGCTAATGAATTATTGATTGTAACCTGTTGTGTTGTCCAAATCTAATATATAAAATTCTCGTGTCACAGTGTTTGTAACAAAACTTCTCCGAAACGGCTTGACCGATTTGTATGAAATTTTGTGTGCATATCGGGTAGGTCTGAGAATCGGCCAACATCTATTTTTCATATCCCTAAATGATAAGGGTGACCCATCCCAAAAAAATTTTTTTTTACAAAATGTTTAATTTTAATTTGTTTATGATTTAGCATTAAGGCCCGCTTGCACAACGATTCTCGTTAAATCAAACTTAGTTAATCATATTAAACTGCCTAAACACGTTTTACACAAAACGTATTTAAGATGTCTTGCATGAGGCGGTCTCCCATGTTATTTAGCTAAATGTATTTATGCCATCGGCAAAACAGCCAGATGTGTTCCGTTTCACGCGGCGATCCATATTTTCGGACAAACACACGAGATTTAGCTTTAATGTTAGTTATTTCTTGCGTAAAAAGGGATTTTAGTTGGCCAATGTCAACTTGACATTTGAAATTTCGTTCGTTTGGTTAGGTTTACTTCGGAATTTTTGGCGGCAACCTGAAGAATGATTTTTTGCTGTGTTGTTTTATTTTCGATTTTATGGATATTTAGAATTGAGAAAAATAATTAAAGCAAATAATATACGAGTGACAATCTGTAATTTTCTTATTAATAAGTGACAATTACATAAAGAATAGTAAATATTAATTTATGAAAAGAGGTTACTCAACATTTTTTTGTCCTTAAACGCGTTTAAGGCAGTTAAATACCCATTTTTGGATGATTAACTTTGACAGTTCTTTAAACGTATTTACCGGTAAATTTTGCGTTGTGCAAGACGCTAATCGTATTTAAGGGTGTTGAATGCGTTTAGTGTTTCTTAAATCAATTTAAGGAACGTCATGCAAGCGGCCCTAAAAATACATACAACCCTAAATTTTCACCCTGTTGCTACCAACCCCTATTTTTAATAGCGATATTAGTACTTCAATAATTTTCTACTCTCTGTGGTCGATAATTGTTCAGTTATTATTTTTTAACAGCAGAACAGCGTTTGCCGGGTTGCAGCTAGTAAATAAATAAAACTTTCATACGTTTTATTTTGCACTATTACAATTTCAAAGTAAAGCAACTAAACAATAACTTATCCTTTCAAAGTAGCCTTACTCAAAGTAAGGCTGTAGAGAAAGTAGGCGGGGGAGGGCGGGCCAGTTGTTAACGCCAAATAATGGAGAAGTGCGGTTTAGTTGAATGTATGCATTTATCGCTGATTTGTTGCATATGTGATATTTACTACTTCTTTACGTACGTATAGAAGCGAGAGTTGGGTATGGAAGAAAGAGCATGGAAGTAGAGTAAACGCGGTCGAGATGCGAGCACTGCGCAAAATCTGCGGAGTGACGCTCGCGGACCGCGTTCGTAATACCGAAGTAAGAAAGAGAGTTGGTCTGAAAGAGAGTGTTGGGGTGAAGGTAAGGAAAGGAATGCATGATGAAAGAATGACTAAACAGATATAAAATGCAAAAGTGGATGGATGCAGAAGTCATGGAAGGCCACGACACACCTTCCATGATCAAATTGATCGTATACTAGCAGAAGGTGATGTCAGGAGCCTTAAGAACAGACGAGCGTGCATGACAAGAGCTATGAATGTCAAAGAAACGAGTGAGGTGTGTAAGAACAAGCCTGAATGGCGCTCTATTGTTCGTGCCTACCCCGCAAGGGAACTGGCGTGAAGCTATGTATGTATGTACTATTTGTTTAGAGGTATTTTAATAGACCAGTTACAAGATATTGCCCGCTATTACAGTTGCTGTATTTAACTTTAAATATGAAAGAAGTCTAAGTTAATAAAAAAAGCCTAATGTAGTTAATTCGAACGGCCTTCGGGTAATCAGGATTAGTTGTGTATCCAAAACCCGAAAAACAAAGGCATCCGATTAGTGAAGAGGAGGGCCAGGTCCCCAGGTGATCGTCGGCTGAACGAAGGTCCGACTGAATGGGCGGGCGCGGCTAATGGGCCACGTCAAGACTGCTTCGCGCAATAAAACAAAACGATGCTATTACCAGCCGAACACAAAATATTTACACAGAACATCCACTCAGTACAGTGCCTGGACTTGAAACATAATATGACTGTACTTATATTACTTATATACTGTACTTACTTTATCCGTGCAGGAACGGAGAAAGAATACAATTTCCTGCGGCCCGGCGGCCTGTCGTAAGAGGCGACTAAACAACCCACAGCCAGGTGGTAGAGTATTTGCTCGACTGGATGGCGACCACCCTTGGTCTAGAGTATGCCGCCATAACAACCTTGTGTTGTGTTCCGGCATTACTGACCAGGTTCCAGTCTCCCTTAAAAGAGCAGCAGCGCATTTGTAGCACCTTTGGTGTTGCAAATGTCCATAGGCGATGGTAACCGCTTTCCATCTAGTGGGCCGTCTGCCTGTCTGCAGAACTCCTGCAATAAAAAAAAAAAAAAAAAAAAACTTATTCAAATGACAGTTTTATTAACGAAGCTGGCAAAAAGGCAGACGATCCACCTGACGGAAAGTTGTTACCACCGCCTATAGAAGTACGCAGCATCAGTTCCGAAGCCAATGCGTTGTTAGCCTTTAAGATGGAATAGAGGGATGCAAAAGGAAAGATGGGATAGGCGAAGGAGAAATGGACCCCCAGAACTAAGAAAGCCATTTTTATTAGCGCCACAGTTCCAGGGCCCTCAAGATCTCCGACTATATCGGGATCTAGGGATTCTATCGGGACCCCGAAATTGCACATTTCAAGCGCGGTGCAATTTCGGGTAGTCATGGGAAAAATCACTCACCAAGAAGAAAAGAGTGATATATATCTTTTTGATACAAAGATATATATCACTCTTTTATATCTTTAACTCTTTATCTTTACAGTGAATAGTGTCAGTGTCAATTGCAGACAAGATGAGTTATTATCTGTGAGTGATATACTGAATACTAATAAACTGATATGAATAAAATATAAACAAATGAAGTGAAAAAATATAATAAAATTAATTACATTAAAACAAAATTATAGTGTTGCTTGCTATTATATTCTATTCGGTTTCCTCGTTCTAGCTACGCTAATCAGCTAATCATTCTTTCTCTTTTCTTTCTAGTCTAGTTTCTTTTCATTCGGATCTATAGTCATCGCGTGGAACAGGAATGAACTAAAGAGTTAAAGATATAAAGACACATTTTGAACGCAAGTGATATACAGATCTAATCACTCTTCACGTCGGATATATATCTTTTGAGTTAATCACTCAGGAGTTACACACCGCTAATTTCGGGGTCATTTGTAGAGCAAAGTGAAGATCGCTCCCACAAAGCTTGGAGTGCTAAACAGGGCTAAGCGGTACTTCGCATCGGGACATAGGCTTTTATTATATAAAGCCCAAGTCCGTCCCTATGCGGAGTACTGCTCTCATCTCTGGGTTTGGGCAGTTCAGTACCTGCCGCTCGCACTTAACTCCTTGCAGCGCTGAACGTTCTGGATTATCGGAGACCCGGACCTTACAGCTGATTTAGAACCTTTAAGTCTCAGAAGAGACGTTGGCGCTCTTACCGTGTTCTACCGTCTGTAAAATGGAGTGTTCTGATGAGGTATTTGATTTGGTATTTACGTCGCCATTATATCACCACGCTGCTTGCCGGTAACTGGAAGTTCATCCACACTTCCTTGACATCTGGAAGTCATCCACTGTACGTGGCGCTCGCTCTTTTATGCTATACGTAAGCAAATTATGAAATAAACTCCCTCCCGCGATATTCCTAGAGCGTTACAATAAGAGGCTCTTCAAAAAGGCGTAAACAGATATTTGAAGTCTCAACGAGGTAGGCAACACATCGGCTCCCTTAGTGTTGCAGATGTCCATGGGTGACGGTAGCTACTTGTCATTAACTGGACCTGTTTGTCAGTTTGCCTACAAGCAAACATAGAAAAAGAACTCGCACACGGCGGGATCGGTAACCCGACGGCACAAATACACAAGGTAAATTTTGGTACTTATATGCTAGGTACGTACCTGGTACTCCAGCCGGCGATGGTGGGAACAGGAACAAGGGGGGGGGACACTAATCTGTCAGTATTTTAAGGGAGGGGCGTCCCTTGAGAGGAAATATATAAAATATCCTACTAAGCTACTACCACCAGGGAAACACTACGGGGGTTGGATAAAATGTCTGTCCAAATACACTCGCGCCTCGTCCTATTTCCTTACAACCACTTGCTCCTGGATCATATGAAATTATAGTCACATGTATAGTGTTCCACATACTGGTAATAATCAAAAATTCTCAATAAACTCAAATATTAAATATATTGCGCGAGAGCAATCACAGCGTGCGTCTTCAAGCTAAATTCACGGCATACCCGCTTTTTGACGCGATAAAAAAAAGAACCGCGTAACAATCGAAAACCGGCGCTCAATATCTGTATTCCGAACACTTATCGTACCAAATAGGATTTCAAATTCAAATTCAAAAGCTTTTATTCAAAATAAGTTTCACTGAAGAACACTTTTGAAGGTCATACGCGTAAGGCAAAACTTAAATCTACTTCCTATTCTATGTTCACCGCGTCGCAACGTGTTATCGCTGTTTAAAGGAGAAGAAGCGGTAAGAAACTGTCCAGCAACACGTCTAGTTAAAAAAAAACGTGTGCTTCTTGTGCCGCCCGACAGAAGTGATAACTTAAACTAATCTAAGTTGAACTATTTAATATCGAAATTGTTTAACTTCAGAAAAGTTTAGGTTATTACTTAAATTTTATGCATATTAATATGATAATGTAAGGAAAGGTTATTTATTAATAAAATCATATATTAATTATAAAATATATTTTATTCTTAGTTACAATTCTTGAATATGTACATTAGAATATTGTGTAAGTACATTATTAGTACCATTATTTAATCTAATTACCGAAATACGGCTAGCGCTGTGGGTTAGAGTGAGAGAGGAGGAGCCTGCCTACCGCTGCCGTATGCATGAGAGAAAGGGAAGCCAGACAGACTGGCACCGTAACGCGTTACGTAACGAAGCGGTTTACCTTCCCATAAGAAGTTATCACTTCAAAAATTTCATCATAATTATTTATATATCTCAGGCTCTTTTAAAAAAAATACATATAGAAGTTGTATTAGAATTACTTTTCGAAGAATCAATGGAGTGGTAACAAACAAAAAAATATTGTTACCGTCGCAATATTAACATATTAAGAATTCATACTTTAGCTGAAGGCTTACAGTTTCACGCCGATATTCTGTGAGGCCATGATATCATACCAATCGAGCCAGCTTAACCAGCTGTAATCAAAATAATGACTTCAGCATAGTTCTATCACTTCAAAAGCGTCTCGAAATCATAGTGATCGCAGTACAAGTTCCTGTTTCAAAACTTTGTATTGAGTAATTCTTCTGTACGCATACATACTCTATAACCCAAGTGCTTATTAATCACCAGACCTTAGAAGAATGCGCTGCCTCGCTACACGATGTGCCCAATAAATATGTTAGCAACGTATATATTTCCGTACCAGCTAAAAGGATGCGGAAATTAATGCGATTCGCAATAGTAATCTTTTGCCTTTTTTAAGCTTAGCAATGAAGCTTATAAAGATGTGATAATGACTAATACAAAACAATAATACTATTTTCAACACACTTGCTCATAAAGTGGCTCTATGGTCACCGCAATTAGGCACAGAATGACATCCATTATCAAACTGTGAGTAAAAAACATTATAACTCACTAGTGAGTTATAGATTTTTTTTTTAATTTTATTGGTTGAGTTGCTTTGTTCTTAAAAAAGTTTTTATTCAAAAAAAAAAGATCGTGTTCTATAGAACAAATAAATTAATGTTCCTATTGCTTGCTCATTTCATGCAACTTCTTACTTAAATAGATAATTTTAACTCGTACGTGTTTAATAAATAAAACTTTCACTCACATATAACTTTTTTTTATCTACTAAATAAAATAAGTTTTTGTTGTTATTTTATTCACAAGTATGTTGAAAAACGTCGTATGATACACGTGTGTATTGATGATTACCCTCCTCGGCTCTCTTAAGACCCTCGCCTACGGCTCGAGTCTCAATGGCGCCTCGGCGGTAATCACCAATGTTACACACTAGTACCATAATGTACTATTATGGTATACAATCATTATAAAAAGTAACACATGTCTATCCGTGCAGGAACGGAGAAAGAATACAATTTCCTGCGGCCAGGCGACCTGTGGTAAGAGGCGACAAAACAACCCACAACCAGGTGAAAGAGTATTTGCCCCTGGGGCATAACAGCCTTAAGTTGTTTTTCGGCCTGACCCCAGTCTCCCTTTAGAGAGTAGCAGCGCATTTGTAGCACCTTTGGTGTTGCAAATGTCCATAGGCGATGGTGATCGCTTTCCACCACGCTGCCTGTCTGATGTAACTCCTTAAGTATTACCTTTCTCAGAGTTCAAGTGCCATTTTCAACTCACAAATCGTCAACGCATTTGTTTTAGGTAGTGCACCCTTGCAATCCTTTATCCAAGACATCATCATAGCAATTAGAATCTAGTTTCATTGACACTACTAAAGACATGATAAACGATTATTTTAGTACTTAGTTTGAACATCAGTATGCGTGAGTTTGAGTGTGTATGACACAATTTAGAAGCAAGTTGAAATTCTTCAAAGTGAAATTCATTAATTAAAGATAAGCTATTTATCTCTGCACAGTAAAAGACTATCTTAATGATTAAGATAGTTGTCGTAGACTCTGGACAAAATGTTCATGAATTAGTTTAAAAATAGATATTATATTTTGATATATAAGATATATTGTTATTATATGTATGACGGCCTCTGTGGTTGAGCGGGCGAAGCCTTTGCCGGCGTACCTCACTGCAACGCAGAGGTTCCGGGTTCGATTCCTGGTATATTAAATTTCGGAAACGTATTTTCTCCGTTATTTACTATGGTCTGGGTGTCTGGGATCGGCCCCAGAGGAGTCCGTTGTATATTACCCATAACACAAGCGTAACTTGCTTAATTTGGGGATATACAATGTGTGTGTTTGTCTGCCGATTATTATTATTATTATTATTATAGATTATAGAATTTATAACATATAATCGAATACAATGCAAGAAAACTTAACTATTTTTATTGTATTCTACTCATAGTCCCTCAAGACTATAAGTAGAATACTGAGCCCAGATCACCGTCTTCTATGGGTAAGGTGCCCAGAAGGCTGGCTACGTTTCCTCGCTGGATCGCCATACTGATCCGTTGGCCGAGGTAAGCACCAATCCTCTGTTCACCCGAAGAGTCTAATGAGTCGTTTCGATAAATTTTGGTAGAGGCTCATGGCCTCAGGACCCCACGGTCCAAGCGTCTCGACAGCAAACGGCACAAACATATAACTCTCACTGACGGTTGCACATTTGCGCCGACCGATCTAGACGTGTTTGGTAAATGGGATGCGGCCAACGTGTCTATGCAAGTCGCATCCCATACCAGGCTTGCCACGCTGCCAGGGAATTAGAGTCATTCCGTCGGGACGCCTACCATCGTCACGTGCAATACCGTTCGGCTCCAATAAAGCCGGCACGTTAGCGGTGGCAAGCGCCCTCCGTAAGACATCATTCAAGGCAGCGTGGCGCGACCATCTGCCGGCACTGCGGCGGCAAGAAAGACCGTGGTATCCCGGGCCGATTACTCTGTTCTGTTCACACAGACGCATGTGTTCCTATGTTTGGGGAGGGGATAGCTTGGAGATATTAGAATAGATATTAGATACATTTTATGATTTTGCCAAATTCGTAGGCTCATAGATTTACTACGAGTGAACCAACTTATGATGTCATAAGTGCCCATGAGTATAACGAGTCATAAATCGCAATAATTATTTAATCAATAGTCGTTAGAATACTTTATATAATGGTATTTATAAAGTAAGACGATGAAATGTTAGAAAAGACAACTTGCAACAACTGTTTGCTAGATTATTTAAAATTCATCTTTAAGAGAGAGAGAGAGAGAGAGAGAGAAAGAGAGAAGTAACACTTTATTGTACACCATTACAGAAAATACAGAAAACTTAGAGGCTAAAAATAATCTAAATGTGCACAATGGACGGTCTTATCGCTAAGAAGCGATCTCTTCCAGACAACCCGTGGCATGGAAAAAAGCAGATTCAATTTGTCAAAGGTGATATACATATTATATATTTTAAGTTACATATCGTATCCAATTACAATAAAGAAATAGACTATCCTGAAAATAGAATCCAACGCAAAAAGAATGATCAAAATCGGTACGGACACAACAGTTATGACTGAAAGGCCCAAAAACTACACATTTACTGTTTTTAATGATTTTTCTGCTATATCTTTGGAATCTAAAATTCAATAGTAGTTAATATTTTAGAAGTAAGAAAGAGAGTTGGTCTGAAAGAGAGTGTCGGGGTGAAGGTGAGGAAAGGAATGCTCCGGTGGTTCGGGTATGTGGAAAGAATGCATGATGAAAGAATGACTAAAGAGATATACAATGCAAAAGTGGATGGATGCAGAAGTCGTGGAAGGCCACGACACACCTTCCATGATCAAATTGATTGTGTACTAGCGGAGGGTGATGTCAGGAGGCTTAAGAACAGACGAGTGTGCATGACAAGAGTTATAAATGTCAAAGAAGCAAGTGAGGTGTGTAAGAATGGGCCTAAATGGCGCTCTGTTGTTCGTGCCTACCCCGCAACGGAACTGGCGTGAAGTTATGTATGTATGTGTGTATGTGTAGTTAATATTTTATGGGACTATTTTGAAGTTTTACAGAATCTAATGCACTAATGCAAAAAGAATCATCAAAATCGGTTCGAAGAGAAAAAAGTTGTGGTTGAACATATACAAAAAAATATATACACAGAATCAATTGGGACATTCTTATTTTTTAAGTCTGTTCAGAATAATATAGCGCAATAAATGTCTGACTGTGTAAACGTTAAGAGCTTTGTTGAACATTCAAGCAATAAATACTTTATGAAATGGTTGATAAATACCAAAACCCCTGTACCAGTGGCATCGTAAAATTATTCTCTCGTTTCCTCGCCATCCATTAATTCTCTTTATCTGATCTTAAAAACGATATGATTATCCAATTTACTAATTATCCCTGGGAGGCAGGCTTGCCAATTAGCTTGTTGTAATTATTGTAGAAGGACCTGTAGACAACGAGCATTTTGCACGTGTTAGTATTGGTACAGTTTGTCGGTCTCTGAATGTTGGGCCATAAAAGTGATAGATCGCAAACGTCTCCACTTAGCTGAGATGAGAATGTTGAGATGGATCTGTGGTGTTACAAGAATTGATAAGGTGAGAAATGAGTACATAAGGGAAACCCGTGACTGGAAAATTGAGAGGAAGAAGATTAAGGTGGTATATGGCATGTAATGAGAACAGATGAAAGACAAAAAAAAAGATTGTGTGAAGAATGATATTTTTTTATTGCAGGAGTTCAGCACACAAGCAGACGGCCCACTGGATGGAAAGCGGTTACCATCGCCTATGGACATTTGCAACACCAAAGTTGCTACAAATGCGCTGCTGCTCTCTTAAGTGAGTCTGGAATCTGGTCACTAATGCCGAAACACAACTCAAAGTTGTTATGGCGGCATGCTCTAGACCAGGGGTGGTAGCCATCCAGTTGGGCAAATGCCCTACCACCTGGCTGTGGGTTTTTGGTCGCCTCTTACGACAGGCCGCCCGGCCGCAGGAAATTGTATTCTTTCTCCGTTCGTGCAAGGATAAAAATAAAATGATATGAAGATTTATGGTGTGACAGTAGATGTATGATAAAATAGAGGAGTGTGGAAGGAAAAGACATATTGTGCTGACCCCCAATAACTGAGAGAAGGAGAAAGAAACGAGAGAGTCTTGCTATAGTTTGGTATATGAAAATATAAGTGCAATAAATAAATTTTCAATTTTGGTTTTATTATATTTTATACTAGTATTGCCAGCGAAACTTTGTTGACGTTGCAATGATGATGTGTCTGTTTGAATTGCAATGGCTGCAGAAAAAACGCGATTTCAGCGCCATATTTTATACTATACAAATCAAACCAGTAGTTCCTGAGATTAGCGCGTTTAAACAAACAAACAAACTGTTCAGCTTTATATATTAGTACTAGCTGTACCCGCGACGCCGTCCGCGTGGAATTTGTTTTCAAAGCCCCTCCGATTTTGAAACATTTTTCATTGCTGCTCCGCTCCTATTGGTCTTAGTATGATGATATATAGCTTATAGCCTTCCTCGATAAATGGACTATCCAACACCGAAAGAATTTTTCAAATCAGATCAGAAATTCCTGAGATGTAAATACATTTTACAAGCATGATACTGCTAACGAATTTATTATACACTTCTTTGGAGAAAACGTGAGCACCTAAGGAAACTTACGTTCCAAGGCCGATTTCAGTTAATTCAATGGAATTATTTGACCTGTTTACTTATAATTTTGTAAATCAATATGCGTACGTATAAATTGACGATTAATTCAATAAAAACAATGTTTGGGCGTCAAACAATAAAAACTGTTATGTTACGTAAATGGAATAATTTAAGGTTAAAATTGAGTAGTCCGTGTACGTACCAAAATCTGTCAATATAGAAAACCGATAAAACCTTCGGAGATGGATCTACGAAAATGTTTAGTGTCTACGACAACGTGTCGCGAGATGGCACAAAAACATGATTTAAATGGCAACACTAAAAAGTTGCGCAATTTAT
This sequence comes from Dendrolimus kikuchii, assembly GCA_019925095.2. NCBI lineage: Eukaryota > Metazoa > Arthropoda > Insecta > Lepidoptera > Lasiocampidae > Dendrolimus > Dendrolimus kikuchii. Next base: position 20,720,886 of record CM034405.1, on the reverse strand, counting down.
ATTCCCTAGACTGGTAACACCAATACGCATCCGTGAAACAATAAAAATAAAAATTTAGCATAAAATAGATAAGACAGTAAATAAGGCAAAAAGTGTATAATTATATAAGTAAAATAAATTTAATAGATATACGGACCTAATTGTACAAGTTTTTGGGAAATAAAGTAAAACAAGAAAAAAAATAAAGATAATAAAGCAGAAAACGCATGAAAAAGAAAATGCGCAAAAAAAGACAAAAAAATAAGAAAATAATATATATATAAACAAAAAATAAACAAAAAAACTCAAGGATAAATAACGCTGGACAAATCTTGTTCGTCTGGCAGAGGAGGAGAATTTAAAAAAATAAGAATACGCATCCGTGTAGACATTTTCTCCAACAACCAAAATCCACACATATCTATTTAATCGCTAAACCAAGCTTCCGAATAATTGAAGCTAACGTTTAGTTTTTACATATTTCTCGTTGCATTTAAGAATTCTGTAAACATAGTCTTAAATTTATTATTATTTATTTATTTTCTATCCGTGCAAGAACTGAGAAAGAATACAATTTCCTGCGGACGGGTGGCCTGTCGTACGAGGCGACTTAACAACCGACAGCCAGGTGGTAGGGCATTTGCCCGACTGAATGGCTACCAATAAATTATGTCGCCATAACAACCTTGAGCTGTGTTCCGGCATTAGTGACCAGATTCCAGTCTCCCTTAAGAGAGCAGCAGCGCATTTGTAGCAACTTTGGTGTTGCAAATTTCCATAGGCGACGGTAACCGCTTTCCATCAAGTTGGGCCGTCTGCCTGTCTGCTGAACTCCTGCAATAAAAAAATAATAATAATGAATAGGTTCGCGTTTAAATGACATTGCGCCTGACGTCAGGCGGAAATGCAGTCTAAGGTGGAGAACGCTTACCTAGAAGATACCTTCACGCGAGACTTGAAGACACCTAGATTGTATTCTTCAGGAAAAACAGACGACGGTTAAGAGTTCCACTCTTCAGCGGCGCGTATGATGAAAGAGGAAGCATAGCGTTCCGTCCGCTTCTTTCGTATTTCCACCATAAATCAGTGCCGTGAGTGCGCACGTCTGCTTGTCCGGTGGTAAAATGGTGAGGGAGGAACCAATTCATGTAATCCCGTGGCACACTCCCCGAAGTGTATTCTATAGAATACGGACAAACTTTTTATCCGTGCAGGAACGGAGAAAGAATACAATTTCCTGCGGCCGGGCGGCCTGTCGTAAGAGGCGACTTAACAACCCACAACCAGGTGGTAGGGCATTTGCCATACTGGATGGCTACCACCCCTGATCTAAAGTATGTCGCCATAACAACCTTGAGCTGTGTTCCGGCATTAGTGACCAGGTTCCAGTCTCCCTTAAGAGAGCAGCAGCGCATTTGTAGCACCTTTGGTGTTGCAAATGTCCATAGGCGATTGTAACCGCTTTCCATCATCTCATGCAATAAAAAAGATATTTCTCACTTACTACATATTGCATCATTAAGAGCCGTAATAATTCACATGAAATTGTTCGTCGTATAAGTTGCTCCCAAGCGTGTTATAATTATTGCAAGGGCCAGTTTAATAAGCCATCGAGTGGAGCCATCTGGCGACTTTCGTTGATTAACTCCCAAAAGATTGGCCTCGTGCGACATTTATTTAATGCTTTATAACTGTTTTAATGACAACGACTTTGCAATCATTTTATTCAAATGCCAAATGTAAATTGGGTCGTTTAAATATTTTTTATTTTGTTTAATAAATGCAACGGTTGAGTGGGCAAAGGTTGAGGGTAGAATAACGGTCATACTGTTGACCTTAGCATGAGAGAACGAGACAATCTTATACTAATATATAAAGCTGAAGAGTTTGTTTGTTTGCTTGAACGCGCTAATCTCAGCAACTACTGGCCTGATTTGAAAAATTCTTTCAGTGTTAGATAGCCCATTTATCTAGGAAGGCTATAGGCTATATATCATCACGCCAAGACCAATAGGAGCGGAGCACCAATGAAGACTGTTTCAAAATCAGGGTTTTTTTACTATTCCACGCGGACGTAGTCGCGAGCAGAAGCTAGTTTTTAATAAAATCAAAACCGAGTTCTTCAAATTCAAATTCGAACTAATTTTTTTTATTCAAAACTAGCTGTATCCGGCAGACGTTTTCCTGCCCTTAAAAAATTAAAATCTAGAACCCGATTGCAGCGCCATCGACCGGGACCAATTATTAATCTAAATTATTCTCGAATACACTTGAAGAAACACAAAAAGATTCATCAAAATTGGTCTCACCCTTTACCGGGTTTATTCGTGAATCTAAACCAACCCGGGACCCACTTGAACACACACAAAAATAATTTCACATAAATCCTGGAACCCGATTGCAACGCCACTTACCTGGTTTAATTGTAAATCTAAACCACCCGAGGCCCACTCAAACACACACAATTTTTTTTGGCATAATTATAGAAACCGATATCAGCGCCACCTACCGGGACCAATTGTTATTCTAAAGTATTCTCCAATCCACTTGAACAAACACAAAAAACTTCATTATCATCTAATATATGAAATTCTCGTGTCACAGTTTTCGTTGCCATACTCCTCCGAAACGGCTTGACCGATTTTGATGAAATTTTTTGTGCTTATCCGGTATCTATGAGAATCAGCCAACATCTATTTTTCATCCCCCTAAATGTTAGGGGTAGTCCACCCCTAAATATTTTTTTTTAATTTTTAGATAATTTTTATTTACTTTATTTTTTTAGGATACAGCATTAAAAAATACATACAACCCTAAATTTTCACCCCTCTACGATCAACCCCTATTTTTTATTTGTTAATTATAAACTTTAATTTTTTGGCAAGATTTTTAATCTTATTTTGTCATGACTTACAATAAAAAGAAATATATTACTCTTTTAGATACACAAATAGAACCGGTAGGTGGCGCTGCGATCGGGTTCTGGAATCCTCCTATTCACCTGGAGTGATTTTGGTGATTTTGTTTTTGTGTGTTTGAGTGGGTATCCGGATGGTTTAGATTCACAATTAGAACCGGTAGCTGGCGCTGAGATCGGGTTCTAGAAATTTATTTTTTAAAGGCAGGACAACGTCTGCCGGGGCCGATAGTATTCATATAAATCTCTCCCACCGTTCAGGAAGAGTTCAGCGGCGCCTCCTACCGTGTCTAATCGTAAATCTCAACCATCTAGGGACCCACTTGAACACACACAAAAAGTTATTTCATCTAAATCCTGGATGGAACTCAATTGTAGCATTATTTACCTTTTTTTTGGCCAGGGGAACTCCGTTTGAGAACTAAGCCGCGACAGGCACAGAAGCCTGGGGGGTGGCACTAGCGTGCCCGGTCAGAACCGGTGCCACGCTATTGCCACTCCCCAGTTAGGGATACCCACTAAAACCCCTAGGTGTTCCGTTCTGCGCCTTATGCCAGGGCTACGGGAAATGGGCTGCCCGACTCCGCAGTGCCCTGGCAGGCGTGGGCCCCCCTCACTGGGGCTCTTCCTATGCCGATATGAGATGAGCGCGCGCGGAACACTCGCGCTCTCATCTCGACGGCATGTGCGGGTGAGTGAGAACCTCTATACCCCTAGGGGCCCCACCCGCGCCGCCCACTAGCACTATTTACCTGGTTCAATTGTGAATCTATACCAACCCGAAACTGACTCAAACACATACAAAAACATTTCGTCAAATCTTTGAACTCGATTGCAGCGCCACCTACCGGGATCAATTGTTGTTCTAAACTATTCTCCAATCCACTTGAACACACACGAAAAATTCATCATAAGCGGCCCCACTGATTAGGAGGAGTTCAGCGACGCCACCTACCGGGTCTAATTGTGAATATAAACCATCCCAGGACCCACTCGAACACACAAAAAATTCATCAAAATCGCTTCATTCGTTTAGGAAGACTTCAGTGACATACACACGAACAGAAGAATTTTATATATAAAGACTTTAGGGCCACTAACCCTGGAGGGCGTCTGCAGAACACTTTACCACCGTTGGAGACGCAATCAGGCAATCTCCGCGGGTGGGGTTATGTGTTTTTTTTTTTAAATTTTATTGCAGGAGTTCAGCAGACAGGCAGACGGCCCACTTGATGGAAAGCGGTTACCATCGCCTATGGATATTTGCAACATCAAAGCTGCTACAAATGCGCTGCTGCTCTCTTGAAGGGGACTGGAACCTCGTCACTAATGCCGGAACACAACTCAAGGTTGTTATGGTGGTATACTTTAGACCAGGGGTGGTAGCCATCCAGTCGGGCAAATTCTCTACCACCTGGCTGTGGGTTGTTTTGTCGCTTCTTACGACAGGCCGCCCGGCCGCAGGAAATTGTATTCTTTCTCCGAAAAATGTATGAAATGATGAAAAATTAAATAAATTACCGCGCTTAAAACACTTACAACGTAGTTATATTACATACATAAATTATTTACTAAGGAACAAACTTATCCTAGTTTTTCTAATTATTTTTCTTATTATTTTTCTCCTATTATTAGATTTATTTTATCTTTAATTATTTGAATATTAATTCCTTATTTTTTTAATTTAGTTAGTTTTAATTTAGGTTTATTATTTTTTTTATCTTGTACTAGCATAGGGGTTTATACTGTAATAATTGCAGGTTGAGCTTCTAATTCTAATTATTTTACTAATACAAAATGTAATACAGTGTAAACTCCGTCTGGAATAGAAAAGAGAAAGAAAGAAAAGAAAGAATAAATTTATTTGAAGAAATAGCGACATACTTACATTGCTAACATGTATCCTAAAAATAAAAACATATTTTGAGAATTTGTACGCCGCATTTTCCGCAAACAAGGTTTGCACTCAGCTTATTGCTGTGCCGGCTTAATATCCGACACAACGCTGATTTTCAGTGCAAACCTTCCTTTTGAAGTAATACTAAAACGACCCGAATATTTGAATGAGTTTAACTTAAAACTATTTCATTTGTAAATTATAATATATATGTACATAGAAGAAACAGTGTAAATATATTGTTAACATTATGATTTAAATAATAAAACAATATATATATATATATATATACACATACACACACACACATATATATATATATATATATATATATATATATATATATATATATATATATATATATATATATATAGACAGTTGGTCTGAAAGAGAGTGTCGGGGTGAAGGTAAGGAAAGGAATGCTCCGGTGGTTCGGACATGTACAAAGAATGCATGATGAAAGAATGAATAAACAGATATACAATGCAAAAGTGGGTGGATGCAGAAGTCGTGGAAGGCCACGACACACTTTCCATGATCAAATTGATCGTGTACTAGCAGAAGGTGATGTTAGGAGCCTTAAGAACAGACGAGCGTGCATGACAAGAGTTATGAATGTCAAAGAAGCAAGTGAGGTGTGTAAGAATAAGCCTAAATGGCGCTCTGTTGTTCGTGCCTACCCTGCAAGGGAACTGGCGTGAAGTTATGTATGTATGTATGTATATATATATATATATATGTAAATGTACATACACACATGCATATATATATATACATATTTTATTTTATTTTATTTGGGGGGCTAACAGCTATCATTATTAATAACTAAAAATAAAATAGGTTTAGAGAAGCTATTAATAAGCCTCCACAGATAACAGTAAAAATAAGAAGAGAAGAAAAAAAATGAAAATTATACATAGAAACAATGATAAAAATAGACATAAGGTACTTAAACTAATAAATCCGAGTTTGAATAGAACTTGACCAACTTTGCGCTAAACAGTGCTACACTATTAGTAAATAAGTCTAAGTCTATATCTTCTAACTTACTTAGCTTATTAAATTCATTTGCTGTTCTGATACAGAACGAATTACGTCAGTAAGCTGTGCGCGTCAATATATATATATATATATATATACATATATATAACTTATACTTGTCTATGTTGTAACCTGATTGTATGTATATTACGCATAAAAACATATATCAACTCACGCTACATTGATCTGTATTCAATTTTATATGCAAGGACTTGTACTCATATCAAGGTAAGTTACTAACTTTATATATTTCTCAAATACTTTAGTTATTCAAAGGCTTATCAATGAATATATAGGATCTTCTTTTTTTAATAGGATAATAAGTATTAAAATATGATATTCATCGATAAAAAATAAAAAAAACTTCATAATATTTTCTTAAGTTTTCGCGACTTGTATACATAATTATTACATAACATATTATGCACTTATATTAAATTATTCAAAATATGTCTATTCTTTGTTTCATGGTGTTCTAATTATAAATAATATTAAATAGTTAGTTAATTAGTTAATCGGCAGACAAACACACACATTGTATATCCCCAAATTAAGCAAGTTACGCTTGTACACATACATACATAACTTCACGCCAGTTCCCTTGCGGGGTAGGCACGAACAACAGAGTGCCATTTAGGCTTATTCTTACACACCTCACTTGCCTCTTTGACATTCATAACTCTTGTCATGCAAGCTCGTCTATTCTTAAGGCTTCTGACATCACCTTCTGCTAGTACACGATCAATTTGATCATGGAAGGTGTGTCGTGGTTGTATATTACCCATAACACAAGTTACGCTTGTGTTATGGGTAATATACAACGGACTACTCTGGGGCCGATCCCAGACACCCAGACCATAGTAAATAACGGAGAAAATAAGTTTCCGAAATTTACTATACCAGGAATCGAACCCGGAACCTCTGCGTTGCAGTGAGGTACGCCGGCAAAGGCTTAGCCCGCTCAACCACAGAGGCCGTCTAAATGTTCCTTAGTTATTTTATTATTTTTACTTCTATGAAGGTGACGTCACTGCCTGGCACTAACGGAAGAGCAGCGTTGGTTGTGATCAACCAGCACTTGCTGAGTTAGGGCCTGTTTAGAGTTAGTTAAGTTTTGGCTTTTATTAAACTGCTTATGTATACTTTAATAATTTTAAATAACTCTAAATAAACATTATTTTCTTTCTTTCTTCTTTCTTTCTAATAAAACTACGTTTGAACGGTTTTATTATTTATTATTATTATAAAAAAACTTCGTTTAAAAAACCGACTTCAAAAACTAACAACTAAAAAGTATAAAATAACTTATTTCTAAAGCTATTATTATTACTATATATTATCTAAAACATCTTAAAGTCGGTGTTTAGTAATTTTCAAAAAAATATAGTAATTTTGTGTTTTACTTTGCACCGACTTCAAGATGTTTTAGATAATATATATTAATAATAATAATAGCTTTAGAAATAAGTTATTTTATACTTTTAGTTGTTAGTTTTTGAAGTCGGTTTTTTAAACGAAGTTTTTTAATTTTATTTGTTACTTTTTAGTGTCTAGCTATGTATGGGTAGACCCACGAAAGGTGCCGCGCTCCTTAAAAAATATAGGTCCTAAGAAACGGGAACAAAAAAATGTTCGTAAAATGAAAACTACTGGGCCAAACTATGTTAAATTTTTAGGAGACCAAATGGCAGCTATTTTGCGTCGAACAAAAAAAGAATCATGGAAATCGGATCATAAATCTCGAAGTAATCGGTGAACATACATAAAAAAAATAAAAGATCCCGACGAATTGAGAACCTCCTCCTTTTTTTGAAGTCGGTTAAAAAATTATAATTAACAACATCAGTCTAGCCATTCATTTGTTATGATCTTCCCCGGACGATTTCGGCAATGGTGACTGCATTTAAACTCATTTTCATCTTTCTGATTTAGGTAATCATTTTTGTGTGTGTTTAAGTGGGTCCCGGGATGGTTTAGATTCAAATTTGAACCAGGTAGATGGCGCTGCAATCTAGTTCCGGGATTTAGGTGAAATTATTTTTGTGTGCGTTTAAGTGGGTCCCGGGATGGTTTTCGATTCAAATTTGAACCAGGTAGAAGGCGCTGCAATCGGGTTCCGGAATTTAGGTGAAATTATTTTTGTGTGTTTAAATGGGTCCCGGGATGGTTTAGATTCAAATTTGAACCAGGTAGAAGGCGCTGCAATCGGGTTCCAGGATTTAGGTGAAATTATTTTTGTGTGTGTTTAAATGGGTCCCGGGGTGGTTTAGATTCAAATTTGAACCAGGTAGATGCCGCTGCAATTGGGTTCCAGGATTTAGGTGAAATTATTATTGTGTGTGTTTAAATGGGTCCCGGGATGGTTTAGATTCAAATTTGAACCAGGTAGATGGCGCTGCAATCTGGTTCCGGGATTTAGGTGAAACTATTATTGTGTGTGTTTAAATGGGTCCCGGGATGGTTTAGATTCAAATTTGAACCAGGTAGATGGCGCTGCAATCGGGTTCCAGAATTAAGGTGAAATTATTTTTTGTGTGTTTAAATGGTTCCCGGGATGGTTTAGATTTAAATTTAAACCAGGTAGATGGCGCTGCAATCGGGTTCCGGGATTTAGGTGAAATTATTTTTGTGTTTTTCTCGTGTATCCCGGGATGGATTAGATTCACAATTGGACTCGGTAGGTGACGCCGCTGAACACCACTTTAATGGTGGGACCGATTTTGATGAATTTTTTTGTTTTCTCCAAGTAGATTCGAGAATGGTTTAGATTAATAAATGGTCTCTGTTGATGGCGCTGCAATCGGTCTCTAGATTTTTATTTTTTAAGGGCAAGACAACGTCTGCCGGTTACAGTTAGTAGGTTATAAATCGACATAGTTACAAGACCTAAATGATTCTTAATTTTTGTTGGAATTTTCTTTTAATTAGTGCGATTTGTGTTCCGGCATTAGTGACCAGGTTCCAATTTCCCTTAAGATAACAGCAGCGCATTTGTCGCATCTTTGGTGTTGCAAATGTCCATAGGCCATTGTAACCGCTTTCCATCAAGTGGGCCGTCTGCCTGTCTGCTGATCTCAAAAAAAAAAAAAAAGATTTTCGGCGTTTTTGACTCTATCTTTAGACGTTAATATTTTTGATTGTTGGTTAAACGGGGAACAATAATTTAATTTTGTCATCGTGGAGATCCTAAAACTACTTTAGAAATGTATACGAGTAAATTTCAAGTAAACACCAAAGCAGAATATTACACAATTTACACTTAAACATTGCAGTTCTATCAAAACACTTTAAAATGTTACAAGGCGTGCATAAATTGTATAAAATTACAATATCCACCGGCCTGATGCTTCTAAAGTGATGCGATTGAAATAATTGCGCCCTGCGGCTTCACTCGATATGCTATTAACATATTATCGGCAATATTGCGAACAAAAATAAGTGAGAAATAAAAAGACGAAGTGTAAAATGTTGTAATATTAAGCGGAACGTGTCGTCTGTATAATGAGTGGTCGGTGTATAATTACATACGTATATACATAACTTCACGCCAGTTCCCTTGCGGGGTAGGCACGAACAACAGAGCGCCATTTAGGCTTATTCTTACACACCTCACTAGCTTCTTTGACATTTATAACTCTTGTCATGCACGCTCGTCTGTTCTTAAGCCTCCTGACATCACCTTCTGCTAGTACACGATCAATTAGATCATGGAAGGTGTGTCGTTGCCTTCCACGATATCTGCATCCATCCACTTTTGCATTGCATATCTGTTTTGTCATTCTTTCATCATGCATTCTTTCCACATGCCCGAACCACCGGAGCATTCCTTTGCTTACCTTCACCCCGACTTCTCTTCTCTCTCTTATATATTTACTGCTAACATACATTAGATAGATAGATAAATAGATAACACTTTATTGTACACCATTAAAAAACATCAACGGACAAGTGGAGAAACGAATCGCAACAAAATTTTAACTTGAAGTTTTACGGGCAGATTGTTAATGTACTTGTGTCCAATTTGAAAACCTGCTATTCGTTTTTCCACTTGTCCGTTGAAGTTTCACTTCTACTATGTGTCCCAGAACACATTTCGATTCTTCGTAGGTTTAAAAAAAAAAAAATATTGCAGGAGTTCAGCAGTTAGGCAGACGGTCCACTTGATGGAAAGCCCTTACCATCGCCTATGGATATTTGCAACACCAAAGGTGCTACAAATGCGCTGCTGCTCTCTTAAGGGAGACTGGAACCTGGTCACTAATGTCGGAATACTACTCAAGGATGTTATAGCGACATACTTTAGACCAACGGTGGTAGCCATCCAGTCGGGCAAATGCTCTACCACCTGGCTGTGGGTTGTTTTGTCGCCTCTTACGACAGGCCGCAGGAAATTGTATTATTTCTCCGTTCCTGTATGGATGAAATCGGTTTACTGCAAATTATGATTTGGTAAGGTTAGGTACATTTTAATGAATGCATTTTTTATTTAAACATATTTCATTTTATCAAATAAAAAAATTTAATTCGATCCGAAACCAAAAAACGCATCTTTTCACCACGTCTAGTCTAAATTTATGCGGCTCCTCCACGCGGCCGTAACGCTATTTCGTGACAGAAAAATCCTAAGACCCCGTCTATATAGAAGTTTCACTTCAAAAAAAAAGCTTGCGATTTTTCTTAAACTGGTTACAGAACTGTAAAAACTTCCCGTACCATCACAGTCAGTTAAAATCAAGTGTAACAAATCAAAAAACATTCCCCACCCCAAGAAGAGTGGAAGGCAATCAAAAGAAAATTAGCATCGGGCCATCTTACAATTCGAAATGGAAAAAGTTTTCCACTGCGGAACCAAGTCACCGTCGCGGGAGACACGCTTGAATTAATTAAATTTTGACTTTATTTTACTACCGCACATTATTATTCAGCTAACTTCACTTTGCGTGGATTGACATGAAGTTCGCCAGTTTTTTCTTAATCGTAATTTGGTAGGAAAATATGGATTACTGAAATTAGTTCTTTTAATTTTTATTTTTTATTGCAGGAGTTCAGCAGACAGGCCGACGGCCTACTTGATGGAAAGCGGTTACCATCGCCTATGGACATTTGCAACACCAAAGGTGCTACAAATGCGCCGCTGCTCTCTTAAGAGAATCTGGAACCTGATCACTAATTCCGGAACACAACTCAAAGTTGTTATAGCGGCATATTTTAGACTTTAGACGAAAGGTGGTAGCCATCCAGTCGGACAAATACCGTACAACCTCGCTGTGGGTTGGTTTATCGCCTCTTACGACAGGCCACCCGGCCGCAGGAAATTGTATTCTTTCTTCGTTCCTGCACGGATATGACGTGGACGCGACCGCACAATGTGCAAACAGAATCGTAACACACTCTCCAGATTGGTTTAGGATGTCCAAACGCTCACGTCACGTCCGCGACTTACGGCTTATTTTTATCCGTGCAGGAACGGAGAAAGAATACAATTTGCTGCGGCCAGGCGGCCTGTCGTAAGAGGCGACAAAACAACCCACAGCCAGGTGGTAGGGCATTTGCCCGACTGGATGGCTACCACCCCTGGTCTAGAGTATGCCGTCATAACAACCTTGAGTTGTGTTCCGGCATTAGTGACCAGGTTCCAGTCTCCCTTAAGAGAGCAGCAGCGCATTTGTACCACCTTTGGTGTAGCAAATGTCCATAGGCGATGGTAAACGCTTTCCATCAAGTGGGCCGTCTGACTGTCTGCTGAACTCCTGCAATAAAAAAATTTATAATATGCACACTTCAATGGGCTTTCCTTGTCCAGATACCTTGGATAAGGAACCACCACGCCTCACAGCCGCGTCCGTCAGTCGCGACTTATAATATGCATACACCTTTACGATAATTTCTCTATAACTGTTATCATATAATAGTTCTGTCAAAGAACGTAATCCACGTATCTACCTAACTCTTATCCGTGCAGGAACGGAGAAAGAATGCAAGTTCCTCCGGCTGGGCGGCCTGTTATAAGAGGCGATCAAATAACCCACAGCCAGTTGGTAGGGTATTTGCCCGATTGGATGGCTACCACCGTGGTCTAAAATATCTCGCCAAAAAAACTTTGAGTTGTGTTCCGGGATTGGTGGTCAGATTTTAGTCTCCCTTAAGAGAGCAGCAGCACATTGGTAGTACCTTTGGTGTTATAAATGTCCATAGACGACGGTAACCGCTTTCCATCAGGTGAGCCGTCTGCCTGTGTGCTAAACTCATGCTATTAAAAAAAACTAACGTGTTAGACCAAGAACGTCTCCACTCAACTGAGATGAGAATGTTTTAATGGATGTACATACATACATACATACATAACTTCACGCCAGTTCCTTTGCGGGGTAGGCACGTAGCTCTTGTCATGCACGCTCGTCTGTTCTTAAGGCTCCTGACATCACCTTCTGCTAGTACACGATCAGTTTGATCATGGAAGCTGCGTCGTGGCCTTCCACGACTTCTGCATCCATCCAATTTTGCATTGTATATCTGTTTAGTCATTCTTTCATCATGCAATCTTTCCACATGCCCGAACCACCGGAATACTTGTGTAACTTATTAAGTGAAAGAAAAGACTGACCATGTGAATCGAGTCAAATTTCATTGGTTGCGGCGACTAATTGTGTCTCCTTAACATTTTTTTTGTCTGCACTCCTCGACTATTGACTAAGCAGTTTCATAGTTTAACACTTTTTGTTTATTGCAGGAGTTCAGCAGACAGGCAGACGGCCCACTTGATGGAAAGCGGTTACCATCGCCTATGCACATTTGCAACACCAAAGGTGCTACAAATGCGCTGCTGCTCTCTTAAAGGAGACTGGAACCTGGTCACTAATGCCGGAACACAACACAAGGTTGTTATGGCGGCATACTCTAGACCAGAGGTGGTCGCCATCCAGTCGGGCAAATGCCCTACCACCTGGCTGTAGGTTGTTTAGTCGCCTCTTATGACAGACCGCCAGGCCGCAGGAAATTGTATTCTTTCTCCGTTCCTGCACGGATAAAACTAAAAACACTATATTCTGTTTATCCAAACACGACATGCATAATATAATTGATTATCTGCGCGCTATGTATGTATAGTCCTAGAGTGGTAAAAACAAATTATAAGTAGGTGTGACAAAGTTAAGAGGATTTGAACAAAGTCTTGAGTCGTTTCTTGATATAAGTGCAGAGTTGGCGAATATATCGAACTTTGTACGTATGGAATTACTATAGTTCATCATTCTGTATAGGGGAGAATGATCACATAATTATGTAAGTTGTTACTTGTGGTAAATTAAAAGTTTTGCTATTAATAAAGTGACTTCCGTTGTAGAAGTATAATACTATAATGTAGTATTCCATTTAGAATATTATAAGCAACGCACCAACAGAGCGCCATTTAGGCTTATTCTTACACACCTCACTTGCTTCTTTGACATTTATAACTCTTGTCATGCACGCTCGTCTGTTCTTAAGGCTCCTGACATCACCTTCTGCTAGTACACGATCAATTTGATCATGGAACGTGTGTCGTGGTCTTCCACGACTTCTGCATCCAACCACTTTTGCATTGTATATCTGTTTAGTCATTCTTTCATCATGCATTCTTTCCACATGCCCCGAACCACCGGAGCATTCCTTTGCTTACCTTCATCACCCCGACACTCTCTTTCAGATCAACTCTCTTTCTTACTTCGGTATTACGAACGCGGTCCGCGAGCGTCACTCCGCAGGTTTTGCGCAGTGCTCGCATCTTGACCGCGTTTACTCTACTTTCATGCTCTCTCTTCCATACCTAAATCTCGCTTCCATACGTGAGCGTAGGTACCAGCACCGCGTTGTGTATGGCTAGCTGGGCCTTCTGGCTGAGGTTCTTAGCACCTAGAAGTTTACCTAACGCTCCATTCACACTTTCCCCAAATTCACTCTTCTTTCTATATCAGCAGTATACCTTCCATCCCTGTTAAAAGCACATCCAAGATATACAAACTCATTCACTTGCTCCAGCATAACATCATCGACCATTATCCTTGCATTTTTTTACTTATATTGCTTATTTCTATATAATGTATATTGGTATTAGCCACTTGTTGTTAAATATGTGCGGCCTTTAAAACACTATATGTACGAACAAAAGTTAGACCCACTGAGCGCTGCGGTCTGACCGCCGCGTTTCGGCCGCCTAGTGTATATGCAGACTTATAGTTGTTTTTAATAGTGTTACAATGTACAACGTTAATAGCTTTCGCAAGGCGAACTTGGCCGCTATCCTATTAAGAACTCACTTCTGTGAAATGTTATTAACTTGGCCTTTTAATAGCTTGGAAGTAAGAGGCGTATTTATTTGTGTTTCTTAGGCATGTTTGTCAATATTTCAACCATAGAGTAGGTTAATTATGTAGAGGTGGAAAGCTATATACATGTAAAACGGAGTCTATGTGGGTGACGAATCTGAGAAGCCCCTAATCTGAATATTTATTTATTTTATTTATATTATACGAAGGTTTACAGTTTAGTACATATAAAATATCAACTTATCAATTCGTGTAGTTAGCACACCATCGTATTGCGGCATATAAAATACCATTTTTTACACCTTGAGTTACATTATTGGACTTTTAGTAAGGATTCATAATTTTTTTTGAAAATATAATATAGCCTATAGCCTTCCTCGATAAATTTCCTATTCAACACTGAAAGAATTTTTCAAATCGGACCAGTGGTTCCTGAGATTAGCGCGTTTAAACAAACAAACTGTTCAGCTTTATAATATGATTTAACATATTGTACTTACCTTCTATATATAGCTTTATTTTATGATTTATAATTGTTGCGGACAGAGAGCACCCCCCTGACCAAATCATATTGATATAGAAAAGAGGTTTCCAACCTTTTACGGACTACCGCCCATTACATGAAAAAAAAATTCCAACACCTCTTTTTAATAGTCAATAATTGTATAACCATTAAAACTCTTTCTTATCTCAATAAGTGTTTTAAATATGTAGATCTTAGTCATACCCATCACCTCAGATCATCGGAAAACATACGTCTGGAAACACTTGTGAATTACTCGCGATTTTGCAATAAATCTTTCACAGTTCATACATTGTGCCTGTGGGGTACGCTACCTGTGAAATTAGGAGTGCGCAATCTCTTTAGGAGTTCAATGGACTCGTGAATAATTATTACCTCGGCCTTTAAAGTCAATTATCACATCGTTATCTCTCCCATATTTATGTACGTAATTCTATATATGATTATACATTTGTATGTCTTTCAAGACCACGGGCCATAAAAATGGCCCGGACATTTGGAGGGCTTGCGTGGGGCCATGGGAAGTCCAACACGTAGAGGCCCCTTGACAAATTTAATGTAAATGTGGCGTGACACTGACCGGCGATTATCCCTGTCTACACCATATAGTAATGCACTCAAGGACAAGCCCCGGCCAGTGTAAGACTATTGTGGCAAATGAGGACAAAAAGTACCGGGCTATTGGGGTGAACTGCTAGTGGTACTAGAGGTCTGGGAATATGGGGACTATGGAAAAATGGGCAGACGGTGACTCGCCACTCCCTGCATGGGCCCCAAAAAATGCCATAGAAGACAGGGGCGACATGGGTGTGAGTGGCTAAGGGGTGTAGAGAGGTGGGCTGCAGGTTCACCGAAGCTACTTCTGACATGATGCCATTTATCACTTCCACCCCTGGAGCTTGAGTCTTCTGCTCTAGCGATCTCCACTCCATGCCGGTTGGTTAAGGCAAGCACGGAGGCGGGGGCCTTGCCTTGACCCCCGGAGTCAGGTACGAGGTGTCGCTACTCACCTAAGGCTTCGCCACAAAGCCCCCCTGCGGGTCTATATATGATTATTACTATTGTCTATATATCAATATATTTATATTTTTGGCCTGTTTCCATTTCAAAATTTTATACATATACTTTTTATTCTAGTTATATTGCAAAACCCACATCTTTCACAACTTTTCTAACCCATCCTAAGGTTGTCTGGAAGAAATTACTTTTAGTAATAAGACCGTCTATTATTGTTTGTTTTGTCTATTTTACATACCAAGAGTGTAAGTTAAAATTAAGTAATTGGCTGTTAACTCTTGATTATTATAGAACAGAACAATTATTAAAAATAAATATATAACACAATTATATACATTCCGTAATCTTATTTATTTCATTGACATTGTTATCTTTTTATACATACAATTCACAATATACACATAATACATAACATGCACACACACACACACAGAAACACACACACACGCACGCACGCACGCAATCATATATATTTCTTTATTTTTCTTTTAAATTAATGTAACTGTAGTTGATAATTTCACAATCAGAATTGTATCAATTTGGAAGGAGGTCCCCGAGATACAGGTCGACCTAGTTTGGGGACCAATGAGTGTCAAAAATTGTGAATTATCGTTTTATTCAATAAATGATTTTTGATTTGATTTTGATTTGATTGTTTTCTGTACTCAAACTTCTGGAATTGTATCTTAATGTTATGCAATAAAGTATATTCTATTCTATTTATATTTAATGCTTATTTAAATGTGTTTTAATAAAGGTGTTTTATTGTATCCGTGCAGGAACGGAGAAAGAATACAATTTCCTGCGGCCTGGCGGCCTGTCGTGAGAGGCGACTAAAGAACCCACAGCCAGGTGGCAGGGTATTTGCTCGACTGGATAGCGACCACCCCTGGTCTAGAGTTTGCCGCCATAACAACCTTGTGTTATGTTCCGGCATTAGTGACCAGGTTCCAGTCTCCTTTAAGAGAGCAGCAGCGCATTTGTAGCACCTTTGGTATTGCAAATGTCCATAGGCGATGGTAACCGCTTTCCATCAAGTGGGCCGTCTGCTTGTCTGCTGAACTCCTGCAATAAGTAAAAAAATATAAAATATAGGTGTAAATTTTACTCTTTTTTTATTATTATTATTAATATCTCTACGGACTCGAGTTCCGTACCCTTTTTTACTACTTAATTTCTATGAAAAATTTGAGACTCCATACACGCTTATTGTTTATTTTTGTTAATGTATGTCACATTATATGTAGTAATTTTTATGTTTTGGTGTACCTTAAGAATAACTTATTATTTTAATTTATTCTAATTTTAATACTAAACTTATACTAATGTAGAGTGTATCTGTTACATGCTGGTATTGTGAGGAAGTGCATGTGCAGTGTTGGCCTTATATCTATACTTATATATAGTCCTATCTAGTGCCATGTGTGTTGTTTTTTTTCTTTTCTGTGCCTGGGTTATTAATTTTTAGGCTCTTTGTGTGTCTTCGTTTGTTTGTGGAGTGTGCGTGTAATGCAATACGATGGTAGTGTGCGTTGGTTTGAGTATGTGTATAAGTTTTATTGTTAGTTATATGTTTGTGACTTTGTGTGGTGTTATAATTTATTGTTTAATTGTACTCCATTACAATCAGATAAACTACGGCTAGATAACAAAATTCATGGAAATATTTTATTATGTTAAATTTCTAATTAGGTAGCTACGCCGCGACTGCCTCCTTGATTGGACCCGCTACCGTCCTCACGAAAAGTTTCAGCGCCCACTAGGGGGCCGTACCGTCCTTGTTGGGAACCTATGAAAAAAATAAGTATATCATACGAAGACAGACATGTGAACACATATGAACAAAACGTAAAGTTTCTACCTTCTTCCAAATGACTACGATAATTTAAAAAGTACTTTATATATACGACGTTTTCGTAAAATTTAAATCCAATAATAAAATATGCATAAAACAGACCGCTTCCTGAAACACAGCAGTCGTAAAGGTTACAAAAATCGTACAGATATATTCCTTCTTCATTTACTTTGTATCATAACTTTGGATACAAAAATACGTAGCAAGCAGAATCCATCGCTCCGAGAAACAGTAACTCAACTTGGATGTGAATAAAAACGGTCCTGTTAGGGACTGCACCATATAATATATCATGTCGTTTTTTGACGTTCTAATTTTATTTGTACATACATACATACATACATAACTTCACGCCAGTTCCCTTGCGGGGTAGGTACGAACAACAGAGCGCCATTTAGGCTTATTCTTACACACCTCACTTGCTTCTTTCACATTCATAACTCTCGTCATGCACGCTCGTCTGTTCTTAAGGCTCCTGATTTTGTTTGTGAATTAAAAAAAAAACTTTTTTCATTTTTTTATTGCAGGAGTTCAGCAGACAGGCAGACGGCCCACTTAATGGAAAGCGGTAACTATCGCCTATGGACATTTGCAACACCAAAGGTGCTACAAATGCGCTGCTGCTCTCTTAAGGGAGACTGGAAGCTGGTCACTAATGCCGGAACACAATTGAAGGTTGTTATGGCGACATACTTTAGACCAGGAGTAGTAGCCATTCAGTCAGGCAAATACACTACCACCTAGCTGTGGGTTGTTTTGTCGCCTCTTACGACTGGCCGCCCGACCGCAGGAAATTGTATACTTTCCGTTCCGTTCCTGAACGGATAAAAAAGATAGTAAAATTAACAAAAAAAATCTAAATACCTATATAATATTTTTTATATTTATTTCGGCCTCTTTTCAGTGGCCGTGATCACGGAAGACAAAGATGTCAAGTGTCAATGAGTATTGTTCAAGTTTTATTTAGCCTACCGCTAACTTGTGACGGACTTTGCGCGTGTTATTGAATTACGATCTTCTGCATTACGTTTGGACTTGTTGCGTTCGGTTATATTTGTACATGTGTTATACGTGTTTGTATAGTTCTAATAAGCTCTATAATAATTCCAACGGCATTTTAATTCGAGTTCTGCAACTAGTAACAATATCATTCGGTGCAATGGACGAATGAAAGCGATTGTTAGCTGATAAATGTGCACAGTCCTTAGTGAAGCGAGTGGCGCGTTGTAAAAAGTGAACCGTGCCCGCCGGGGGTGCATAAAATAATACTCTTTCACAATGAAAAGAAAACTGCTCGGATAAATCGATGGAAAAGCAATGAATTTTTATGTATTCATTCCTATCATACGCGAGATTTATGGCGGACGCTTTATTGTGTATGGATTTGTTCGCGACTCGCGGTCTAAGACGGGAATATGTTAAAACGCTTCCATCATTAATATATACAACATTTTTTTTTGGTTCAGGAAAGCATAAAAATTAATCTATAAAGTACTTAAAAAATACAACTGATATTTTTTTTATTGCAGGAGATCAGCAGACAGGCAGACGGCCCACTCGATGGAAAGCGGTTGCCATCGCCTATGGACATTTGCAACAACAAAGTTGTTACAAATGCGCTGCTGCTCTCTTAAGGGAAACTGGAACCTGGTCACTAATGCCGGAACGCAACTCAAGGTTGTTATGGCGACATACTTTAGACCAGGGGTGGTAGCCATCCAGTCGGGCAAATGCCCTACCACCTGGCTGTGGGTTGTTAAGTCGCCTCTTACGACAGGCCGCCCGGCCGCAGGAAATGGTATTCTTTCTCCGTTCCTGCACGGATAAAAAAAGATAGTAAAATTAACAAAAAAATCTAAATATGTAATATTTTTTTATATTTATTTCGGCCTCTTTTCAGTGGCCGTGATCACGAAAGACAAAGATGTCAAGTGTCAATGAGTATTGTTAAAGTTTTATTTAGCCTACCGCTAACTTGTTCATTTTGGAATTTTTCTGATTTCTGTTCAATTACCGCGCTTAAAACCGTTAAAACATAGTTACATACATACATACATACATAACTTGTTGTTGTTACTATTATTTGTCCGCTAAATAAAATGTGTTGCAGTAAATGGAATTCTATTATTATTCTCATGTAAGTATATGTAATTTATATTATTTTAATCTATTTAATTATGTATGTCTTTATTAGTTTATTATTGTATTTTTTTTTCTTCCATTTCTTGTAATATCTCTTTAGACACCGGGTTGCCTGGAAGAGCTCGATATAAGCGATAAGGCCGCCCATTGTTCTAATTTAAATGTGTTTCATTCATTCAACTTCAAGCCAGTTCCCTTGCGGGGTAGGCACGAACAACAGAGCGCCATTCAGGCTTATTTTTACACACCTCACTTGCTTCTTTGACATTCATAACTCTTGTCATGCACGCTCGTCTGTTCTTAAGGCTCCTGACATCACCTTCTGCTAGTGATTTCTGTTCAATTATCTAAATATATACTAAGTATACAGGATGAATTTTTCGAGTAGGCCTTCAGGGCCAAATCCTATGGAAATTAATATTTTGTTAAAAACAAGTCTTTCCCCTGGTTTGCCGTTTGACTTTCCTTGACAGAAATTGATCCTTATGTGGCGAAACAATCCTTTTCGCCCACTGGCTGGGAGACCTGATTTTGAGTTTATTATTGACAACTGTCATGATATATGGAGACAGAGAAAAGTCATCACTAAAATGTATTATAATCCATAATGGCGGTAGTTGACATTTTTTTGCTAGTACGGCGGTAGCGTTCGCTAGCGGCACGTGCCCTGTGCACGTGCGCGGCGTCGTCGCCCCGCCCACCTTCAACTACGCTTAGAGTATAAAAACGGACCGCTCCGTTGTATTAGCACGCATTTCCAACGAATGCGTCTGCGAGTAAGGACCATTGTCTTTCGACAATCGGTACTGCTCTAATACTAGACATGGAACGCTGTCCCTGACGGGCAGTACTGTCTAAATTGCGGTGGTGCGTGGAACGCTGTGTATAACAGTCAGTACAGCCCTAAGTGACCGCCCTCGCTCTCATAACTGTAATTGTTTCGTTACTTTAATAAGAACCTTGTAATTAAATTATTAGTTTTGTTCTAAAATTAAACAATTATTTACGATTATGTTTTTTATTATTTTCCACTTCTGGTCGCTAAAAGTATATATTTTAATCCTTTTAAATCCAATTATATATTAGACGTAATTTCTTTGAGCTATGTAAATATTATATACCAAATTACGTATTATACAAATGAAGGGTTATTTATTCCTGTAAAGCCCCGTTATTTACAAGCGACAGTATAATTTGGTATATCAATACAGGAAGTGTTTTTTATTTCAAAATCAGCCGATTCGATTCCTGAAAAGGATAACTGATTTTTCAAAAATGTAATGGTACCAATCGGGTAGAAAGAGCTCAAAGGTCAGTACTTAAAGTTATGATGAATAAGCCCTACCGCTACTCAACCACTTTGTTGTATGAGGACATCAAAGTGCTCAACGTGCGGCAGCTTTTCATCTTGAACACTTCATTGGCAACACATAAGTTAGTACTAATATCAGACAACTACATAAAGTTGACAACACGAAGAGTTTACCGTCTGCCGAGTATCTTGGTGAAAAGCTCATTTGCCCGCCACACTGGCTTGTTCGTTAGCACACACGTCTATAAGGTGGTGGTTAAATTCTGTGACATCAAAAATAAGTCTGTCAAAGAGGCCAAAAAATTGATTCAGGCGTGGCTAAGCAGTCTAACTTACGACGATACTGAAAATGTGCTAAAAATCACCGTCTTAATAATAATAGTGTGATACGAAAATGCGTAAACACACACACACGCACACATACTCACACACCCACGCAGTCACATACATATACACAAAACCCACGTCTGCCCGCTGTGGCTATAAACATCGGCTTTAGTCTTCAAAATAGAGGCTTCGCCTAGTTTGGGACCAGTAGGTAATATAAATAATATAAATTTGACTTTCTGACAATAAAGATTTTATTATTATTATTATATTATTATTACTACTTTAGTTTCCGTCAAAACCGGTCTCGAGATTCCAAGTGTTATTCGCCATTTAGCACAGTTTAGCATTTATTTGGCCTTGCAGGCCCACTTGTTACAAATTCATCCTGTATATTAAAAATGGTACAGTGCAAATAAATGAAATTGCGAAGTAAGAAGGCTTGAGTAATTAATATAACTAGTGGTCGCCCATGGACGAAATTCAACCATAATAATTAATGACAAAAACTATACTTCTATAATAACAGATTTCGCCAAGGCTACACTGTTAATTTGATTTGAACAATAAACAAAAGAGTATATATGCGTGTGTGTGTCAAATACATGGCAGTGTGTGTAATGTTTTTTTTATTGATTTAATGTATTTTTTATGCATTCGTCGCTTCTTCTCTATATAAACTATAAATGTGCGAAATTTCATAGTCCTCCGTCCGCGCAATTTTCGTGAAAAGGGGTACAAATGTTTTTGCTGTGTTTTTGCTTCACGTATTAATATATAACTTCCTATACTATAGACTAATTAATATATATATATATATATATATATATATATATATATATACATATATATATATACATATATATATATATCTTTTAAATAATTGATCGTATACTAGCAGAAGGTGATGTCAGGAGCCTTAAGAACAAACGAGCGTGCATGACAAGAGCTATGAATGTCAAAGAAGCGAGTGAGGTGTGTAAGAACAAGCCTGAATGGTGCTCTGTTGTTCGTGCCTACCCCGCAAGGGAACTGGCGTGGAGCTAAACTGACGGACTCATAAACTGCATCAAAGTAATAGACGACTTTGAAATAAATATTTTAACCAAGTATGCAAACTTTCTATACAGATTTAAATTGAAACCTCTAGATTGGTTCGTGAACTTTAAAACAGCGTAGGGTCATATCCTTAAGTTTAAGTTTGTGTACTGGAAAGGACCTCAAGACTTTTTTTGAAGAAAAAACAGAAATTTAAGGAAAATTGGTTTAATTAAAAAATTAGTTTTAACAATAGACACAAACTTTATGCAAGGGTTTCTTTATGTTTTAATAAGGTGTATTACCTCCACGTGCCCTTATTACGGATTCTATTCGGTTCCGCATAGATTTTATTAGGGTTATTAAAAGATCTTGCGGAATATTGTCCCATTCTTCTGAAAGTGCTATTCTTAGTGCTGCCACTGTCGTGGGCAAAGGGTTTCTCGTATATACAGCTCTTTTTAAATTGTCCCAAACATGCTCAATGGGATTAAGATCCGGGCTGCGTGCTGGCCAATTCATTGTACGTATTCCAACCTCTTCGCAATATTGTCGAACTTGTGCAGCAGCGTGCGGCTGGGCATTATCCTGCATTAAAGTTGCAGTTTATGAGTACGTCAGTGTATGTATGTATGTATGTATCTTATAAATATATTTGTATGTATTTCATTAATAAAATATGTAGTTTAAGTATGTTTGTTTATGATATACCTAATAATTTGCACCACCTACATCGCCAGATTAGGTTAAACTATTCCTTAAGTCAGGTTACCTGGAAGAGATTGCTTTGAGCGATAAGGCCGCCTGTTGTTTCTACCATGACAAAATTGTAATTGTGTATTTTTGAAATTGTATATTTGATGCGCTATACAGTATTATCTATCTATCTATCTATCTATCTATGTTTTTAACAATTAATTTTTCAAAGATTTCCTATAGATAAATTTTATTAGACCGCGAAGACAATTAACGTAATGTCATGGAGATGAAATGCGGTGTTCGGAAGGCGAGTAATGGGGGTTCCGCGGGACGCAATCGCGCGGAAGGGGTTTTTTAGTGGGTATTGGGGTTGCTCGCCCGTGCAGCAACGCTCGGAGTCTTCCACACTATTCTGTGACGTCGATCGCGGACGGAGCGCTGCCAAGAGCATACTATTGCTGCAGTGTTATCGCCCCCGACAGACGCGTGTCGTTCCCCTAGCAATGACCCAGTTTGTGCGTAAATCGGTAAAGCATTTTCCCTCGCCTCAAAACAAAAAAAAAAAAAAAGCTTGTCTTCCATACAATAATACTCTATATAGCATTATACCCACTCTCAATAACGACATTAAGTAATAAAAAGTATCTTTTAAGTTGCCATAATTAGTAAAAGCTGCGCAGCTGTGTTTTTTTCTTTCTTTTTTTTATTGCAGCAGATCAGCAGACAGGCATTTGGCCCACTTGATGGAAAGCTGTTACCATCGCCTATGGACATTTGCAAGAGTAAAGTGTGTACGCTCTTTTATCGCTGTATTATCCTAATATGTATGTAATAAACTCCACTGTCGGCACCATGCATACCGAAATTTCTAAATACTTCCTTAATCACCAAGAAGAATCACTATAGCAAGATGTGAATAAAATAAGTAAATAATACAAAAAAAATACTGGTGCAGCAAAATACGTCAGACAAATATAACAGACTTCTCTCCATTTAACGACAACTCTCTATAACGCCATAAATTTCACATTTTATTCAGTATCATTTTTTTTTATTGCAGGAGTTCAGCAGACAGGCAGACGGCCCACTTGGTGGAAAACTGTTACCATCGCCTATGGACATTTGCAACACCAAAGGCGCTACAAGTGCGCTGCTGCTCTCTTAGGGGAGACTGGAACCTGGTCACTAATGCCGGAACACAACTCAAGGTTGTTATGGCGACATACTTTAGACCAGGGGTGGTAGCCATCCAGTCGGGCAAACGCCCTACCACCTGGCTGTGGGTTGTTTTGTCGCCTCTTACGACAGACCGCCCGGCCGCAGGAAATTGTATTCTTTCTCCGTTCCTGCACGGATAAAAAATTAATTACTATAGAATTTATTAGAACTATACAAACACGTATGACACAGGTACAAATATAACCGATCTCAATAAGTTCAAATGCAATGTACAATTCAATAACACGCGCAAAGTCCGTCGCTAAAATGTACACACGTCTAGCCTCGCTTGTGTTATCACTTTGACTGACGATCTCTCCATCGGGCCATTGTTTTATAATGCACCGTTGCAATATGTCTACCTGGCAAGCGTCGAAGCAATTCCCCAGAAAACGTAATCCACACACCTGCGTAATTATGCCTGCGAACGGCCATAAACGAGTACAATACACAATAGGCTGTTTTCTAATTACAAATTTTAAACACAAAGTAAATAAAAGAAGATAGTCATAAAACAGTTTCAATGTTATTAGCTCAAACGCCGCGGCAGGTAATAAATGTGCTTTGTCTACAGGTATGCAGGTGGCCTAACTTGTAACAATATATTACTTATCAAATAAACGATGCAAATTTTCGAAGACTGAAATTAAATATCAATAAACTTGGTAAACGTTAAAGTACAAAGACATTTTTCAATTACTCGCTCCCTCCAATATAAGAGCGGATGTGTTGTCTGGTTGGTGCTAACGGCTGAGCCACTTCCGGCGGATGTGCCCCACCGGAAGTTTACTTAGACCACGGACCAAAGAGGCCGCCACATTGTAAGGCCGTGTTCAAATTAAGACGATTAAACTGCACGATTAAAAAAACGTTGTAGAAGTAATTTCAGAATAAGCAATAGCTAAATAGATTTTATTGTTTGCAGTTGCTTCTTCCATATAAAACTCGATGTGGAGTGTGGACTGTATGACCTATTATTGGCGTTATTTACAATTAAATTAAAACTATACATAGACGAGTTACAGAGATGAATAGGCAGAGAGTAGAGTAGTTCGTATTGGTGCCATATTTAGGTGAGCAAGTGAGCAATTCCGGCCTTCAAGTCCGCTTCTGTATGTCACTTTCTGTCCGACGCCTAGCTGCTAACTGTGCGAGCTATGGGCGTCGGCGGTATGCGGGGCGTGGAGAGAAGGTGTGCTCCGGTGGGCGGGTCAGAGGGTTGCTCTCTGTCCGCAACAGTTTCAATTACATTTTTTTATTTTTATTCAAAATAAGGTCCGTTTGAGAAAATTTTTTGAAGGTCATACATATAAGTCAAGGGGAAGAATAAATGTAACATTGCTAAAGTGCAGACAGGTAACCGGCGTGCGACAAACAACAATATAAATCTGTCATACGACCAGTCATGCTATACGGGTTCAAATGTTGGGCCACAAAAGTGATAAACCATAAACGTCTGCAATCAGCTGGGTTGACAACATTATATACTCTTCACACCTTATCCAGTCCCAGAATAGATAAGGTGTGAAATGAGTACTTATCTTATCTTTCAGGTTGCACCTGTGATTTAAAAATTGAGAGGAAGAAGATTGAGGTGGTTTGGGCATATAATGAGGAGGGATGAAAGTCACGTGACAAAAAGAATGTTAAACTACAAGATGAATGGGTACGAATGTAAAGGTAGACCAAAAAAAGATGTATGCATTATGTGAAGGATGATATGATGATTTAACGTGTGACAGAAGATGTATGACAGAATAGAGGAGTGTGGAAGAATAAGACATATTGTGCTAACCCCAATTAACTGGGGTATGGTGAAAGAAAAACAGAAGAAGAAGGAAACGTAAGTTAAAATTTATATTCACTTATCCTATTGTACGCCGCTTCGCATCTTGTTATCGCTGTTTAAGAAGAAGAAGCAGCAAGAAACTCCCCAGCAACACGTCTAGCTAAATATCATTTTTGTTCATAGTCATTTATCTCAGGCTGTTTTTAATCAGAATTCAGTTTCAATAGAAACCTTTTGAATTTTAATTTACGTATATACTTAGAAGCGTAGGGAAGTTCGGGCCCTTACGAGCGAAAGTGATTCTCGCGTGCGCACCCCACTTATAGCCGAGTGGTATACACAAAAGGACCGATAAAGGGCATTATGCCGTGCCTCGCTCATAATGCGAGAATTAACCCCCCCAACGCCAGACCTTTTGCTGATGAGACGATTATTCTTAGACAAAAGTGACGAACGAATGGAACATTATTGGGTGTACACAT
The DNA here is from genome assembly GCA_019925095.2 of Dendrolimus kikuchii. Lineage (NCBI taxonomy): Eukaryota > Metazoa > Arthropoda > Insecta > Lepidoptera > Lasiocampidae > Dendrolimus > Dendrolimus kikuchii. The sequence goes on along the minus strand of CM034405.1, from coordinate 20,694,347 downwards.
GAAACAACGCCAATGTAACGCGTTATTAAGTTTTATATATATAATATAGTATATATATAGTATTAAGACTCGGATGGTAATAGCGTTTCTTCGGCATGCTTTTTTTTAATTGGACTTGACTTTATGTTGTTGGTCCGAAGACCTCACAACTTTACCGGTGTTTTCGGGGCGAGCGCCTTCGGGATGAGAAGGCGCTCGAGCCCAGAGGGCAGCTTGCTCGAGGGAGCTCCCTAGGGAGTTTTACCTCGACTGGACTGTTGCCATGAGAGGGGGATGAATCTAATGATGCCCACCATAGGGCGACACAATGCGCTAATTGAGAACGGGCTACGGGTAATATAAAGCCGGGGAAGGATCCCGGCAGACCGGGATCGGCGGTTCGCGGCGGCCGACGCTATCTTACTGCCGTTTCGCAACGTGTTATGGCTGGGAGAGAAGAAACGGCGAAAGAAACTTCCCAGAAACACGCCTGGTCTATCCTATAGGGGGGCTGTCTCCTGGCGTTCCTCGCGGTGATGTGGAGAGATCACGATTGGCGGCGTCTCAGACGCCGCCCTCTGCGTCTGTCTGTCGGTGCTTGCCAGCCTGCCATCCTCACCGCGGACGGGCTGATCCGGGCTAGCCGTTTTGTAATAACGTCGACCGTGTCCGTGAGAACGTTACGCGGTTTTCGCACGAGAGTCTTTTGTCGAGGCTTATAATCGGACGCGTTCGGGATGCTTATGTTAAAACCTCACATTTTATGCTGATCTGGGTAGTTTCATAAATGCCACTGGCTTTCGCTTCGTCGCTAATGCGTGGTTGCGAAATCAGTCTTTTACGCACGAAAGAGAAGTCAGTTCCAACGCTCCGTGCACTCCGTGCAAACACCAACGTAAACGTTTCACGTTACGTTCTTATATTACGAGCCGTGCTTGCTTTTGGTGTGCCTGCCTGTAATATAATCGAGAGGAGAACGCATCGTGTTACACCACCAATTCAAACCGCCCCACGCCAGGATTAGAGGACAATGGCGCCGGGGGTTATGCTTCCCTCCGGCACTGGATGTGGCCATTGCGCCCCCGCCTGCCCGGTCACGCGGAGTTGGTAGAGCTCCCCGTTTCATGTAGGCATAAGGCCAAGGAAGGAACTCCAAGGCGTATTAGTGTATATGCCTCACTCAGGCGGCAACAATACTTCCTGCTTGTGGTGCTAATGCCATCTCAACACGGCGTAAGAACTCCCCATCACGTTTCCCCCGCGGTGGATAGTTCTCAAACGGATTATAAATAAATCCTAAGCGTTAACTCGCCATATAATCTAGATAGTCACAGTCTAGATAGGGAGATAGGCAAAAATTCGAAAAATGGCATTTTCGGATTCAGCTGGTTCAATATAGTCTCCATTATATTTTGCTCTTTTATAAATTCATTGTACAAACTAGAATCCTCCACAGATTTATTTTTCATTGTAACTTCGATAAACCGAAAGCAATCAAAGGTGTTGTTATGTTGAATTGAGAGAGTTTCGTGGCTTTTTGAAGAAGTCAGACTTAAGATAACAAATACGAAAGTCAACATCGAAATTAAAGAGTAAGCGTACAATTTGTCTGTCTGCCCGTAACACTTAACTCGGAGAACTCATTCCCTTAACGCTCACCTGGGGAACTACACGCGGTCGAAATACACGGTGACATATTTTGAACTAAAACGCAGCGTTAATTTTTAGAACTAAAAAAAATATTTAGTATTCTGATCAGCAAAAACCATTTCTTTCGTGGTATCAAAAGTATCTGCTGCTGCTATACTGCTATAAACTCTCTACTACACGTATAATAGAACAAACGTATAATTTTTTAAACATTAAAGATCAGTAAGTGTAAAAATGCCTTAAAATTCTTTTGTTTTCATGTATCAATTTTTTTTAATTCTCTATAAAATTACTTTTTGAATTTACTTTTCTCATCAGCTGCACACGTACGCTGCTAGTACGTATTTAATGAAAGTAAATACTTCTTTTAAATTCTTGAAATATTACGGTCTTATTCATATTGAGTTATAATTAGTTTGTAGGCTTCTTTGAAAACCTTAAACAAGCCAAAAAAAAAATACTCTAACTCAATATAAATAAGACTGTTAGTATTTACTACATCCCCTTTATTAATATATAATCTATTATATACCAATCCTTTATAATAATCATCCGTGCAGGAACGGAGACAGAATACAATTTCCTGCGGCCGGGCGGCCTGTCGTAAGAGGCGACTAAACAACCCACAGCCAGGTGGTAGGGCATTTGCTTGACTGGATGGCGACCACCCCTGGTCTAGAGTATGCCGCCATAACAACCTTTTGTTGTGTTCCGGCATTAGTGACCAGGTTCCAGTCTCCTTTAAGAGAGCAGCAGCGCATTTGTAGCACCTTTGGTGCTGCAAAGGTGTATAGGCGATGGTAACCGCTTTCCATCAAGTGAGCCATCTGCCTGTCTGCTGAACTCCTGCAATAAAAAAAAAATAAGAACCAGTAGTTCAAACCTTAAATTAAAACAAAATCTATCTAAATAAGTTCAAGAATATTCCACAATATTACTGTTACGAGTGTGGGACTCGAATTAAAAATTCCATTGCAATTACTATAGAGTTTATTTGAACTGTACAAACATGTATAAAACAGGTACAAATATACTGGATACAACCAGTAATACTACTTGTTACAATCTGCATGATCAATAAAACGCGCAAAGTCCGTCACTATATCGCTTGTCGAATGTACACGTCTTGCTTGTATCGTAATCGTCACTCGACTGCCGATCTCTCCGTTCGGACATTCCTTTATACTCAGCTTACAATATGTCACGACCGTGTTAACAATTATTTTCAAGAACCACACCTGACCGCTGTCGACGCTATTCCCAGAAAACATAATCCTGCACACCTGCACAATTATGCCTGCGAACGGCCATAAACAAGTACAATAACAATAGGCCATTGTGTAATTGGAAATTCTAAACACAAAGGAAACAAAAGAAATCATAAATCCAGGAAGGCAATAAAACTGCGTTTTACGACCTGCAGGTGTGCGCATTTCATTTGCGGTATGTAACATTACTAAAAACCTGAATTTTTACTTTTTGTATTTATCTTAATCGCAATGTTAGAAATATAAGGAGTCATTAACTTTCAAACGTCGCTGTGACGTTTCAAATAACGACGCGTATTTTTCACAGTAGTACCATCCCTTTTCCAGGCCTTTTAGTTCTGTTGAAATTAGATTAAACGTTTTACCCTTAACAATACGCGGGGGATACTTGTTTTTAACGTTAAGATTCCTTAGCGGTTTGCACGATTCGCTTTTAAAACACATAACAACAGAGTATTCAGATTTCTATCGAGAACACTTTGGAGAGTCTGCAGCTAAGCTCTTCCTTCTGACTTTGCCGTGTCTCTTCCATCATTGGACATCTACGGTTCTTCTGACAAACAACAATCAATGCCCCATCCCAGTGCATTTCCCCTGCTTAAACGAAAATTAAAAAAATCTACGGAAACTAGCGCCATCAAGTGGTCTAAGAACATGAAAAATTATAATTAGTCTTCGTTTAGTCCACTTAACTTCACTTAAGATGGCGCTGTGCAATATCGTTGAATAAATACATCGCGCTGACGAGATCTTAAGAGCATAAATAAAACCACAAGTTGTGGTCGTATACTTACATGAAATTTTTTGTTAACCATTTTTTACTTTTAGCATAAATTATAGTGATAAATATATGTAAGTTTTTAAACTTTATTCCGTCTATCCCTTTATTCCAATTTAGAATTTAGAATTTAGAACAAGTTATAACTTATTAGTAATTTAATTAGTACTTCTAATTGAATTTAGAGAATTATCGATTGTAATGCCATACAGTGGTATATTTAGGAATATATTACCGATTGTAGCGCCATCTATCGGACAGGGTAAATGATATTTTATTCCAGAGGGGCTCATCTATTTTATATATAGTGTATTTTTTGATTTTTATTATCTTACCTTCTTAACACTTACCTTCTATTTGTTAAGTTTTAAATCTCCCTGACAGGATTTTTGTTCAGGTTTTATACTTGTTCAGACTCTAATAATAATTTCCTGGAGAAGACACTGTTTAAATCTAGGAAGTAACATAATTACTTCCTAGATGTAAAAAGTATTAAGTTGTAAAGAATCTTGAGTTTTGAATCCCTATTCTAGAAACAGTTGCAAGTCATGTAGAAAAGACAAGGTAAGAACGAGGCCAGGACGTGTTTCCTTTTGCAGTGAATGATTAACAGGTAACATTCGAAATTATTGACATTTTTTTTTAATAGTTCTTCTTAGTTATTGCCTTAATCCTCCTAATATTCTTTTCTCTTAGTTCTTGTTCTCTATATATTAAGATATTCAAACGACGTACTTGATTTGAAAAGACTTGATGTATACAAATAATTCGATTTGCACTTTTGTATGGAAAGAAAGAAAGAATAAAATTATTTGAAAATTGGACCTACTTATGCGAAACAGAACCAATCCACAAACATACCAAAATTGGGTTAAGGATGCAGAAGACTTTCAAAATGCACCTGCTATCGACTCAATAAAAATCATAACGAGAAAATATAATATACAGTATTCTAAATGTTTTTTTCCAAAATATAGACATATTAAACAAGCGAGTGAGGTGTGTAAGAATAAGCCTAAATGGCGCTCTGTTGTTCGTGCCTACCCCGCAAGGGAACTGGCGTGAAGTTATGTATGTAAAAATTCTAAAGAAGTTTCAATTCAAAAACCGCTCATTGTCTTGCCGTGTTTTGCGTGTTTAATGTGATTTTTTTAATTTATTTATGGAAAACCTACAGTTAAATACATTTGATAAGATAACTAGAATTAACAAAAGAAAGTCATTTTTTTTATTGCAGGAGATCAGCAGACAGGCAGACGGCCCACTTGTTGGAAAACGGTTACCATCGTCTATGCGACTAAACAACCCACAGCCAGGTGGTAGGGTATTTGCTCGACTGGATGGCGACCACCCCTGGTCTAGAATATGCCGCCATAACAACATTGAGTTGTATTCCGGCATTAGTGACTAGGTTCCAGTCTCCCTTAGGAGAGCAGCAGCGCATTTGTAGCACCTTTAGTGTTGCAACTGTCCATAGGCGATGGTAACCGCTTTTCCATCAAGTGGGCTGTCTGCCTGTCTGCTGAACTCCTGCAATAAAAAAAAATAAAAAATAATGGGAGGCCCGAGCCCAGCAGTGGGACATTTATGGGCTGATATTATATTATATACTAGAAATGAGTTCTGTCTGTAATTTGTAAAACTTAAAAGTAGACTTGTGGGTTGTTTAAATCGCATAGACTTCGCTGCAATATTAAAGTGGACCTTACTTAGAAGATCTGGACAATAGATATCGGCAGAGATAATTATTAGTAGAAGTAAAAGATTTAATTTATGCTTTGTTATTTATGTTAAAAATATTTATTCCGGTTAAAGAATAAGCGCCTACTGCGGCCGGAAGGCGAGTGATCATTTGACCAACTTTTTTCATTATCTTGAACAACTCGAATACTTTTCAGTGCCTATTTCTCTTAGCTGACTCTTGGTTATTTCAAGTTTTTCTTTTTTAAAGTTAAGTACAGTCATTAGCTTCTACTAAGCTATTAATACGCTTTTATTAGCTTCATACGTATGTTAGTATGTAACGGAATCTTTCAAGTTAAATTTGATCGACTTCCCCGTTTTCGATTGAGCTGAATTTTTGCACGTATGTGTATATCGCGTGACAATGCAATAATATGGTACCATGGAGCTGATCTGATGATGGAGTCGGAAGGTGGCCATAGGGTCTCCTATACTAAACAAAATAGACCCGTCGTGTTTGGGATTGTTTTACTTGTCTTGGCTAGCACTCTGCTGCTACATGATATGCAGGATCTCAAAGGCTTGTATTTAAAAAAGCTTATTTTTACATAACGTTCCATTTTATCATAAGAGTGTATTTAATTCTTTTTTCAAAGTTTCCACGGCGAAGGGAATTAAATCACTAAATAATCACTAAATAATGAAAAATAAATAACAGTTTAAAAAAACTATAAAATACGCTTTTTAGAAAATCCAACTATAATATAGAAAATAAATTTTAATAAATTTGAATTAAAAATACATACATACATAACTTCACGCCAGTTCCCTTGCGGGGTAGGCACGAACAACAGAGTGCCATTTAGGCTTATTCTTACACACCTCACTTGCCTCTTTGACATTCATAACTCTTGTCATGCAAGCTCGTCTGTTCTTAAGGCTCCTGACATCACCTTCTGCTAGTACACGATTAATTATGATTGAATGAATGAATGAATGTACATGAATTAAAAATAGTGTAAGAAAAAATGATTTTATTGTAAAAAAAGCGTGGGGTGCTTTTCAAACTATTGATACCATGCACCCCACGCTTTTTTTACAATAAATTCATTTTTTCTTACACTATTTTTAATTAAAAAAAAATACATACATACATACATAACTTCACGCCAGTTTCCTTGCGGGGTAGGCACGAACAACAGAGTGCCATTTAGGCTTATTCTTACACACCTCACTTGCCTCTTTGACATTCATAACTCTTGTCATGCAAGCTCGTCTGTAAAAAAAAATTAACTTACCTAAAGTAGAGTTATAATGGATTAAGTACTGTTACTTACGCACTTAGGATTGGAAGGAAACGCCAGTTATTTAACTAAACGCTTCTATTAACTTACACAGCCGTACGTGATTCTTCTCCACAGGGTTGCTCCTACACGCACAACTAACGACATTTTAGTAACATTTTCCTTTATACTTACATATATATTAGTATATTATATCTATTGCATACCTACCCCCCTCCATACCGAGTTTCTGTCCATCCAAAGGTTGTCTGGAAGAAATCGCTCCCAGCGATAAGACCGCCCATTGTACTTATCATTACGATTGTGTGTACGAATTTATTTTATAACATTGTGTGCAATAATAGTACATTATGGTACTAGTGTGTAACATTGGTGATTACCGCCGAGGTGCCATTGAGACTCGAGCCGTAGGCGAGGGTCTTAAGAGAGCCGAGGACGGTAATCATCAATACACACGTGTATCATACGACGTTTTTCAACACCCTTGTGAATAGAATAACAACAAAAACTCATTTTATTTAGTAGATAAAAAAAAGTTATATATGAGTGAAAGTTTTACTTATTAAACACGTACGAGTTAAAATTATCTATTTAAATAAGAAGTTGCATGAAATGAGCAAGCAATAGGAACATTAATTTATTTGTTCTATAGAACACGATCTTTTTTTTTAAATAAAAACTTTTTAAGAACAAAGCAACTCAACCAATAAAATTTAAAAAAAAAATCTATAACTCACTAGTGAGTTATAATGTTTTTTACTCACAGTTTGATAATGGGTGTCATTCTGTGCCTAATTGCGGTGACCATAGAACCACTTTATGAGCAAGTGTGTTGAAAAGTATATTCTATTCTATTCTATTCTATAACGACGCACCGTCCTGACAGATCAGACAGATATGACAGATATTTGCAGAAATCAGAAATCATTTATTCATAACAAAGTTACACGTCAATTTCTACATCAGTTGACAGGTCATAAATAAAATTAAAATTATATCATATTATGGGATATAAACTCCTCATGATTATAGAAGGTGTGCTCGACTAGCCATTTCCTGAGCCGTGTTTTAAATAAGCAGTATTGCACTATTGCAGTGCTGACCTCCGAATTTACCGCGTGTAACTAGCTTCTAGATCTCCTCTTAGACTACGCTACACTCGTCCTTCGCTGAACTGCGCACTAAACTTTTCTCTAAATTCACCACTAAACTCGTCACTGTCTTCTATTAAACTTCACTTGTCGCTTCGCTGTCTAGAACTGAACTCCACTGCCCAGTAGGTGCACCTTACGCTGCTTATATTTATTTATTTATTTAATTTCTTTGGGAAACATACAATAATTAATATTCTTAAATATAAAATTCTTTTATTTACTATCTATACCTTTCTAAACATATATCTATGGAGTTTTTGGTGGGAACTGAAAGGAGATGTTGTGTTGTGCAGTTTTATTTTCTAAAAATGTGTAAAATTACTCTAAAATGAACAATAGTTGTAGGATAAAAAAAATTTATGAGTAGCAATTATGTGTTTTGTGAGAAATGTGAACTGTATAATCAAATGTGGCCTTTTGAGTTGTCACAAGAACTCCGTTGGATGGCACTAGCTGATTACCTACAGTTCAGCTGTGCTACACATAGGCTTAAGAAAATGAAGAAACTATATTGTAAACTAAGATTTGGCTTAAAGGCCTAGCTGCCAAGCCATAAACTGAAATAAAATAAAAAACATATATCATCATCTATCTCTGCCTTTTCCTTCTCGAACCTTCTATTCAAGAACTTTCGTTCATCTTCTCTCCCTTTCTAAAATATATCTGTCCTTGTCTTTTCCTTCCTGAATCTTCTACCTTTTTCTAAAAGTCTTAAAACCGGCTTATACTGCCAGAAAGTTCTACCTTCGGTCGCCATAGTAAATTATATTATATTGTTTATTAATTGTGATAAATATTGGGAAATTCACATAATGTAGACGCCTTATTTGTTATTATAAAATAACCATATGACAGAAGTAATCAATAACCGGACATGGAGTATTCTTTTATGAAGTAAACTGATGTCAGGAGTCACCACTAGATGGCGTTATCTCAAAATACATCGCGCTATGTTTTCAATTTCATATGTACACCATAATTGTTATATTTAACTCATTCCTTAGTCCAAAATATACCAGCACAAATCATTTGTTGTTTTATTTAGTCAGCCTAGGTGATCTATTGCAGCCATTTATTATCAAGCGAACGAATGGCGGAAACAGAGTAACCGGAAGTTGGATGTTAATACGGATGGCGGAAGTTGGTATCGTAGAGTTGGGTAAGACATGATTTTAAAATGAGTTAGTAATAGTAATATGTCATTTTGTACTGAATTAGTACCATGTACCGCTTTAAATGAGGCGAAAAGATTTGTATGGTTTGTACCGCGACAGTACATTTGAAGCAATGAGGGCGGTGAGGCGGTGAGCGTCATTCCCTCATTGGTCCCGTACAAGACTTCTAGTTCGGAAAAGTTCGTTAAGAATCGGATGTGATCGGCCGCGGTCACCTCATTTTACTAGCAGTCGTACATGTTGTCCCTCTTTGTCATTTGAATATTCGTATAGGCGTTATTGTACTGTTATACTCGTTCTGTTCTTCCTCTTACATTCAACGCGTGAGTAGTACCGGGACAAAAATTTTGAAGTAATACAAATTTAAATTTTAAGCCGTACACATGTACTACTCATCACTAGATGCAAGTTAATACGGACGTCGGTAGTTGGTTTTATGAAGGAAGTGAAACTGCCACTGCTGCGAGCTACGAGGGCCTTTCAATTACGCGGTGTTTGGGCAGTCTACAACGAGAGTCTACACGAACAGTATACATGCACAGTCTACACGAGCAGTCTTGGACAAGGAGCGCATATATTGTGGTCCATAAAATTACAGCCTGATTTGAATACTGAATTGCAGTAGTCTTGGAGGACAACTGCTGCTCGACACCTGAAAGGCAAAGATGGAACTCTTGGAGTTGTCCTGATATTTTTATGTATTAGTGAGCTGTGTTTAATGTTGTATTTGTAATGTTACGAGCTACAGGACTCGAATTAAAATGCCGTTGTAATTACTATAGAATTTATTAAAACTATACAAACACGTATATCACAGGTACAAATATAACTGGACACAACCAGTGCAAACTGCACGATTCAATAACACGCGCAAAGTCCGTCACTATATAGCTTGTCGAATGTACACACGTCTTGCTAGGATCGGGCATTCCTTTTATCCTGTACAAATACAATATGTCTCGACGCAAAACAATAATTTCCCAGAATTAGTTCGACACACCTGTCTAATGACTGCCATAAAAGATTACAATACACAATAGACTGTTTTTCTTAATTACAATTTTAAACACAAAGTAAACAAAAGGCGTCCAAATGCGGGAAGGTAATAAACTGTTCTTTATGGCAGGCAGGTGTGCATTCGCTTTTGTCGGCATGTAACAGTAATAATTCTAGTATGATAAACCTTATTTTCGGCCATTTGCCGTCGTACATATATATTAAGGCTTTTGTCACTCTGTGACGAAGTCAAACGTTTTGGTTTGTTGTTACGAGTTGTGTATTGTAATATTTTATGGTAGTTATTAGCCAGGTGTGATTCTAGGAAATTCAGTCCACGCGGTCGGGCAGACATATTGCATTAGTACAGTATAAAGCAATGCCCCAACTGAGAGATGAAGCAGTCTAACGATAACCACGAGCGAAGCAAGACGTGTGTACTACATTCGGTAATCTATTTAGTGACGGACTTTGCGTGATTTATGGAATTACGATCTTCTGCAATACGTTTGGCTTTGTTGTGTTCAGTTATATTTGTACCTGTGTTATACGTGTTTGTATAGGTCTAATAAACTCTATAATAATTCCAACGGCATTTTAATTCGAGTCCTGCAACTCGTAACAATGTTGTTTAGGTGTATGTATATATGTTATCATTCTTTTAATTTCACAAAGAAGGCTATCTTACTACTATTGTATGGAAATAGTCTCACCTTGTTACTATATGTAAATTAAAAACAGTTTTTGCAATTTGTGATCCACCCACCCCTTGCGTTACGCTCAAATCATCAGATTAATCACATGCACGCCGTTCAGCTAGTAATTAACCCACCTTACCTAAATCTGACGCGCTGAAGTCCCCCTTATACGGTTCCCCGTCTGTCATATTTTATCCATGCAATCCCTATAGTTATAATAACGACTTCAGACGGACAGAAAGAACTAAATGATGATGGTTATGATTTTGATAAAATGATCTCCAGAAGGTTGTCTGGAAGAAGTCGCAATCAACGATAATATCACTGATTTATAGGTGATGTCAGGAGCCTTAAGAACAGACGAGCGTGCATGACAAGAGTTATGAATGTGAAAGAAGCAAGTGAGGTGTGTAAGAATAAGCCTAAATGGCGCTCTGTTGTTCGTGCCTACCCCGCAAGGAAACTGGCGTGAAGTTATGTATGTATGTATAGATGAAATATTGTTGACAATAGGAAGATATATTTTTCGATGCGCGGTACCGTGTATATGGCGCCAACATTATACTATTCTATTCTACCCTAAATAACGATTTAATCTCGACTTGAAACTCAAACGTTCTAATTTCGTCTCTCGACATACAAATCGAAGCATATATCTCGGGCTTAGCCTGCACCTCTAAGTAAACTTCCGCTAAAGGTTCCGTAGACCGGAAGTGGTGAGCGAACGGCACAAAGCATAGATGCAATATTGTAGCGCCTTCAGTATGAATTATATTCCGGGTGCTAAGTTCGATTCCTGCGCCAAGCCCACCGTTTTAATGGATTGCTACACTATTCGTGTACTGTTTGTTTTGGAAATTTTGGATTAAAAGATAATATGTGTTATTGTTGCGGACAGAGAGCACCCCCCTGACCCGACTGCCGGAGCACACCTTCTCTTCACGCCCCGCATACCGCCGACGCCCATAGCTCGCACAGTTAGCAGCTAAGCGTCGGACGGAACATGACATATAGAAGCGGCCTTGGAGGGCGGAATTGCTCACTTGCTCACCTACATATGGCACCAATACGAACTACTCTACTCTCTGCCATTCATCTCTGTAACTCGTCTATGTATAGTTTTAATTTAATGGTAAATAACGTCATTAAAGATCATTCAGTCCACATCGACTTTTAATTGAAAGAAACAACTGCCACCAATAGTTATAATAATATAATAATCAACAGACAAACACACATATTACATATCAATTCTTAAGTTAATAAAGGCTGGAACTGAAAACAGCGCCGCGTCATCTCTTGTCGCAGCATAAGGGAAGATTCATATTAGACCGGGCCGTGTCCGGGCCCGGACGGGACACGTATCCTGCACTGTGTAATATAAACAGCTTCATACAAAATGTATGTAACGTTTCAAATTCGTGCCCCGTCCGGGCCACGTACACGGCACGCCCCGGACACGGCCCGGTCTAATATAAATCTTCCCTAACGCTGAGTTCTATCCTAGTTGCCGTAAATGTGGCGTACGTATTTCAGTCTTATTTATAATTACTAGTGGTTGCCCGTGGTCGAAATTCGACCATAATAATTAGTTTAAATTAAGTTTAATTAAGGTTCTGTTCTCAAAGACTATACTTCTATAATCACAGATTTCGCCAAGGCTAGACTGTTGATTTGACTTTTACAATTAAAAAAAAATCGTTTAAAAAACCGACTTCAAAAACTAAAAAGTATAAAATAACTTATTTCTAAAGCTATTTTTAATTATAATATCTTATTTTTTATATATTATGTCTAAAACATCTTAAAGTCGGTGCGAAGTAAAACATAAAAATTACTATATTTTGAAAATTACTAAGCAGATATTATAATTAAAAATAGCTTTAGAAATAAGTTATTTTATACTTTTTAGTTTTTGAAGGTTTCTTTAAACGAAGTTATTTTTTATTTCTTAATTTTTGTGTCTAGCTATGGGTAGGCCTACGAAAGGTGAAGCGCGCCTTAAAAAATATAGGTCCTAAGGACGGAACGGAACGGACAATTTTTTCACAAAAAAATGTTCATAATATTAAAACTACTGGGCCAAACTATGTTAAATTTTTAGGGGACCAAATGGCACCTATTCCGCATCGAACTAAAAAAGAATCACGTAAATCGGATCATAAATCTCAGAGTAATCTGTAGGATAGTAAATAAATAGTTTGCCAATCCTCAAACACGTATATTAATTTTATCACAATAAGGTAAAAGAAAAAAATACAATCCTCCCTGACAATCCATCTATAAACAAGCCGTTGCTACACAACCACCATCCTACACTCGGCCATCCTATAAAATATCTGTCCTCAGATATTTCATCATGTATAATTAAACAATTTACTAGTAGGTAGAATAAACTTATACTTGCTTAAACAACAGCTTGAATAGCCTAGTTATTGAGAAAAATAATGAACTAAATATTAAAATAAAATTACATACTTGTAATGAAAACAAAAGTAACAATATATGTCTTATATAACCCAAAAGAACCATTCATCAATTGATACACATGCATATCACTCCTTCCTATTTAATAATCTGGCCATCGTTTCATATAATCAACTGCCGTTGACGTTCTATTCGGGCCCTCACTGCAAGGATCAACCTTTTCTACATCATACCGGTCATTCCTCTTCACTTTCACAACACGATATGGGCCTAAATACTTCGCTTTTAGTTTGAGACATGTGCCAAATTGAGTACGTTTAATTGCAACAATATCACCGATCTGATAAATATCCCCCGCTTTTCTGGTTTTATTAAAAGTTTTAACATTTTCTTCTTGTATTTTTAGAATCTGTTCCTTGGCTTTAAGTCTAAGGTCTTCCCTTTCTAATTCAAAACAGTTTATTGCTTCTTGTTGTAATAAATTATAAATTTCATTGTCCATGTTCTTCATTTTCACCCCAAAAAACAGTTCAAATGGCGTTGTCCCAATACTTCTTTGAAATGTACTATTAAGTGCTCGTTGCACCGCACTAACATGCTTATACCACGTGGCTGGAGTCTCAATACACATTTTAGTCAGTACAGAAATAATTGTACGATGAACTCTTTCAACCTGTCCATTGGCTCGTGGAACTCCAGTAGTAATCTTTATATGTTCAATACCTTTTTCTTTACAGTAATCGCTAAATTCAATACTGGTAAATGCAGCACCTCGATCTGTGATGAACCTTATCGGGTCTCCAAATGTTTGTTGATGGATTTTAATTTTCTCTACAACTTCCTTAGCTGTTAACCCTTTTGTTGGAAATAACCATACAAATTTCGTAAATCCATCTATAGCGGTGAGAATATAATTGTATAATTTCTTAGTCTCAGATAGAGGACCAATATGATCAAGGTGTATAGTATTTAACGGCATCTCGCCTTTATCTATTGTGTGAAGGAATCCTTCTTTTTTACCCGTCTTATTATTTGCAAGTAAGCATGGTATACAGGTTGCTATATATTCATCCACCTTTTTATCAACTTCTTTAATAAAATAGTTTCTGCTTATCGCCTCCAAGGTTTTCTTTTTAGAAAAGTGGCCATTAGAATGTGCTTGTTCAAATATAGCTAGCTCCATACTTTTCGGAACAACTAGTAATTTCTCGGGACCTTTGTATAATAAATCATTTTCTAAATGATAATCTTTATACGGTTTTTCTTTTAGTATAGTCATAATAGCTTTAAGACCTTCATCACTCTGCTGAGCCTTGCGCAGGTTGTCGTGTAATGTTGTAATAACACCAATAAATGGATTTCTACTCAATGCATCTACATGTCGCATTTTACTTCCCGTACGATGTTCTATTTCAAAATCATATTCTTGTAGTAACATTGCCCATCTGGCTACCTTAGGCGTTAGGTCCTTTTTTTTAAGTGTTAATTCAAACGCTTGACAGTCCGTTACAATTTTGAATTTAATTCCAAATAAATAGCATCGAAATTTTTTGACTCCGTATATAACCGCCATAGCCTCCAACTCATAACTTGAATATTTTTCTTCATCTTTATTAGTCTTGTTGCTCATGTAATAAGTAGGATGCAACTCGCCATTTTCATCTCGTTGCATGAGTATTGCACTTATAGCCTTACTAGACGCATCAGTGTGTAATTCTGTCTGTAATCTTGAATTAAATATTTTAAGCACTGGGTGACTTGTTAGTTTACGTTTAAGATTGTCAAAAGCTTCTCTTTCTCTTTCTCCGAATTCGATTTTGGTGTTTGCTTTCATTAAATCTGTAAGCGGTCTTGCAATTAAAGCAAAATTCTCGATATATTTTCTAAAATAAGATGCCAAACCAATAAAACTTTGCAATTGTTTCAAGCTTTTGGGCTCCGGAAATTTCATAACCGCTTCAGTTTTTTCATCAGACGGCCTCACTTCACCGTTCTCGATCTTATGTCCGAGAAAAGTGATACTTCGAGTGATTAAATGTGCTTTTTTCCAATTTATTTTCAATCCATACTCACTAGCAACTCTTAATACTTCTTTTAATCTTTGAAAAGCTTCGATCTCGTCTTTTGCTGGAATTAAAATATCATCAATAAATATAATTACCCATCTCTTTATTATCAGCTCCCGGAAAATGATAGTAATAAATCGCATGAAATATCCAGGGCAAATGGTAAGTCCAAAAGGAGCCCTACAAAATTCAAATTGTCCGTGATGAGTGACAAAAGCTGTGAATTTTATTGATTCTTCACTGACTTTGAGATGGAAAAACCCATCTTTCAGGTCTAAAATGCTGAACACTCTAGCATCACATAGCTTGTCAATATAGTCATCAATAATCGGGAGCGGAAACTCATCTTTGAACATTTTTTGGTTCAGTTTTCTATAATCTACACAAACCCGAATTGATCCATCTTTCTTACGTACAAGAACAAGAGGACTAGCATATTCTGAATGACTTACCCTTATAATACCTTTCTGCAGCCAGTCATCTATCTGTTTTTCGACTTCAGCTTGTTCAGTCAATGAAATACGTCTTGGACTAAACTTCACTGGAATATCATCTTTTAAAATTATTTTCATCTGAATTGGCGCTTCTTTAATTTGTAAAGGTTGGTAGGTTTCTACCAAATATTGTGTCTTACTTCTCAAATGTACGTCATTAATATGAATTAGGCAAGGAAAATCGCAGCTAGCAACATCACAGTTACACATTAAAATGTTCAACCAATCAACGTTTTTAGGCATCAATCTTACATTCCCATCTTTCATAACCATAGTGAAATTTTTTAAAAAATCATTACCTAAAATGACCCTAAAAGGCATAGAATATCTAGATATAATATAAAAAATTACATTAGTGTATACACAGTCGTCTATCACTACTTTAATAATCACGGAACCAAGAGTTATAATTTCCTTTGAACCCAAACCAGTCAATACTATGTTTGAACTTGCGTCACATTGCGATAACTTTAGTTCATTGTAAAGTTCATCTGACATCAAATTAACATCACACCCCGAATCTATTAATGCATTTTCCATTTTACCGTAGAGATTTATAATTTTAAATGGTTTATACGAACGATTTTGTTTACACACATCCTGTTCCTGTTCCTTCGTATTGCCGACGTAACACGATCGACTCGGCCCTGCGATCTCGACGTCTTTTTCTATATTAACGTCATCAACATCAACACCAGCGCCACTTCGGTTCGAGTTCGAGTCAAATAAGACTTGCTTCGGAGCGGAAAGCAGTGGTTTTCGGAACTGTTCGCGACTTTTCGTATTCATTCGCTCATCGCAGTCGTAGCCGGTCAAACCCGATGACTCCCGAATGACCTGTTGTGCCATCTGCGATGATGTGATTGCTCTAGGCTTAGTGGTAAGAGTTTTCGTCGCCATTTTCTGAAGATGACAGTTTGTAGCAATATGCCCAAAATTTTGACAATTAAAACATCGTCGACCTTGAGATTGATATGGACAGCTAGCAGATATATGATTTCTTTCCCCACAGCTAAAACATAAAATACCTTGAATTGCTGCGCGAGTAGAATAGTTTTGTTTCATTGGCATTTTACTTCTAAAATCACTATACAGAGCCAATCGTCTCCGAAAATCAGCAATATCTGATGCCCAATACAACATGATCTTATTCGTCTCCACATCTGGAATTCCGTCGATAACATAATCTATAAGTGCTGAGTCTTCCACGTTACCATGGAAAGCTAATTCCTTCATAATTAGAAAATATTGTTGAAGAGTCTCGTTATTCTGCATCTTTCGTGATGCGAGTCTCTTATGTATCGTCGCGCTATTCATTTTTGGTCCAAATTCATCCATCAGAGCTTTTTTCAGAGTCGAATAATCCTTCACTCGACCTAACGTCCTTAGGAATAATTTAGCGGTACCATTCAATAACCGCTTGGCGTAAATCAACTTCTCAATATTAGTCCAATGCATCATCTCGGCAACGTCTTCAAATTCTTCAATAAATATTGCGATGGGATAGGTGTCGTCTCCGGTAAAAGTCGTCATAGACCTTTCCATATCGCTAAACGAAATTCGTATATGCTGTTCCAAATTATCCTCGTCCAATATTGCGTCTCTCTTCGGCGGCATTGTAAAAATAAAAATTATTTTCTATCCCGGACGAGCCCCCAAAAATGTAGGATAGTAAATAAATAGTTTGCCAATCCTCAAACACGTATATTAATTTTATCACAATAAGGTAAAAGAAAAAAATACAATCCTCCCTGACAATCCATCTATAAACAAGCCGTTGCTACACAACCACCATCCTACATTTATATATATTAAGATAAGTGTGCGAAATTTCATACTCCTCCGTCCGCGCAATTTTCGTAAAAAGGGTACAAAATATTGTAGTTTTTTATTTAGTTGAAACACTTTTTATTATATTACGTTTATTTTAATATTATTTATACATAAATACATAACTTCACGCCAGTTTCCTTGCGGGGTAGGCACGAACAACAGAGCGCCATTTAGGCTTATTCTTACACACCTCACTTGCTTCTTTGACATTCATAACTCTTGTCATGCACGCTCGTCTGTTCTTAAGAACCTTAAGCCTTAAGGCTCCTGACATCACCTTCTGCTAGTACACGATCAATTTGATCATGGAAGGTGCGTCGTGGCCTTCCACGACTTCTGCATCCATCCACTTTTGCATTGTATATCTGTTTGGTGATTCTTTCATCATGCATTCTTTCCACATGCCCGAACCACTGGAGCATTCCTTTCCTTACCTTCACCCCTACACCCCTTATTTATACAGTAGCTCTTAATTATTATTTTAAAAATAAATCTAAGTCTTTGCAATGGTTTCTTGTGTCTCCGTGTTCGGTTTGTAGAAGGAGGCGAGGAGCTCGGTGATAAGTCACCTGTCATTACTGTCAAACAATATTGACAGTGACGTTTTATTGTACAGATTATATACTGTTAGTACAGTGTTTGCTGTGTTTTTGCTTCACGTATTAATATAAAGATGTATCCATGCCATAAATGTACAACATATAGTTATTTAATCATATTTTGCTTTCTGTGTGTACATACATTTGCGACAATAAACAGATTTTCTTTCTTCTTTCTTTCATATCCCCCCAGCTAAGCAAATTTACACTAGTATTATGTACACAGATTAGGGTGGCGCAAAAAAACCAAAATTTTTTTTTTAGTTTGAGTTTCTTTAGATTTTTTCGACTGAGTAATGTACTAGTAAATTTAAAAAAATTATTAGCGACCTTTTAAAATTAAAATTTTGAACTGAAACTTTCAGAAACTTATTGTTTTTTGGTCTATTAATTTATACTGTAACGAGAAAAAAATGAATAAAAAAAACGGTTTTCAGCGATTTTAGAAATCTTAAAAAATTTGGAGGGACCTCTTCAAATTTTTTTTTGAGCTGTCCTTTGGAGTGTGTTCTTAAAACATCAAAATCTAACATGTTTTCACTCTAGACTAAAAAAAATAATAATTTGTAGAATAGTACTTTTTTCTGGATGAAAGGTACCTTATGTCCTATACCCCCATACTATTTTCAGGTTGCCTGGAAGAGATCGCTCTTAGCGATAAGGCCGCCTTTTGTTTTACCAAGTAACTATTGTCCTGTTGTACATTTTTTTTTTATAATTTTTGTTTTGGTGAACAATAAAGTGTTGTTTATGTCTATGTCTATGTCTATGTCTATGTCTATGTCTATGTCTATGTCTATGTCTATTTCTATACCCCTAACAACGTATATGCAAAATCTCGTGACAATCTGTCCAGTAGTTAAGGCGTGAAAGCGTCACAAATTAACAAAGTCACATTCGCATTTACAATATTAAGGTTGCGTCCGCAGCCCTATTATATGGAAATAAATGAAACATTAACCACATAGCTGAAAATTAACCTGAACATACAATTTCGATGAACTAACTGAATTGTTTTGGTCTACCATTTAAGTGGTGAACCACAATCCAAATTCAGTATCATTAGTCATATATTTATTAAAAGCGTATTTGTCCTTTTATTCAAGTCTTTCAATTTGTAAAGAAATAAGACAGATCAGGTAAAAAGAATCATCAAATAAACGTGCATGTATGGCAAGTTTATTTGATATGCTTTTTACCTTAATTCGTTTTCACACGTCGTGGTCTACCGGTACCAACTCTACGATTCACAATACTGTCATACACCTGTTTTGGAATACTATTTTCATTTATCCTCTCTACATGCCCAAACCACTTTTACATCCCTTTTTCAACTCTTATTATTACATCTTCTTTCAAACCACAACGTTCCCTTATTACACTATTCCCTATCATATCATATCGGTTTTTAAGTCTTACAATCTCCTTACTGTGGCTAGTATCTATATATATATATTTTTTTTTATTGCAGGAGATCAGCAGACAGACAGACGGCCCACTTGATGGAAAGTGGTTAACATCGCCTATGGACATTTGCAACAGCAAAGTTGCTACAGATGCGCTGCTGCTCTCTTAAGGGAGGCTGGAACCTGGTCACTAATGCCGGAACACAACTCAAGGTTGTTATGGCGACATACTTTAGACCAGGGGTGGTAGCCATCCAGTCGGGCAAATGCCCTACCACCTGGCTATATACTTGAAATCGCTAAGTTTATCCAATTCAATGGGTCCTTGTTTGAAGAATTTAACAATGTTAACGCGAGACTTGTGACGCAAGTAAAATTAAAGATGCCTATGCCTTCTCTGGATCTCTTCAGAAGGAACTGTATTTACATGGCTCCTCTTATTTATAACTCTTTGCCAACTAATATTATAAATGTACCCTCAAGAAAATTCACTGTAGTAAAAAAGTGGTTGATTAAGGAGTGTTTCTATACTGTAGATGAATGCTTGTCGTTATTATCTATATGGAAAATCTTAGTGATCTATTTGTTAATTTTTCACTTGACATTAATTGCTTACATATTACCAAAAATTGACTTTTTTTTTATCAATTAGAATATTTATGTAAATGATAATTTTAATTTTATTGTAATATTTAATTCCTTTTGTACACCACTATGTGGTAGAATGTACTGTGCTTCTATATTTGTATAAACACCTGTATAAACTACATTATTGCAAATAAAGATATTGATTGATTGATTGATTGATCATTCATGCTTACCTGATATATACTTCTTAAAGCTCTCATTTCAATTGCATTTATTCTACTTTCATGCTTCTTCTGCCACATCCAACTTTCACTGCCGTACATTAGTGCTGGCACCAACACCCGGTGATGGACAGCCAAGCGTGCCTTTATAGATACTTCTTGGCTTTTCTTAAAAGAGTTTAGTTTATCACATTAGGACCATCAAAGTTATTGATTCAGGAGGAAGATTCATTTTTAACCTCTCCTAAACTAGACGCAAATTTAACAAACAGCGTTTACTAAAAAATCGCTTTGTTCGACCGTAACGAACAATAACCGGATTATCTGGGTCCAATCCGGTTTCAACCGGTAAACGATCGCGGTTGTGTGCGCAACGATGCGGTCGACGCGAGGTCACGATTTGTCGGCTCCACAAATTGACAAATAGTCTATTGGCTTGATATAGAAAAAACAGATTACGTAGGTTTTTTCGTCACTTCTTGATCTGTATTTTCTTTTATTTCTGGGTAGCTTCATAGCCTACCTAATCGATAATGGTTACTATCGCCTGTGTATTCTGTGATAAAAAAAAACTTTAGTGTTTTTTACCTCCACTTTGTGTAATCTTTCTTGCTCGTGTTTCTCTTACGCACCGTAGAGTTATCGAATTAAATCCCAACAGAGATTTTCCTTGACCACTACCAGGTTTTTTCAAGTGTCATTAAATTTTTTGATCATGTGAATGTCAAGGCGATCAAGCCTATTCTAGCTATTAATAAAAAACACCTGAACAAAGTGTCCTTCATCTTTAAAGAGACAATAAGAAATGTATTAAAGGACATTTTCATAATATGGATACTGTTAGTTAATTTAGGTTATACATAAATTATATTAAAAAATACTTATAAAACTTATAAAAAAATATCTTCGAGGCCGGTAGGGACCTCTGGTGTTGCAAATAACCATAGACAATGGTAACCGCTTCCCATAAGGTGGGCCTTCAGCGGGTCTGTTGTACTCCAGCAATAAAATAAGTATTTGACATGAACAACCTATGTAGATAGATGTTCGTTGTTCATTCTGCCTTCACAAAGGATGTAAGATGATGATATCAGTTCGTGTCCGCATATGAGCTCAGGACAGTCGGGGAGAGTCACAGTTTCTAAAGTGTCCCATAAGAAATGTTCTGGTTGGAGAAGTTACCGTGCTTTGCTCTCGTGCAAACCTCAATAAATTAATAAACAAATGTGGAAGTAGTTTTCTTTGGATTCTTGTACAATTTTTGTTCTGTCTTTATTGGTCCTTAGTCTTTGGTAAGATTTTTATCAAACTCTAGATACGTAACGACCTTTGGTCATTGCTTTGTCTAGGTGCTTTGTTAGAGGTCATATCTGGTCCATGTACTGCCTCTCCTATTACGGACTTCAAAAATCTGTTAAAAGATCCCTATATCATAGTGTTCTGTGAAAATTACGGGTTAGAGCTCATTCTAAAAATTGCATACATAATATGTCATTCAAACTGTCCTGGTGCACCTCTGGATTACACTATCATTTTCATCGAATACAATAAAGAACTTATGGATGTCGAGTTTGTAAAATGTATTTAAAAATGAGATTAAAATAAGGGTTGCTTTTCCGTCCTTGTCTAGTATAAAGTAGGTAAAACATAGCTCCATCAATGTTTCTGTCTATCCTTTTTTCTGTGTGAAGTGACGGCTAACTCAGCAAGGTATAGGCAGCCGTACGCTTATCTTTTCCTATGAACTATTCTAAAGTGCAACTCATTGTGATTACTGGCCGTGCCAAGAACTTTTGCTATACTTAGACTGTTAAAACTGTTAGGTCTAAGGTGGAATTTAGTACCGTGTGCGTTCCTGTGCGTAACCTGAACCGAACCAGGATAGGGCAGAATCTCAAGGCTTCTACTTTTCTAGTACGAGAATCTAGGTCACATCTCTCTCATACACTCCATCACAAATTGAACTAACATGTTATCCGTGGGCTAAAGCACCCCACAGTTGCTAATTCGGACCAGCAGATTTAAAAAATTTAACTTTTAAAATTTCTGTTAGTATTTTAGAGCATTAATTGGACACTACCTACTGAAAGAATTTAAATGACACTCGCTACAGAGAGACTAACATGCTCTTTATCAGGCAACAAGATGGAGCGACGGTCGCTTTTAGTTTTAGTCCCGTCATTGCAATTCTCTAATTCGTCGTCTCAGGAACATGAAGTTTCGCAGGCACTGCCAGATTTCATCTAAAAAGAACTCTTAAGACTAAATAACCGTATATCATGTGGGTGTTACAAACGTACAAGTCCTGCCTATATATAAATAAATTTGAAGTTGTTGTTTGTGGTTTCCGTATAAAAGGCTTGTCCCATCGTATCAATCAGTGTAGTGCGTGCTCCAGTCACGTAATTACAGCAGTTAATTCAATTCCGCGGTAGAGGGCACGCGAGCCCATTTTTACACCCCTACACTTTAATTGCACCATGATTTGACACCTACCCAGGAACTTTAAGTTGATTTAGTTCAATTTTAAACTCTGCTTTTGAGTTATTTACTTTGTCACGCTAGATTTCTTTAGTGAGTATGAACACATTTAACTCCCCCCACGAGTTAAATGTGTCCCAAATCGATGGAATTTTTGAAAATCTTTTCAGTTAATAGACCGATTATCAGGAGGGATTGAAATCGTCTATCAAATATGATGTCGGATTAAATTTATGGATACTCATTAACGGTTTATTGCTGGTGAGTTAGTTTATGACGTTTAAACATCACTTAGATTACACCTTGATTAGACACCTCATCAGGAACCTAAAGTTGATTTAGTTCAGTTTTAAACTCTGCTTTTGAGTTATTTACTTTATGACGCTAGATTTCTTTAGTAAGTTTAAATACATTTAACACGTACACAGTTCCAAAACGCACATTTGAGAAATCTTTTCGTTTAATACTTTGATTATTAGATTAGGTTATGAGCATATTACGAGGAGGGCTTGAAATCATGTGTCAAATAGAATGTTAGACTAGACTTATGGATATTCATCAATCTATTGACTGCCGTGTCTTATGTCACCACGATTAATCATCACTTTGATTGTACTTTAATTAGACACTGCCTCAACAATTTTAAGAAGATTTAGTTCATTTTTAAATTCTGTTTTTAAGTTATTTAATTTGTTACACTATATATCTTTAGTAAGTTTGA
Source organism: Dendrolimus kikuchii (assembly GCA_019925095.2). Lineage (NCBI taxonomy): Eukaryota > Metazoa > Arthropoda > Insecta > Lepidoptera > Lasiocampidae > Dendrolimus > Dendrolimus kikuchii. The sequence goes on along the minus strand of CM034405.1, from coordinate 20,670,826 downwards.
ACACATTTTATTTCTGGAATTCCGACTCGCATTCTTGATAAATCTTTTTCGTAAATAGACCAATTATTAGATGAGCTTTATGAGCATGTTTGTAGAAGGGCCTGAAATCTTGTGACAAAGATAATGTTCGACTAGATTTATGGGATATCCGTTACCAGTTTATTGGCTGGTAAGTAGTTCCGGACGTTTGGCCATCACTTAGATTACACCTTGATTTGACATCTTCCCAGCAACTTTAACTTGATTAAGTTCTTTTGTAGTTTGTAAACATTTATCTCAGGAAGTAATAGTCTGGTTCACGTTTTCACAAAATTAATTTTACAATAAATACAGCAGCAACTGATCTTATATTGTTACATAGGTTGGGCATTTGACCACGATCCCGCGTAACGTTAAGAGATTGTATAGTTTATAATGGATCACCTACACCAGAAGCTATGTATGTATGCTTCCTCGATGGTGCAGGGGATTTGACACCATTCGCATTATTGTTAGAATAATTAAGGACCTGATATGGAGGAGGAATGAAAATCAAGTAACAAAAATGTTTAACTGGAACATTGCTGGGATTAAAAATAGGCCAATAAGAGATGGATGGAAGAGATTTGTGGTGTGACAGAATTAAACATGTAACAGAATAGAGAAGTATGGAAGAACAAGACATACAAGCATAAAACTAGCATGCTAGCAAAACGCGGTGCTTTAGGAGGGCTCGCGAAGTTTTCTACCTAGTAATAATTTTTAAGATTAGTAGTAACAGTGCAGTTGATATAACACGTCTTATTGGTTTATAATTTTCAACAGATGGCGTCAGAATACAATAAAATTCTAAAATATATTTTTTTTGATAGATAACACATCTAGAAATAAATTTAATTTACTATGTTAAAGCCCAAATCTGAAAGTGTGATAGTTTCTTAGTAAAGTGTACCACATGAATGCATAGATTGCGGGATAGCGTTAGGGCTCCTGATAAACTATAGACATTTTCCACACGACTACTTCTGTATAAACTTTAGCTTTTTATCCCGAGGAATTCCTTAGTTTTCCAGGATGAACATTTTTCCGAGACGTATATACCTGTTGCGGAGAGCAACTCCCCGACCCGCCCGCCGGAGCAAACCTCTCTGCGCCCCGCATACCGCCGACGCCCATAGCTCGCAAAATTAGCAGCTAGGCGTCGGATGGAACGTGGGATCTATAAGAGGCCTTGGAGGCCGACGCCCATAGCTAGCGCGATTAGCAACTAGGCGTCGGACGGAATGCGGGTATAGGAGGCCGAAAAAACTGAAAATGATGAACATAACTGCTGGTACTACCACTTCAAGAAAAATTATCAATTCAGCCACTCAGCTATATTGTACTCTCTTTGTTATACTTTTTAAATGTATAATGTATTTATAAATAATAATCATACAGTCCATTATTACGTCGAATTTTCATTTACAACCCGAGGTGCAACTGCCACCAATAGTTTTTTGGTACTTCGCCGCCGGATAGAAGAATCGCAAAGAAGAAACGAGCAGTGTCTTTTGCTCCATCGAAACCTCAAGAAAGAAGAAAGACCAACTCTATACGGTCTCGTAGCGGCACCCTAAAGAAGAAAGAAGATTATTATAGAAGATCATCGTGGGCAGCCCGGACTACGTACTAGGAGACCAAGAGTTCCTGCCGGACTACGTACCAGGAGACCAAGAGTTCCTGCCCCGGACGCCGAGGCTACGCGTCTGCAGGATCAAGACCGGAAGAAAGAATAACGTTACTTCGTACCGTGACCGAGTGACTGTCCACCTAACGGTGCCAAACGGCCAGTTCACAAAGTCATAGACGGTGCGCTGTTTCCAGTTAGGTCGGTCAAAGGTCTCAGTGTTTAGTGTTTAGTGTAGTAAATTAGGATCGTCGGTTATACACACACATATATACACACTGGTCAGGGTAGTCGGTCATACGTGTTAGGCTAAGGCAAGGACCGAAGATGCCGAACACCAGGAGCAAGACCGCCGAAGACAGAGTGCAGAGAGCGTATCAAGAACCCCCCGCGTCGCCGTCCGTACATATATCCGCGTCCGCGTCCGCGCCGAACGTATCGCGACCCGCGTCGCCCGGAATGCAACAGACGACGACCGCGCAAGTACACACCGCGATTCGTACTGAACGCCAATCGCGATCACCGTCCGTCCGATCACACCGTTCGCAGCTCAGCGCCGCCACTTTGGTGAGGCAAGTGGAACTGGAAGCAGAAGAACAAATCGCCGCAATCCGTCGGGAGGAGCTCCGGTTACAAGTGTCGCTGATCAAGAAGAGGGTCGCTGCGAACATAGCCGCCCTCAAGGAGCAGACAGACGGGAACAGCGTGTGTGAAGACGATGGGGTGGAAACAGAGAGAAATATAACAGAGTGGTTGAAGAATACCCGCATACGGGGGGAGTCGCCGAGCGCAGGCGACAGGACCGAGCTCGGAACGAGAGGAGCCGGACCGCGACCACCGTTAGACGCTGCGGGAAGAGCAAGGGAAGAGTATCCAATGGCGCGGGACCGGTCTGCAGAAACGAACGACCAGACCGCTCGTGTGACGTTCAGAACGCCGCGCAACGCAAGATCGCCGACGCCGACCAGATCCAGGGATCGTGGAATCGACCGTCTAGCAGACGTACTGGAGCGCATGACACGCAACAGGCCGACACCGCGACAGTGCCAGGAGCTGCCTACCTTTAGCGGGGCCCCGGGAGAGTGGCTACCGTTTAAAGCTGCAATGCGCGAGTCGACGAGCTTACACGGATTTTCACCTGCGGAGAACTTAGGCCGTCTACGCACTTGCCTTAAAGGCGAAGCAAGGGAGTGCGTGACAGCCCTGCTGTATACCGCCGTGGACCCTGCGATCATTATGAAGACGCTGGAGCGCTGCTATGGACGTCCAGAGATCATAATCAGTCGCGCATTGGAAGACATCAAGAAGTTGCCACGATCGGGTTCGTCTGCCAGCGAACTCAACAGCCTAGCCACCAAACTGCAGAATATAGTGACGGTCATCTCGTGTGTCGACAACAAGGGATATTTACTTAACCCTATGTTGACACGACAAGTCGTCGAGAAGCTCAGCCCGCATCTACGAACGAAATGGTGCGACTTTGCAGATGAATTCTCGAGCCGAGACGAGCCGGAGATTATGACACTATCGAAATTTCTAACGGGCGAAGCAGACAGAGCAATGAAGTATTCTTTCATGACGTCATCACTGCCTACGACGAGTGTAAACGTCACTAAAGAAAATAAAGTGAAGCCGCCGAGGATGAACGAGCGTCGCCGTGTGTATGCTACAACGGAAGCCAAGATCGTGTGCTACTGTTGCGGAGCTGAGCACCAGACAACGCAGTGCGGCAAGCTGGCTTCGATGTCGTTGCCAGCCAGATGGGAGTGGGCCAAGGAAACGAGAATATGTTTTTTGTGCCTACTAAGTAAACACAGACGGTTCCGTTGTAAGGCGAGGAAGTGCGGTGTTAATGAATGCCGCGAGCCGCATCACGCACTTCTACACCAACGAAGGGAAACTGGAGCCGTCAGTGGACCGATCGACCGAGCGGAGTCGGTCAGTCAACCGGCCGACAGAGAGGAGTCGGTCATGACGGCATCGGCACACAATTCTAACACCGAGAGAAGAGTGTTATTGAAGGTGTGTCCGATTACCGTCAAGGGGCTTAACGGAAAGGAAGTGAGCACGTACGCGCTGCTGGATGAAGGGTCCACGATCACGCTCGTCGACGAGGAGATAGCCGGGATGCTAGGGGCAGATGGCCCGAGGAGGCCATTGAACATTCACGGCATCACGTCGAGCCAGCGGGAAGCGGAAAGTAGGATGGTGAGCGTCGCGGTGCGCGGAAGAGCGCAACCGCACTACCATCCTATCAAGGCGCGCACCGTGAAGAAACTCGCACTGGGAACTCACTCCGTTAAGTCTGAAGTCATACGACAGTTACACCATTTGAAGACGCTTCATGCAGACGACGTGTGTTTTATGAACGCTAAACCACGCGTATTGATTGGAGCTGACAACTGGCATCTGATCGTGACTAGAAAACTGTTGGCAGGAAAGAAGAGCCAACCAGCCGCTTCCCTGACACTCATGGGGTGGGCCGTACACGGCATCACTCCCGGGAAAGCAGTGAAGACGGGAAACGGCAGAGTATTACACGTCCGAACGTGGCAAGATAAAGAGCCGCGGGAAAAGGACGAATTATTCGAAATAGTGAAGTCTCATTTCGATATCGACGCATTCGGCATATCGAACAAGGTGAAACCTGTAGCGGAAGAACAACGGGCGCTGAAGATATTTTCAGAAACCGTGAAGAAACTCAACGGCCGCTTCGGAGTTAGACTGCCCTGGCGAAACGATGACGTCACCATGCCACCGAGCTGTGACATAGCGGTGCGTCGTCTGTGCGGGATCGAGTGCACAGTGTACAAATCGCCGCAGTTTAAACAAGCATACACAGCCCAGGTCAACAGGCTACTAGCAAAAGGATACGCCGAGCCTTGCGAACGAAGCCACGAAGGAAACCAACGCATGTGGTACATGCCTCACTTCGCCGTTACGAACCCGAATAAGCCTGACAAAGTGAGACTGGTATTAAACGCCACCGCTCGCTCAAACGGAGCGTGCACAAATGACGCGTTACTAGATGGGCCAGACTTACTAGGCGCCGTACACGGAATCCCGTTCAGATTCCGGGAAGGAAAGATTACCGTGACGGAAACTACAGCGAATGTAATATGGGCACAGAACGAGTTTGCCCAGGTTGCTACGAAAATGAACAGTCTCATTGAATGCAGACTGCCATGGCAACAAGACGGAGTCGTTACGCCGCCGAGTTACGACGCGGCGTCACGCCGTCTGCGCAGGAACGAGCGCAAGATGAAAAGAAGGTGCCATGGATGGAATAAAGACGTCGTGAACGTACAATTACACGTCTTTACGGACGCCAGCGAACAGGCCTACGCAGCAGCGGCTTACTGGCGCTTTGAGCAGCGCAACGGGAACGTCGGCGTCACTTTAATCGCGGGAAAAGCGAAAGTGGCCCCGATGAAGGCGCAAAGCATCCCGCGGATGGAGCTACAAGCCGCGCTAATAGGAGCCAGGTTAGCGGCGGAAATAAAAAAGGAACATAGTTTCAAGCGTTATGACGTCATCTTTTGGAGCGACTCGAAGACCGTTCTTCACTGGATAAGAAACGACTCGGTACGATATACCCCATACGTTGCACACAGACTGAGCGAAATCGGCGAAATAACCGAGTCTGAGCAATGGCGATGGGTGCCGACAAGTTACAACGTCGCCGACGACGCAACCAGGATTAACGTCTCGAGTATGAAAACGGACGACCGCTGGTTTAAAGGCCCGGAATTTCTCCATGGACCCCCGACGAATTGGCCGAAAGAAGAACCGACGGAAACCGAAGATGACGAGGTCGTGGTAACTTACACGACCGATGAAAAGCCACTCGTTGACGTCACAAGATTTTCGTCATACGGAAAATTGCTACGAGCGACCGCCTACGCGCTCGCCTTTATCGACAAGTGCAGACGAAGGACTCGCACTATGGAAACGCGACACATAGAGAGAGCTGAACGTTTACTCATTCGTCAAGCGCAACAGGAAAGCTTCCCGAAGGATTACGAGCGTTTGAAGAAAGGAGAACGCGTGTCACGTGACAGCCGGCTTTATAAGCTCGACCCCGAATACGGGGGGGACGGGGTAATAAAGCTAAACGGCAGGATCAATGCGGCCACCCTGCGCGAGCTTACCGGCAACCCACCGATCTTAGACGGGTCACATCACCTCACTCGGCTGATTATAAGAGGTGAACATGAACAGCATCATCACATAGGGAGAGAACATGTCGTAAACAACGTCCGGCAAAAATACTGGGTGCTACGAGTGCGACCTACGGTGCGAAACATCCTGCGGCAATGTACGGTCTGTCGTTTGAAGAAGACTGCGCCGACAGTACCGGTGAAAGGAAACCTGCCAAAGGACCGTCTAGCTGCCTACGCACGGCCTTTTACCAATTGCGGAATTGACTGTTTTGGCCCCATATGGGTGACCATAGGACGTCGCAAAGAAAAACGATGGGGAATGCTGTTTACATGTATGGTGACTCGTGCCATTCATATGGAACTTATAGCAAGCCTTAGCACAGACTCTGCTATCATGGCCCTAAGAAGGATGGGAGCACGACGCGGCTGGCCTCAAGTGATATGGTCTGATAATGCAACGAATTTCCATGGAGCGGACACAGAGTTACTAACGGCGTACGCGAGATGGAAGGAAGAGATGCCAGATCACGTAAAAGGGAGACACTTAGCGTGGCGTTTCATCGATCCCGGCGCACCGAACCAGGGGGGAGCTTGGGAACGGTTAATTCGGTCGGTGAAGACGGCACTCCACGCAACATTGGCGGAACAAGCTCCCAGAGAAGAAACACTTACGACTGTCATCACGGAAATAGAACATACCGTAAACTCGCGCCCGCTAACTCACGTGTCGGTGAGCCCTGAAGACGACGAAGCGCTCACCCCGAACCACTTTCTAATCGGGTCGGCGACGGGCTTGCCAATCACGGGAACGAACGAGTTAGCAGACAGGAAGACATGGATCGCCACTCAAGCTTTAGCGGACATGTTCTGGACTCGTTGGCTACGCGAGTACTTACCTACATTGGCACCGAGGGACGACGTAAGACGACGTGAGGAAAGCATACGTGTTGGAGACGTCGTTATCATTGCGGACGGTCTGTTGCCACGTAACGTATGGCCCCGGGGTCAAATCGAGCGCACTTATCGCGGACCGGACAACATAATACGGAGCGCGGACGTGCGAACGCGGGGAGGCATCTTCAGGAGACCAGTAAGGAGGCTCATCGTCCTGACGAGAAGAGATGGCTTCGAGGATCTGCGCCGGGGGGAGGATGTTGCGGACAGAGAGCACCCCCCTGACCCGCCCGCCGGAGCACATCTACACTCCGCGCCCCGCATACCGCCGACGCCCATAGCTAGCGCGATTAGCAACTAGGCGTCGGACGGAATGCGGGTATAGGAGGCCGAAAAAACTGAAAATGACTACTGCTGATACTATCTCTTCAAGAAAAATTATCAATTCAGCCACTCAGCTATATTGTACTCTCTTTGTTATACTCTTTAAATGTATAGTACATTTATAAATAATAATCATACAGTCCATTATTACGTCGAATTTTCATTTACAACCCGAGGTGCAACTGGCACCAATACATACAGTCCAGTCTATATCGAGTTTCATTTTAAAAGAAGCAACTACCACCAATAATATACATGTTTAACTATGTTATCAAAAGAACCATAAATTGGGAACTGAAATCGTAAAACAGAAATATAAAAATATAAGCAAATTCTCTCTATGAGATGTGTATCTTAATTTCGAAAGACGAGTACCTACTCATTTAAGTTTCCTGCTTCTTGCAAGGCGTTCTGCAAACAACTGCACACACCATCTCACATATCCTAATAACGAATGTTAATATATTTGAAACCACCACCTCGCTGCCGCTCATTAAAACTTGTCTTCGATATTTGAGCTGCTTGCAGCGCTCGCACGTTAGCTAACTGTGCTTGTTTACTATTAGCATACAGTGCCACCAAGAAAACCTAATACGTTACAAATGATGTTATTAGTTCGAAATTTGAATTTTGATAATTTGCTTGGATTTTGTTTTATAATCAATATAAATTAATGGCCTTAAAATGTGAAAGTAAAATTACTAACTAGCAGATCAAAAAGGTATCTAAAATAAATCTGGCAAGCACGTAGTAGTCAATAAATTACAAATGGTTCCTTGGGGGTGATATTTAGCTACGGAACCATAAAAGTTTCTAATTTAAAATTCCCCATATTTCAAAAGATTTATCTTGTTTAAACCAATTTTATTTAAAGAAAGTTTGTAGCTTTAGAATCTTAATACTTTTTCAGATTTTTTCACTTCATTGTTGAAAAATTAGAGTAATACAATAGCCTTAAATATTGATATATTTGTAATAGCTTAGTTTATTTAAGAGGCGATAAAACAACCCACAGTCAGGTTTCAGACTCATGTACGAATCCGGCAGCACATTGGTAGCATTGCAAATGTTCATAGGCGACGGAAACTACTTTCCATCACTGTTGGGCCGTCAGCCTGTCTGATGTAGTGTAGCAAAAAAAGTTTTGTTTTTGATGTCAATCCACTACATCACGAAGGAAACGCGGCGGGGTAGTGTTACATCCGCTGTGTAATAGCACCAAAAGAATTCTATGCCCATCCGAGTCAGGGATATCCTCTAAAAAACACCCGGTGTTCTTTCCTTCGCGTTTGCGTAACCAATCCGCATACTCTGGCAGGTTTTGTTTTCAACCTGTGTTAAATCTTATATTAATATATAAAGCTCAAGAGTTTGTTTGTTTGCTTGTACGCGCTAATCTCAGGAATTACTGATCTGATTTAAAAAATTCTTTCAGTGTTAGATAGCCCATTTATCGAGGAAGGCTCTAGGTTATATATTGTAAGACCAATAGGAGCGGAGCACCAATGACGAATGTTTCAAAATCGGAGGGATTTTTTTAACTTACTTTTTTTTAACTATTCCACGCAGAAGCTAGTATGTTATATTTTGCACAGCCTAACTTTAAAGCAGTACACTAATAAATTGGCAGCACTGTACATGAAATCGAATACGATGTGACTAATAACGCGAAAGCCGTAGCGATTCATGCAACAGACGTACTCATATTATACGAAGTTGTGGAAAGTTGTGCGCTAATTTAGCGCGAAATGTTTGGGAATTGATTTATGGTTTCAACTGCAATGTGAACAATTTGTAATGTGCGAAAGAGAGCGAATTTATTCACTGTACAGTTTGAAATATGACAATTGACTTCGTTGGAAATAAGTCCCCCCGATTTTGAAACATTTTTCATTACTGCTTCGCTCCTATTGGTCTTAGCGTGATGATATATAGCCTATAGCCTTCCTCGATAAATGGGCTATCCAACACTGAAAGAATTTTTGAAATCAGACCAGTAGTTCCTGAGATTAGCGCGTTTAAACAAACAAACTGTTCAGCTTTATATATTGAAAGTATAAGATATATATGTATGTATATATATAATTATTCTGTACGTGTGTTGACAGTGAACTCCTAAACGGCTGGACCGATTTGAAAGAATTTTTTGTGTTTGTTCAAGTGGATTCGAGGATGGTTTAGATTCACAATTGGACCTGGTAGGTGGCGCTGCAATCGGGTTCTAAATCTATATATATATATATATATATATATACAGACGTTGTTCTGCCCTGATAAAATAAAATTTAGAACCCGATTGCAGCGCCATATATATATATATATATATATATATATATATATATATATATATATATATATAATTGTTGTGTAAATGTATGTTAAGTCACTGCAATAAACTAGTTATCCGCTAGAGTTGAGTGGGACATGATTTTAAAATGAGTTTGTAAGAGTTACATGGCATTTTGTACTCAACCAGTACAATGTATCACTTCAAATGAGGCGAGATTTGTATGGTTTGTACCGCGGCAGTACATTTGAAGCGATGAGGCCGGTGAGGCGGTGAGCGTCATTCCCTCATTTGTCCCGTAATGATCGGTATCAGTCACCTGATTAACCGGCTTCCAAAAGAGGGAGGTTCTCAACTTGATTGGTATATTTTTTTTTATGTATTTACACCGATTACTCTGAGTTTTATGATTCGATTTAGGTGATTATTTTTTAGTTCGATGCGGAATAGGTGCCATTTGGTCCCATAAAAATTTTACATAGTTCGGCAGAGTAGTTTTCATTTTATGAACATATTTTATGGAAAAAAAAATCCGTTCCCGTTTCTTGGGAACTATATTTTTTAAGGCGCGCGGCACCTTTCTTAACACTACCCATAGCTAAACACTAAAAACTAACAAATAAAAAAAAACTTCGTTTAAAAAACCGACTTCAAAAACTAAAAAGTATAAAATAACTCATTTCTAAAGCTATTTTCAATTATAATATCTTATTTTTAATATATATTATCTAAAACATGTTGAAGTCGGTGCGAAGTAAAACATAAAAATTAGTATATTTTGAAAATTAGTAAGCACCGACTTTTTCATGTTATCCCTCTTTGTATTGTGAATATCCGTAGAGGCGTTATTGTACTTGTTGCGGAGAGAGAGCACCCCCCTGACCCGCCCGCCGGAGCACATCTACACTCCGCGCCCCGCATACCGCCGACGCCCATAGCTAGCGCGATTAGCAACTAGGCGTCGGACGGAATGCGGGATATAGGAGGCCGAAAAAACTACTACTACATCAAGAAAAGCTATCAATTCAACCACTCAGCTATATTGTACTCGACTCTCTTTGTTATACTCTTTAAATGTACATTTATAAATAATAATCATACAGTCCATTATTACGTCGAATTTTCATTTACAAACCCGAGGTGCAACTGCCACCAATAGTACTGTTGTCCTCGTTCCGCCCTTCCTCTTACATTTAACGCGTGAGTAGTAGTGGGACAAATGTATTTTGTATGGGGCAAATGTACTGCCTCACACGTGTACTATTCATCACTATTATCCGCTGACCATGGTAGTATCAATACGTCCCTATTGCACCCGAATGTATGACATTTGGCGACGAGTCACTGTCACTGAACGATGGTTTTTTTTTTTTGAGGCGAGGGAAAATACTTAACTGATTTACGCACAAACTGGGTCGTTGCTAGGGAACGACACGCGTCGGTCGGGGGCGATAACTCTGCAGCAATAGTATGCTCTTGGCAGTGCTCCGTCCGCGATCGACGTCACAGAATAGTGTGGAAGACTCCGAGCGTTGCTGAACGAGCGGGCAACCCCAATACCCACTAACAACCCCTGCTCCCTGTCGACCCTGCGCTTTTGTTTGTGTTGGAAAGGCTGAGATTTAGAACATAGTTACGCCCAGCGTCACTGAACGATGGTGGACAACTCGCGTGCTATCGGCTACGATTCTTGGCTCAGTTACGTTAAACGCATTAAAGCATTTTTTGTAATGAATAATATTATACTTTCAATGCAGACGTCGTTTCTAATCACATTAGTGGGGAATGAAACATACGATTTAATGACAGTATTGTTGGCAGTTGCTTCAATAAAACTCGGTGTGGACTGTATAACTTATTATTGGCTTTATTTACAATTAAATTCAAACTGTACATAGACGAGATACACAGAGAATGATGAATGGCAGAGAGTAAAGTAGTGCGTATTGGTGCTATAATGTATGTGACCAATGTGAATAATTTTCGGGTTTTTTTTTGGAGCTGGACCCAGCTGAATAGCCGCAGATAGCTGTTTCAGCGATACCGGACTTTGGGGGCTTCCCTACTCCGTGGGAGCAGAGGCGTTCAGCCCGGAAGCAGCGCGCTCGAGGAGGCACCTCCTGTGAGGTTCGACCTCGGCTCGACCGCTGCGGGGGATTGACTCTATATTGAGAATTAGCCGTAAAAGGCTGAATGAGCTAAGCCAACAGGCTAAAGTGATTATTTGGGGACTAATTATCGACTCCGCGGCGGAGCCGATCCTAGTCTATCATTAACCGCTTCGCAAAGTGTTATAGCTGGAGAAGAAGAAGCGACGGAAGAAACTCTCCAGCAACACGCCTAAGCTAATCTTGTATGGCTACTTGTGTCTGTAGTGAGTGAGTGTGATTGGTGGGTCTTATCTTTGTGTAAGAGGATCCGAGCCGGGCCTCTCCGGCGTCTGTTTTGTCTGCGTCAATAATTTTCGGCTTCCAAGGCCGCTTCTTTTATCCCCCGTTCCGGCTGACGCCTAGCTGCTAGCTGTGCGAGCTATGGGCGTCGGCGGTATGCGGGGCGTGGAGAGAAGGTGTGCTCCGGCGGGTGGGTCAGAGGGGTGCTCTCTGTCTGCAACAGACAGTATATTAGTATTATACTTAGGTTGATATGTAGATAAAATTAGTATTTAGTTAGTTGTGCCCTTTGTTATTATATTTGTTGTAAATATGTTTAGTTTCTCTATTTGCTTGTGAAATATGTACAAATGTAGAAATGTTTTAGATTGGCAGATTTTTTCTAAATTACCAGCCAAATTGCTAGTTGACCTTATTTTTGTTTCTATTTAATCACCTGGCTTTTTTACGTACACACGATATTAGCAAAATCAATGCATAAATGGCACTGCAGCCATTGTTAAAAAAAACGTCGAGGTCAAAGGTCGTGGATGGTTTTAACCGAATGCATACTAACATACTGGCCTGAGGCCATGGTCGGTTGCAGTAGCTGAAAGCCTAACATCAATTGACTTTAGACACCGCTTTCCTTGACTCTTAGACGGGTTTCTTTCCATTTTCAATTTGTAATAAAAAGAGACGTAAAGAACGGAAAAAATAAACTGATCTTAATTGTTAAAAAAAGTTTCATAAATGACTTTACAAAAGCTTTTACGTTTTATTTTTTCTTGCTTTATTGTAAAATGTACCAAATTTGTTATTTGTATTTTTATTAGTTGTTCATACACTATAATATTTCATGCATTGAATACAAATTTGTACTTAAAAATATTCTATAATCTAAGCGTAGCAATTTAAGATCGGCAGGGGTCGAATGTTTAAATTATAAATAATGAGCAATTCGAAAGATATGAAGGCATATAATAAACTTATGTAACACGATAAGATGATAGACATGAGAGGACAAAAGAATATATTATATATATTTACTAGCGGCCCCGGCAGACGTTGTCCTGCCTTTAAAAAATAAAATTCTAGAACCCGATCCCAGAGCCACGTACCGGTTCTAATTGCGAATCTAAACCATCCGGGTACCCACTCAAACACACAAAAACAATATCACCAAAATCGCTCCAGGTGATTAGGGGGATTCAAGAACCCGATCTCAGCGCCACCTACCGGTTCTAATTGTGAATCTAAAAGAGTAATAATTTTTTTTTATTCTAAATCATGACAAAATAAAATTAAAAATCTTGCCAAAAAATTAAAGTTTATAATTAACAAACAAAAAATAAGGGGTTGATCGTAGAGGGGTGAAAATGTAGGGTTGTATGTATTTTTTAATGCTGTATCCTAAAAAAATAAAAATAAAATATCAAAAAAAACATTGGGGTGGTCACCCTTTATCACTTAGGGGTATGAAAAATAGATAATAGCCGATTCTCAGACTTACTGAATATGCATAAAAAATTTCATAAGAATTTTTTTTATATTGTGCCTTATGGTCTATTTTAGCCAAAATATTAATATTTCAGTAAAAAAACAACATTAACATATTTTATTTAGGAATTTTATAAATATTTTGACATTTCGTAACGAAAACGCGTCAAGCTGTCATGGCGTCTCGCATGACGTCACGGTGTGCAAAACAAACATCTGTTTGGTTGAAGTGTTATCAAAAGTTTAAAAAATACATCATAAAAAATGAATACTAATTATTACAAGCACTATATAGTGCCGCGATGTATCAGTACAACGATAAAAACACCATAGAAACTGTTTTTTTACATGTCTAACGGGTAAACAAATAAGGAGAAAGTGGCCACATTTTTGTGAAGATCATTTTGATGTAAGTGTTTATCAGCCCTATTTATAATTCTACGTTACTAAATGATATGGAAAATTACGTATAATATCAAATAATGGGATCTATATCACACTTACGTTTGAAACCAAGCTGTTTACCTAGTGAATTTGATTGTAAGCCAGATAGAAGAAAGTGAACTTGTAGCAGTCTAAATCGACCATATATAACAATAAAGAACAAAAGATGATGCTATTAAGAAAGTGTGTAAATAAATCAGTTGAAAGTAGTACTGTATTACCAGTGGTGCTAGTTTAATTCTTGAAAATACTTCCAACACAACCACAGGTTCTTACATTAATAGTGAGTAGATCCAATATTAATTTTCTTGAAACAATCTAATAATAATATTGTCAATTTATTTTCAGTTTTACCCCAGGAAGAAGGTTTACAAGGTCTTAAAACAGCAAATAAATCTTTAAGTACTGATGACACATAAATATAGAAGTAAAGCTACTCAATCCAGTATTAAGCTAAGCCAGACTGTGGACCAGGCAGGATCACTAGTAGTCTTCACAAAAATCAGTTTCTTCATTTCCATTTTAAGTGAAATATTCTGTGAAATCATTAAGGCCATTTGGATCCAGTATAAGCAGTTTCAAAGAAATTAATAATGGAAGAAGTCACTGTGACACTGTCTTTATATACTTCATCCGTTACTCACACAGAGTCCTCACTGTCACCATTCCACTCAACACATCCAGATCAAATCTTTCATGCAAATAAAAAATATGTAAATAAATATCCTTTCCATGAACAATTTTACTTTATAGATGATAAGTCCACTAATGGCTGGTTCCTATATCTTATAGAGTTCATTTACCTTACCATCGCTTAAAATTTGACATAAGCTTCATACAAATAATGTCAAAATTCAACTGATGGTTGGGTGAGTGAATAGTAAGATATAGGAACCGGCCTTAAGTAGTCATGAACTAACCTAGTTACCCTAGCCCTAGAGCATGGTAGTTTAGTTAATTTATAAGATTGCCTCATTAAATGAAACTCCAAAATCATTTTGTGTTTTATTTTATTATAAAATGATGAGATCAGAACCTACCTAGTGGTTACTTTATATGTTTTGATAAAGTAATGGATACACATGGCATTTCCAAAATGGTAACAAGTTGTCAGTAATAAGATCACTAACATATTCATAACTGATTGCTACACAGAAAGTTTAAATTTTTTACTATTAGAAAAATCTAGATCCGTTACACAAAATATACATGTTTCCACAGCAGTCAAATATATTCATATTTGTAATTGAGTATATTTGTTTGTAGGCTTCCCATCTTTAATATAGTTTGAATATGGTTTGTACTGTAGAGACACTTAATTTCTACTATGCAATTTTCACGTGTACCATCCGGTGAACCAGCAGTCATTGGATATTGTTGACTTAATATGAGACCACATTTCTTAATTTTTTTTATGAAGTTTCAGCTCCAAATTTTCTCTGACTGTGGGTCTTGCATCTACTTACTTCAAAAGCCTGTGATGCTGTTATCCATCCATATCTTAATTCATGCCAAAGACTGCTTTTAAATTACTCCCTTGTTTCCACTTAAATTTTTTAATGACAGCATCTGATATTACTGTATTTCTTAAAAATGACTCACATTTTTCATTATATTTTAAAACAAGTTGATACATTAAAGTGCTGGCTGTATCACTGAGAACAGAATTATGTTGATATTTAAATAATGCACAATCCTCAAGTTTCATTTTTCGTCCTTCTTCTAAAAACTTATAAGTACATTTGAATTTGATGGTAAACTAGGGTTACTACTACATATTTTAAACTGGTTCACAGTTGTGACAGCTTCGATTTTTTCCAATAACAGTCCGCAGAAGTGCATACTGGTTCTTCACTCCTGCGATGACGATAATTTCGATAGCACTTTATGATCTGGGTATATTTTACACTTTACAATACAGGAGTTTGCAATCACGTTTCAAATGCACATAACTTATGGCGTCATCTCCATAACATACTCGCGATGATCTACAAAAGAAATTTCACCATTAGCATCAACATTTACGAATATTAAAATTATCATAACCTCAAAAATAATTATTAAAAAATAATACTTTGCCATATCTTAATCACAATTTTAACACTAAGTGCTATTGTTTAATGTTATAATACGTAGTATCCATAGTAGTTTGTGATGTTATATACTTACACAGAAGTTTTAAGAGCACAAATTGGTGTTAGTTGCGAAAAAGGCACCCAGCATAACAACGTCGATTTTTGGCAAATTACCTACTGGTATTTGCTTTTATAAAACTTGCATTTATTATAACTGGTTGTTGTAGTGGTATGAACACAGTGTATAACAATGGAAATACTATTATTTTACAGCAAAATTACTGGAAAACGATGAATTTTCACTGAGAATTCATTATCAACTTGTTGTGTTTTGCACACTATGACGTCACGCGCTCTGATTGGCGTTCATTGTCACGTGACTAATGGCTGCAATGTAACGATTTTATTTCTCAAAAATATAAATTAATATTTATTATTTTAATTAAAACAATTTATTTTTGACATATTTAGATCGTAATCTACGATATATATAAAAATCTGCCTCGTGCAAACGTCCCTCGATCATTTGTGGAGGAAAGTTTGGTTAGACTTGTATCTGAGTAGAGTATTCCTTAGAAAGAGTCTCTGAATGAGGGAGACAAAACCTTGTCCATTTCAACCCCAAGAAGACATAGGTCTGCGTATTATCTGCCAAAAAAAAAACTCCATTCGAGCAATCGCTTCAGTTCCAAGGAACTCCCCTTACCACCTCCAAGAGTATTGGGATCCTCAGTGTTGACATCGCGAACGATGTTGAGGAGCCATCTTGAAGGCAAGGCAAAACTTGCCCCTAAGAAGCTGGGAATGTTAAACCGGTCCAAGCAGTACTTCACACCGCGGCAACGCTTTGTGCTTTGTAAAACCCAGGTGAGCCCGCATATGGAGTACTGCTCACACTTTTGAGCTGGAGCACCTGGCTACCAACTCGATCCCCTCGACAGTATTCAACCTCGAGCTGTTCACGTTGTTGATGATCCCATCTCACAGGTGGTCTAGATACGCTTGGCCTTGTGAGAGACTTCGCTCTCTCTACGTATTCTACTGACTGTATAATGAAGTGTATTCGGAAGAACTGTATAGAATGGTGTATTCGTCCTCTTTCTACCACCGAACCGCTCACCATGTGTTGGGATTTCACCCCCACTTCCTTGAGCCGTTTCGCTCATGTACGCAACGGTTCTGTAGAACCTTTTTCCTGCATACCGTGGGGATTTGGAATGAGCTCCCAGCCGAGGTTTTTCCACAGCGCTACGATATGGAGTTCTTCAAAAAGGGTGTCATAAAATTTCTTCGAGGCTGGCAGCGGGTTGGTGAAATCTCTGGTGTTGCAAATGTCCATAAGCGACAGTAACCGCTTTCCATCACGTGGGCCGTCAGCCTGTCTGTTGTGCTCCAGCTATAAAGAAAAGTCGAAATTTCCAGAATGGAAGCGGGAAAACCAATAACAAGTGGTACGTTCATTGTAGTGTTCGCTCATAAAGGTTGTTGATGTTGCTTGTCGCTCTTGCCGCGTTGCTGCCACGACGGTACTCTTATTCCATAATTACTCGAATTTTTAACTATCCATGATGATGAAAAAGATTCAAATGCGAAGAAAACATAACACTTATCAATAAACAAATGACTAATTTTAAAAAAAGAATTTCATGTTTTCAAAGTAAAATTAATTTGAAATTATATATCTTATCGAAACAAAAATATTTCTTTTAAATGGCCAGTACTGCAGAACTTACCTAATATTTAGCGGTCACCATTTTCTTATGAAACTTATGAAAGCTATCGAGCGCTATTTTCTGAAGAACACACCCATCAATAAGGTAGCTAAATGTATTTTGTGAAATGTATTTTGCAACCATAAGTATTTGAAATACTAATTACAAAATACCTCAGCGTCAGGTATTTGAAATACTAATTACAAATTACATTTTTAACAAGTAATTGAAATACAAATACAAAATACGTATTTGTATTTCAATTACGTATTTCAATTACAAGTATTTCAAATACTGCCCAACCCTGACTAGCAGAAGGTGATGTCAGGAGCTTCAAGAACAGACGAACGTGCATGACAAGAGCTATGAATGTCAAAGAAGCAAGTGAGGTGTGTCAGAATAAACCTAAATGGCGCTCTGTTGTTCCTGCCTACCCCGCAAAGGAACTGGCGTGAAGTTATGTATGTATGTATATCGTATCGTATACGTATGAAAGTCGTGACATCGTAATGGCTAGCGCATGCGTTCCACACTGAAAGGGCGCGGGTTCGAACCTGACCGGAACAAATACACCACTTAGGCAGCTTTCTAACCTAATGTGCATATTGTTACAATAACCACGTGCTAACAACAGTGAAGGAAAATCATCGTGATGAAACCTGCACATCGAGATAACCGATGTGTCAAACTTGCCAAACCGCCTTGGACAAGCGTGGCGGGTATACATTCCGTTCCCCCCTATAATGGGAGGCCCGAGCCCAGCAGTGGGACATTTATGGGCTGTTACTATATAGGTAATATATATTTATTATGTATGTATATACATGGAGGAAGTCCATGTACAGTCGTGGAAGGCCACGACACACCTTCCATGATCAAATTGATCGTGTACTAGCAGAAGGTGATGTCAGGAGCCTTAAAAACAGACGAGCGTGCTGAATTAGATATGGAACAAATGCCTAGCCGTGCCGCCTCCGCCAGGTCCCGGTCGAAGGGGTAGGCCCAAGAAATGCTGGCTTGACGTTGTGATAGATGACATGCGTACCAATGGTCTCAATACAAGGGATGCCGAAGATCGCGCGAAGTGGAGAAGAAAAAATAGGAAAGCGGACCCTGGGCGTCGAAGTGATCGCTCCGACATATATTTATTATGTATGTATACACGTTATGCGTTAACTACGTTATTTTTTAAGGTTTTAAATAGGACGCATTTGGCCATGGCATAAATTTTTAACATAAAAGCAGATGAAGCTCAAGTATTAGGTTAAACACAATAATTACAACACTAAAATGGTTGCAATAACCGCCTATCCAGTCCCTTACATATCGGGCCATAAAAAGCGCTCACGCCTCCTCTTGTGACTATATCAGCAGTTCTAATTTCATTAATAATCGATCCTTCAGCAATCGGAATTTAAAAGCGCCAAATCGCTACAATTTCCAAAATAAAATACGGTAACATTTCAAAACAATAATCGCTATATTTCATTAAATTAGCTGCTTTGATAAGTTGTCCGTGTAAGTAATAATTATTTCATACTTAAAATGCCTTTGGCCATAATTAAGATAAGACTTACAATAATAATCATGTTTTATTTTCAATTTTCATCCATTAAGGAGCTACAATTTTTTTTGAGTAAACAACAAAGTTCATTATGTATCATTATTTTAAAAGACTTAATTAAATGCTGTTTATGATAAGTGACTAATGGGCATTTTAATACAGGCAGACGGCCCCCTTGATGGAAAACGATTACCATTGCCTCTGAAAATTGGAACACCAAAGGTGGCTGCAAAGCGCTGCTGCTCTCTTAAGGGAGACTGGAACCTGGTCAATAATTCCGAAACACAACTCAAGGTTGTTATGGCGGCAGGGGTGACCAGGGGTGGTAGCCATCCAGTCGGGCAAATGCCCTACCACCTGGCTGTGACGTGCACGGATAAAATGTGGACGTTAAATTATACTTCAGATGGCAGATGAGTAGTGCACTGTCGAGTGCTGATGAGAACTGAAGTGTAAGTAAAACCGGCACAATCTTATCCGTGCAGGAACGGAGAAAGAATACAATTTCCTGCGGCCTGGCGGCCTGTCGTAAGAGGCGACAAAACAACCCACAGCCAGGTGGTGGTATTTGCTCGACTGGATGGCGACTACCCCTGGTCTAGAGTATGCCGCCATAACAACCTTGAGTTGTGTTCCGGCATTATTGACCAGGTTCCAGTCACCTTTAAGAGAGCAGCAGCGCGTTTGTAGCACCTTTGGTGTTGCAATTGTCTATAGGCGATAATAACCGCTATCCATCAAGTGGGCCGTCTGTCTGTCTGCTGAACTCCTGCAATAAAAAAATAAAAAAATAAAAAAGTGATGGTGTAAACCGCATAAAAATGCGTTACGTGGTGTATGAGGAGTTAGCGGATATGCGGACAGCCCCGGAAAGCGGCTTTGTCTTATATTATGTAATGATTAAGTACATACATACATACATAACGTTACGCCAGTTCCCTTGCGGGGTAGGCACGAACAACAGAGCGCCATTCAGGCTTATTCTTACACACCTCACTTGCTTCTTTGACATTCATAACTGTTGTCATGCACGCTCGTCTGTTCTTAAGGCTCCTGACGTCATGATTAAGTATTTTCCTACAAACTAATATTGAAACACTGTTTTTTAAACAAACCGTTTTAATACTTTTACAAAAAAAGCACATGTATTACAGTATTATTCCACTTATAATATCTTAAATTCAAATTCAAAAGTTTTTATTCAAAATAAGTTCCACTGGAGAATACTTTATATCTCAAATCCTTTTTTTTATAAGTTTTGTACAGAAGTATGTTACAGAATTAATTTTTGAAGAATTAATGGAGTTGTA
Organism: Dendrolimus kikuchii; assembly: GCA_019925095.2. Taxonomy (NCBI): domain Eukaryota; kingdom Metazoa; phylum Arthropoda; class Insecta; order Lepidoptera; family Lasiocampidae; genus Dendrolimus; species Dendrolimus kikuchii. Next base: position 20,650,476 of record CM034405.1, on the reverse strand, counting down.
GCAAACAATGCATACTCAATAAGACCAAGACAATAAAAGGAAAGAAAAATAATGTTATAGTTATAATAATGACATGACGTACTAAAATGTTATGCTGCAATATGTCTCCACAAATTCCTTACAAGCTTGGCAAGATAAAAACGTTATACAAAATTTAGTATAAGAGGTTGGAGCGAGCTGCTATGTAAATGAATTTTTGTCATTTAAGTATTCTTCAATAGTGTAGTATCCCCTTCTTAGCAAGATGCTTTTTAATTTAATGAAAGGCAGATCTAACATTTCACTCGGAATCTTATTGAAGAAGCGTATACCAACCCCCAAGAAAGAGGACAGTACTTTTTGCAATCTAAAAGATGGCAATATCAGTCTATTACAATGCCTGGTGTTGAAATTGTGTACATCCTTATACTGCTTGTAGGCACTCAAATTATTACGAATATAATAGTACATTATGGTACTAGTGTGTAACATTGGTGATAATACACACGTGTGTCATACGACGTTTTTCAACACACTTGTGAATAAAATAACAACAAAAACTCATTTTATTTAGTAGATAAAAAAAGTTATATATGAGTGAAAGTTTTATTTATTAAACAGGTACGAGTTAAATTATCTATTTAAATAAGAAGTTGCATGAAATGAGCAAGCAATAATATGAGGCTATAAAGATAATACATTTACATTATAGAGGTAATATCACAATAATAAATGGTACTACATATTAGTGTGGTTTCAATGTAAGTTGACGCTAAATTAAGACAAAAACTTATTACCATGCATCGGTTCAAAGGTGTTACAGACTTAAATTGGACACAATGGTTATACGAACCAAAGGTAGGAGAACTAGTCCTTATTGAAACAGAAAAGCGTAGGTTACATGGGCCAGTCGGAGTAATTACGGAAATCTACATAGAACGAGACGCTTTCTCACGTGTAGCAAGAGTCCGAACTGGATCAGGTGAAAGGTAAGGCCTTATCAAAGATTATATCGCCTGTCCCTATTAACAGAGTCAGATCTGCAAATCAGCAACTTTACCGGAGAGCGCTCTGAACTTTGAATTGCTTATATTTTTTTTACTACAAGAATTAAATTTTCAAAAAAAATATTATATGTTAATATATGTTCGAGAGCTTATTTGCAATACAATTAAATAACATTTTTACTTATCTAAATGTTTGAAAAGCTAGTAATGACTTTGTTATCCGTACATGGGTCATCATGATTTGTCGGATCTGTCACATCCAACAAAGTTACATGGACAAACATATTTATTATTTGTAAGAAGTGCCACATACAACATTGTCATTAGTAAATCCTGTTTAAGTTTATGTCGTATTTAAATTGATATTATAAATTAAATCCAATTTTTAATAAACTTCTTTCACAAATAACAAATAATCAAACATAATTGACAATTTAGGGACAAAATGAAAACAATCTTTGCCATAAAATTTGTTAAAATCGTTAATTCTAAAGTCTACCTGTATGATTGGCACTTAATAATCACATTTCAGGTTTCATTAGCTTAGATAATCAGTCTTAGTAATTTCTTTCTTAGAAAAATATACCCCGCATACCCCCCCCCCCCCCCCCGCGCGCGCCCCGCTAATAACGTCGGGAGTTAACATTCGTCATTGTTAATGGGAGATGGTGGCAATATATGACATTGTTAATGTGGCTATTTTAAAAACTATGAGGAAAAATTACCTTTTTGTTGCTGCTATTGAAAAACAATGCTTTTTTAGGGTCATTAGTGAAATAAAACCAAAATGTCGAAAATTGCATATCCTATATTGTTAATAGGGACAGGCGATATCCTTTGGAGCTCTCTACGATGTCTCAAGATTGGCTGAATACTGACGAACCTTCAGGTAAAGATCAGTGTATGCCTATCTCTTTAGCTACGTCTACTAGGTTTGGTAGGCAAATTAAACTTCCAATTCGTTATATGGAATGATTTTATTTCCTTTGTCGAGTACGACGCTCTCTGGGTGCAGTAATTTTGTTTTGCTATGTGCGTTTATTTGAGTTTAAATTGTTTTTATTGTACTGACTTCAATTTAATATTTTGAGAATGTTATGTGTTTACTTGTGCTCTATAATCCGCCCCCGGGAGGAATGTTACGGACTCTTTTATTGTAAGTGACGTATTAAAGAAAAAATATAGACGTCAATTTATTAGATCCAAATAAATGTCAAAAATTCTTTATTAGATAAATTATTAGAAAGCGCGAATAATACCCAAACAAAAGGTATAAAAGAAAGAAAGAAAGAATAAATTTACTTGAAGAAATAGCGACGTAATTACATTCCTTATATATTTTAATACACAGAGCATATTTTGAGAATTTATACGCCGCATATTCAGCAAACAAGGTTCGCACTCAGCATATTGCTGTGCCGGAATTATATCAGACACAACGCTGATTTTCAGTGCAAACCTTACTTTTGGCGTAAGATCAAAACGACCCAATTTTGTTAATTAAAATAATAATAAGAAAACTGTAGGTAGTGATGCTAAGAGGCCATCGACAAATTACGTCACAGGAATTTCATGTTTTTTTTTACGCATCCCCCCCCCCTGTAACAACTGGTCACATTCGTGAGAGTCCTCTATCCCTAGTGTGACGTCATATATTTGCAATTTTACATCAAGAAACTATTAAATTAAAACAATTTCTGTAATTAGTATTATTTCTATTTCATTTTTTTTTAATAATTTAAACACTGCTCATACAGATAGAGTTGGAAATATTTTGAAGTTTATCGTTAATAGTTCAAATTTCATGTTTTAAAGCTCAAATACAGCGTAAACTCCATGTAACGTCACTCGATTTAACGACAAACTCCCTTAAGCGTCCAAATCACTTGGCTTTGTTTGGTTTAGTTTGTCTTCCATACAATGAAACACTCTATATAGCATTACACCCACTTTCAATAACGACAACAATTAAGTAATAAAAAGTACCTTTTAAGTTGCCAAAATTAGTAAAAACTGCGCAGCTGTTTACGTTCTTTTATCGCTTTATTATCCTATCGACTGTTGGCATCATGCATACCGAAATTTCTAAGAAATTTCGAAATACCGAAATTTATGAGTACTTCCTTTATCACCAAGATGCCTCAATATAGCAAGATATGAATTAAATAAGTAAAATATACAACAAAATTACTGGTGCAGCAAAAGAAGTCAGACAAAAATAACAGTCTTCTCTCCATTTAACGACAACTCTCTATAACGTCTTTAAATGCAAAGTCCATTCAGTGTCGTTATATAGAGTTTACGTTGTATTTTAAATTTTGAAATGTGACGTCATCAAAGCATAGATTTATGAAAGTCGTCCTGGTTAAGCCATACATGACAAGGAAATTTCTCATTCCTAATACCTATTCATTGCACAACCATAATCACTCCACTCAACAAATTAATGTCTTTTTGATAAGAGAGGAAAAAATAGAAAATTAAACCCACCCGTTCCTTTGTATCGTCCAGATCACAGATTACGAAAGTTCCATACAAAACGGGAGTGAAATTTATTAACATGGTACCAACCAAGGATTTTTCCCTGACGAGGGTAACGAAATCCAAAATTCCGGACCCTAATTGAATGTGGAACAACATTTATGGGAGTACCTATACATGCACAAGGATTTGCTGCATAGAATGCTATGCTATAATACTACACATACGGATATGACGCAAACCTTACCCCCTGGCCACAGCCAAGAGCGGCGAGCACTGCGGCGCGACTTGCGGCGCGGCAAGCGGTGAGCGGCGAAAACAAATGGTAGACAACCTATGAAGTATGCCACAGCTATCGGCGGCGCGCTCTGCGTGATGTGCGAGTGAAACAAATGTACTAGCCAATATCGAGGCGACCACAGCTCAGAGCGGCGCGCGCGGCGGCATCGGTGGACGCGTTGAGGCATCGCGCAACCGAAACAAATAATTTTGTTTTTATAGCGCGTTGAGCCAACAAATAATGGATAGGGAACAATTCATTAGTGAAATACTGAGTAGACCAGCAATATGGATGTCAAAACATCCACATCATAAATATAGGCATGTTGTTTAGGCATAAATATAGGCATATAGGCTTCTCTGGTTAACTGGGTGCGCTCCTATTCTTGACTGAATGATATCTTCAGTTAAGAACGAACTAGTTTCAAGGCAATATCGTGCCACTTTTGTTAGGGGCATTTTAGCCGTTCTCTAAATACGTGCACCGCTGACGCCGCCGCGGTCGCAACTAGTCTAGCTGTGGCATACCACCGCAAATCACGCCGCCCACCGCGCCTCCCAACGCACCGCTCAACGCACCGCCAGAAACTGTGGCCAGGCCGTTAGTGATGCGAACGGTTCCGTAGTAATTTTATATTTTTATGTACGTTTTTTATGTTAGAATTAGGTCTCAATTTAAGGAATTATTAATATATATATATAAGTCACAGATTGCTGCATATATATTAAATGTTGTAGATAAAATTGTAAGAAGACTACTGTGACTTTAAATTGAGGGTACTTATGTTTTTCTAAAAATACCTGCACTTGATGTTATTAAGTAAAACACTACTTAATAACATCAAGTGCAGGTACAAATATATATATATATATATATATATATATATATATATGTCGGCTCAAGCCCACAAATAACACAATAATAACCTGAAATATTATAATCAAAGTTTATTACACTAGAATGATTCCAACTACAATATTAAATGCAGCACAATAATACACAGAAATATTAGGACAACTCCAAGAGTTTCATCCACGTTTGTGAGGTGTCGAGCAGCATTTGCCCTTAAAGAATACTGCGATTATCGGACAGTCATTATCGACCACAACATATTATGCGCTCCTTGTCCAACAGAGCTTTAGCTCTATTCAACCGACAAACATAGTATGTCCCGCATTAGGAAATTCCACCTCCTTTTATACTGTCGAAACCACGACACGGTGTTCACCTTTTAACAGTCTTGTAATCTGAAACTTATTATAAAGGTTATTAAAAAATCATAAAAACATTTATGAAGCGCTCAACAATATAATCCTCAGCGTATAAATACAACCCAGTTTTATTAAACTAAAACACTACTTAATAAAATCAAGTGTAGGTATTATAATAAAAACATAAGTACCCTCAATTTAAAGTCACAGTATGTTCTTAGCACGGCAAATACATAGTTTCCATTTATTAAATACCTTCATATTACCTACCACGGCCATACCGATCTCCCATATCAGATATTACTTTACGAATTCTTAACAATTATATCGCAATCTGCGATATATATATATAAAATTAACATGCTGCTGATAAAGAGCGGTTCGATTGTAAAAACGAGGCGTTGGCATCAGAGGGCCTAAAGCGGCCATCTTTGGAAAATCGCTTAAGGAAATTGACACATACATACATACATACTTAACTTCACGCCAGTTCCCTTGCGGGGTAGGCACGAACAACAGAGCGCCATGTAGGCTTATTCTTACACACCTCACTTGCTTCTTTGACATTCATAACTCTTGACATGCACGCTCGTCTGTTCTTAAGGCTCCTAACATCACCTTCTGCTAGTACACGATCAATTTGATCATGGAAAGTGTGTCGTGGCCTTCCACGACTTCTGCACCCATCCACTTTTGCATTGTATATCTGTTTATTCATTCTTTCATCATGCATTCTTTCTATATGTCCAAACCACCGGAGCATTCCTTTCCTAAATTAACACATGTCTAGATGTATTACGACATAGCATAAGATTTCACTTTATTTTCATACCTGCCATATACCTTATAATTTCTCATAAAACTCCTCGTTGCGCAGACAGTAGAATGCGTAGCGAGGGACAGCGTCTCCCCGAGAACATAGCTCCATTATCGCACATCGCATTCAGTGTGCAAGTTCCTATAGACATAAAATATATGATCTCAGGACGTTTCTGATGCTGACGTCAATGCTTGTCGCATTTCGACGGACAAAAGGAAGCGTCCATTGAAATATTTCACATGAAATATTATGTTTTATAAAAATTGATAATGAATTTGGCTCTTTATTGACATGTCATAATAATTATACTTAAATTATAGTTTCAAATAATTCTATTTTTATATTTGTTAACTATTTTTATTTAACCATTAACCAGGTGATCAGAAGGCTGGTGCTTACCTCGGGCAACGGATCAGTATGGCGATCCAGCGAGGAAACGTAGCCAGCCTTCTGGGCACCTTACCCATAGAAGACGGTGATCTGGGCTCAGTATTCTACTTATAGTCTTGAGGGACTATGGGTAGAATACAATACAAATAAGTTAGGTTTTCTTTTATTGTATTCGATTATATGTAATTTTATATATTTTTTTTTATTGCAGGAGTTCTGCAGACAGGCAGACGGCCCTCTTTATGGAAAGCGGTTACCATCGCCTATGGACATTTGCAACACCAATGGTGCTACAAATGCGCTGCTGCTCTCTTTAGTGAAACTGGAACCTGGTTACTAATGCCGGAACGCAACTCAAGGTTGTTATGGCGACATACTCTAGACCAGGGGTGGTCGCCATCCAGTCGGGAAAATACCTTACCACCTGGCTGTGGGTTGTTTTGTCGCCTCTTACGACAGGCCGCCCGGTCGCAGGAAATTGTATTCTTTCTCCGTTCCTGCACGGATACAAAGTTTTATTTGTATATCTTTATTTTTACTCTACTATAACTATCTACGGATAACTATTTACGGAACTGCTGTTGTAATTTAATAATTTATTGATGCTTAATTGCAAGGTATGTGATATCATAATAGGGAAGGAGGTGTCTCACGAATGTGACCAGCTGTGACAGGGCGGGGTCTGTGTAAAAAAAAAAACCTGTGACGTCATTTCTGGATGGCCCCTATATAGACTACATCTTCCAGTCAAACTTGATATACATAAACCCAGTAGTATATATAGTAGAAGTGTATAATTTTTATCCGTGCAGGAACGAAGAAAGAATACAATTTCCTGCGACCGAGCGGCCATTGTAAGAGGAGACAAAACAACCCACAGCCAGGTGGTAGGGGCATTTGCCCGACTGGATGGCTACCACCCTTAATCTAAAGTATGTCGCCATAACAACCTTGAGTTGAGTTCCGGAATTAGTGACCAAGTTCCAGTCTCCCTTAAGAGAATAGCAACGCGTTTGTAGCACCTCTGATGTTGCAAATGTCCATAGGCAATGGTAACAGCTTTCCATCAAGTGGGCCGTCTGCCTGTCTGCTGAACTCCTGCAATAAAAAAACAAACGTGTGCGTCTCGGGACGCCCGAAAGCTTTTTTTTTAAGGCGGGGGAAATGCTATTTACGCTCAATACTGGGTCCTTTGCAAGGGATAAGACCATAGTTGATCATGAAGGCTTTCCCCTTTGACAAGGGGCAATCCGAACAATAATCAAGCCAGCTTGTGTGGAGACTCCGAGAAGTTGAACGGCAACACCCACTACCCACTAAAACCACCCTCCTTCCATGTGCCCCGCGCTTTTTATGAAGGAAAGGCTGAGACTTAGAACGTAGTTACGCTCAGTCCGATCCAGCGCAAAAAGTGCCTGAATGTGCCCCGGGAATCAGAACACATGCACTTCGTCAGCGGGGGTGATGAATCCTTTGCTCCCTTGATAGCTAAAGGCCCCCCGGGACGCCCGAAAGATGTGCTAACTTAAACTAATCTAAGTTGAGGTATTTAATATTGAAATTGTTTAACTTGACAAAAGCTTAGGTTATTACTTAAATTTTATGTATATTAATATGATAATGTAAGGAAAGATTATTTCTTAATAAAATCTTTTATTAATTATAAAATATATTTTATCCTTAGTTATAATTCTTGAATATGTACATTAGAATATTGTGTATGTATATTATTAGTATCATTATTTAATCTAATTAACGAAATACGGCTAGCGCTGTGGGTTAGAGTGAGAGAGGAGAAGTCTGCTTACCCCTGCCGGATGCGTGAGAGAAAGGGAAGCCAGACAGACTGGCGCCGTAACGCGTTACGTAATGAAGTGGTTTCCCTCCCATAAGAAGTTATCACTTCAAAAAAAGTACATACATATATACATATATAACTTCACGCCAGTTCCCTTGCGGGGTAGGCACGAACAACAGAGCGCCATTCAGGCTTTCTTACACACCTCACTTGCTTCTTTGACATTCATAGCTCTTGTCATGCACGCTCGTCTGTTCTTAAGGCTCCTGACATCACCTTCTGCTAGTACACGATCAATTTGATCATGGAAGGTGTGTCGTGGCCTTCCACGACTTCTGCATCCATCCACTTTTGCATTGTATATCTTCTTTCCACATGCCCGAAACACCGGAGCATTCCTTTCCTTACCTTCACCCCGACACTCTCTTTCAGACCAACTCTCTTTCCTACTTCGGTATTACGAACGCGGTCCGCCAGCGTCACTCCGCAGAAAAAGTATGTGAGTAAAATTATTGCAACTTAGACACAGACAAACATACAAACTGACAGACATGAGAAAAGCATAAGGATTCCATTTTTGCCAAAACAACTAGAGAACGCTACAAAATTCACAACAACTTGCTTTATATTTCCTTCATCGTCTTTCAGTACCAAAAGTCATAAGACATTAATATCCTAATTTGTCAGCGTCAGGGGTTACTTGGACAAACTTATTGACGGGAAGACCCAAATGATTGATTACCCAAAAAAAAGCCCCAACTTTTGCTCGCAATTCTAATCTAACGATTTATGCGAAATTATAATTTAGGTAACTCCTTTAGTCGTTTGCAAATCGTCTGCCAGTAATTGTTAATAAAAATAATTCTAGGTATGAACATTAATTAAACGCGGCATTTCAATAAAACTATTTAATTTGTTATTGAACTTTGAGCACATTGTAAAGCGTTGTAAATTCACCCCTATTTCCTTGGGCTCCCACGCTCAACTATGCAACGGTTTTCTAGAAAATTTATTCCGCGTACAACTATGATCTGGAGGAAACTTCTCGCCGCGGTTTTCCCTTTGCGCTTGACATGGGGTTCTTTAAGAAGGGCGTTATAATGTTTCTTAGAGGTCGGCAACGCGTTGGTGATACCCCTGGTGTTGCAAACGTCCATAGGCGACTGTAACCACTTTCCATCAGGTGGGCCGTCTGCTTGTTTGCCTGCTTCAAGCTATAAAAAAACATTACCTACTGTCCGCATTCCCTTTTTTCACTTTCTCTCAATTATCTCCCAATTATCTTGTACTAATATATGAAGCTGAAGAGTTTGTTTGTTTGAACGCGCTAATCTCAGGAACTACTGGTCTGATTTGAAAAATTCTTTCAGTGTTAGATTTCCCATTTATCGAGGAAGGCTATAGGCTATATATCATCACGCTAAGACCAATAGGAGCGGAGCATCAATGAAGAATGTTTCAAAATCGGGGAGTTTTGAAAACAAATTCATTAATATAACTAATGAGGTGTCTTTGGGACACATGTTTGGAACGAAGTTCTCCTAAAATGTCTTAAAAATTCTCAAAACGTCTCAAAAATTGTGTCGATAAGCATCGAAAACCATCGAAATTTTATCAAAAACCTATGTATGGAAAGAAATACATAAACAAACAAATAGTATCAAAAACAGCGTATATTATTACACTAATTGATATTTTAGATTTTATTTCATTGCATTAAAGTTGATAGCTTACTATAGCGAAAAGTGTCGTGACAACTTTTCGTAAGAATTTTTTCCGTCTAGCCCCCTTTCACAACGCGCGATAAGGAACTTCGTTCCAATAATTTCGTTCGTAATTTCAACGTGGCCACTGATGCCCTAACACAGTGGTCGGCAAAGTGCGGCTCCAGAGCCGCATGTGGCTCTTTGGCTCCTTAAGCGCAGCCCTGGCACAATATCCACGGAAGGCGCAACAAATCTTATTGATGAGAACTTGGAATCATGCCTTAAATTAAGAACAACAACATACAAACCTGACTTACTCAAACTTTCCAAAGAGATGCAAGCACGTTGTTCGCATAAATATTTATTAAGTATCAAATCAAAAAATCAAAAATCATTTATTGAATAAAACATAATTCACAATTTTTGACACTCATTGGTCCCCAAACTAGGACGACCTGTATCTCGGGGACCTCCTTCCAAATTGGTACAATTCTGATTGTGAAATTATTAACTACAGTTACATTAATTTAAAAGAAAATAAAGAAATATGTATGATTGCGTGCGTGCGTGCGTGCGTGTGTGTGTGTGTATGTGTGTGTGTGTGTGTGTGTGTGTGTGTGTGTGTGTGTGTGTGTGTGTGTGTGTGTGTGTGTGCGTGCGTGTGTGTGTGTGTGTGTGTGTGTGTGTGTGTGTGTGTGTGTGTGTGTGTGTGTGTGTGTGTGTGTGTGTGTGCGTGTGTGGGTGTGTGGGGGTGTGTGTGCATGTTATGTGTATATTGTGAATTGTATGTATAAAAAGATAACAATGTCAATGAAATAAATAAGATTACGGAATGTATATAATTGTGTTATATATTTATTTTTAACAATTGTTCTGTTCTATCATAATCAAGAGTTAACAGCCAATTACTTAATTTTAACTTACACTCTTGGTATGTAAAATCATAAATTCGTAAAATTTTATTAACTTTGTTGTATAAAAATATACTTAAGTAGCATACCTGGTGTTGTAAGTAAGCTGTATGCGAGAGAATATTAGTGCAGACTATGTCTTTTCTCCTTTTTGTAAATGGTAGGTCATGGGGTATCACATTATGTTGCCGAAGAATAATATGTAATACGTAAATTTGCCTAACCGAAAGTTGCTTACATTCATCGTACAGTTGAAGACTCGGGTATCTAAAAGGTTTAAAAAACATGACTTTTATGACACATCTTAGAGCTCGTTCTAGTTGAAGCAAATGGGTTTTGTAAGACCCACCCCAAACAGAAATACAATATCGAATAATCGAGAGACATAGGGTTTTGTAAATCTTGATTAGTAAGTCTTTGGTCGCAATATATCTTAATTTCCTAAAAACCCATATTAATTTACGAACTCTAATAGTAATTAGCTCAACGTGTTGTTTCCATTTACAGAGATCATCAAGAATTACACCCAGATATTTAATCTCTCTAGTTTTATTTATATTTAAGCAATCACAATTTTGAGATGTTACATCTCCACAATTGTGTAACCTAAGATTAAAACTATTTAAAGTATTAGAAGGGTTTGTAATCGAAAAAGTCATAAATTTAGTTTTGTTAAGGTTGAGAGTTAGAAGATTAGCCTTCAACCACTTATAGACTGTTGCAATACCTTGTTCGGCCACAATACGCACCTCATCCCAAGTTTCTCCATGAAAAATCAACGCCGTGTCATCCGCAAAGCTCACAATAATACCATTGTGTAATTCTAGACTACACAAGTCATTAATATAAATAAAACTACGTTTTAACGGTTTTAAGCGCGGTAATTTTATTTGATTTTGGTTTTTCCGACGTTTCGGCCACTTTTCAGTGGCCGTGATCACGGAAGACAAAGATGTCAAGTGTCAACGAGTATTGCTTCTTGCGCCGCTTCTTCTCTTCAAGCCATGACATGTTGCGAAGCGGCAGTAAATTAGATTAGGCTCCCATAGAGTAAATAATAACCATAAACAAAATTAAAACTAAATAATTAAAATTAACAAGTTGGCGGTAGGCTAAATAATACTTTAACAATACTCGTTGACACTTGACATCTTTGTCTTCCGTGATCACGGCCACTGAAAAGTGGCCGAAACGTCGGAAAAACCAAAATCAAATAAAATTACCGCGCTTAAAACCGTTAAAACGTAGTTTTATTATGTATACAAGTCGCGAAAACTTAAGAAAATATCATTAATATAAATCAAAAAAAGACTTGGTCCGAGGATGCTGCCTTGTGGTACTCCAAAAGACATGGTTTGTTTATTACTTAAGTGGCCGTCTAATTTAGTAACTTGGGATCTATTTTCTAGGTAACTTTTAAAAATATTAAAGGGTAATCCTCGTATACCACATCTTTCCATCTTATTTAGAAGTATGGGAACAGATACTGTGTCAAAAGCTTTTTTTAAATCGAGAAAAACACCCAAAACTTTTTTCTTGCTATCCACTAGTGTTGTCACATGACTTATTAAATGGCTGACTGCATCTTCTGTACACCTATCTTTTCTGAAACCGAATTGAGAGTTTGATATCAAATTATTATTTTCTAGAAATATCATTAGACGTTTGTTTAGAAGTTTTTCTAATATTTTGGATAAGACGGGCAGCATTGATATTGGGCGGTAGTTATTAATTTCCTTTCTATCCCCATCCTTGTAAATAGGATGTATAAGGCTCATTTTGTAAATATCCGGGAAAATACCTTTCTCAATGCATAAATTACACAACTTTGTGAAATATGGAACAATGATATGCCGGGCTCCCTTAACCACTGAAGTTGGTATACCGTCCCAGCCACATGCGCTACTATTTTTTAGACTAAGTATTATGGAATTTATTTCGACTTCGGTAGTGCCAAATAGTGCCATAGATAAAGGGGCGAAAGGAGGTAGTTTTGGTGAGTTAGATTCATTAGGAACTAGGTTTTCTGCTTCTAAAATAGTTTGAGCTAAATTTTTACCTATAGATGCAAAAAAATCATTAATGATGTTAACTGCTGCTATTGGGTCCGGGGAAATAGACAGTAGTTCGTTTGCAGATGATTTAGTAATAGACATATTTGTAAATGTCTTGATCTTGTTCCACAACAACTTGCTATTATTTTCAGCTTTTAACAACTCACTTCTTTCGTAGTTTATCTTTAGTTTCCTTAGGATAGAGTTACAGTAGTTTCTATATCTGGTATAAGTTATTTTAATTACTAAATTATTAGGGTTTTTTTTCGACTTCAAATGTAGTCTATCTCTGTTTTGAATGCATCGTAGTAATCCAGGGGTAATCCATGGTTTAATTATTTTTTGTCGACGCGGTATTGAAAAAGATTTAGAGTTAACTTTAATAGCATCTATTAATGAGTTAGTAAGGATATCTGCAGCAATTTGAGGATCATTATTATTAAAATTTAAATTTAAGTCCAGTTTAGCGACATAATCAATGACACTATCAAAATCAATTTTTGTTATAGTGCGTGAAGTTCTTACTTTACTATAATTACTAGTAGTAAGTAAAACAACTTTATGATCTGTTATAAAAGTGTTTAAAACAAGACATGATCCTGTATAACGCGATTTTAGGAAAATATGATCAAGACAAGTTTCATCCCTGGTGGGTAAATTATGTGCGGGACAAAAACCAAGACTATACAAAAGTTCACAATAAGGAGCACTATTAACGTCATTATTATCTTTCCGAATATTTATATTAATATCGCCGACGAGAAACATATTACTGTATGATTTAAATTCATTTATTAATATTTCAATAGAATTAATAAAGTTATCTGCTAATCGGACTGAAGGGGACCTATAAATAGCGAACACAGCAAAGTTATTGAATTTCAAAACGAGACAAGTCGCATCATTTATTACAGGTTCGACAGTAGCACAATAAATATCTTCTTTTACGTAAGCAACAACACCGTCGTTTTGATTTTTGAGCCTATGTGTATAGTAAACATTATAACTAGGAATACGCGGGGGTGTTTTATTAGCTTCCAACCAACATTCAGTTAAGATGATTATATGAGGATAATAATTACATCGGTGAAGTAATACTACAAATTGATCCAGATTTTTATAAACGCTACGAATATTTAGTGTCATAATAGATGTATTAACATTTTCTGGGTTAAAATATGACAAGCAATCTTCAGGGTCACATGTATAAGATAATATTGAGTCACTGTTGTCTAACTCTTGTGTAATATTACTAATATTATTAAGTGTAGGAATCATACAGATATTTGGAAATAAGCGATGGTATAATATAATGGTAGTCTAGAGAGAAAGCCATCGATATGCAAATTAAAGTGATAGATATAGACTGAAATTACTAACGATTGTTTATTGTTAGTGCACAGTAAAATTATGTCGGTATGAGTTATTTGATTGTACATAATATTCATACATGTAGGTGGAGGTATATTTGAGTTGTATGGGGACATTCGATATGTCAAATGGGTGAGTTGGAACACGTGAAATGAATAATATGTATATTTTTGTGTATGTGTATATGCATAGTATGAGAGTGTATGTGAGTTTGAATAAAACAAAATAAAATACAATTTCATAGACAAATAAATAAAACAATTGACAGAAAAATAACAAGAATGATGTAGTCATAGACTGGATTTCAGGCGATCAAGGTCACCTTCTGAGTTAATGCGTATGGCTGGTTGTCCATCTCCTCTGCGTATGTATATATAGCCATAAGATGTCCAACAATATTTATACTCGTGTGATTTAACAAAATCACGTGCCAAAGTAAAGAGTCTTTTGTTTTTTGTAGTTAAGGTTTCCGAGATAAATACTTTAGTGGATGGCCCTTGAATACCTAACACAGAAGACTCTAGTTGACCATTATTAGCACGTTTTAATTGTTTGATAGCTTCCAGAATTTCTTGTTTCTTTATAACAGAAGTAAATTCAACAATAATTGGCTTATTTTCGGCCTTTGATTTAAATCTAAATATCTCCTTGACTTCATATGGTTGTATTGAAACCTTAATTTTCTCTCCAATTTTCATGATTAATTCAAGTAGAGTTTTCTTCGTTTCTCCTTCTCTTTGCTTTATATTTCGTAACTCTAGACCAGTGGCCCGGGAGGTCCTTTCGAGGTCTTCTATTTTCGTTTCCAAAGTTTTTATATAAAGGTATTGGTCTTTTCTTTCACTTTCAATACGAATGAATTCTTTTTTTATATCATGATACTCTTCCGAAAGAAAATTTATGGTGCTTTGAATATTATTATTCTGTTCTTTTATTTCTGATATAGTGGACATGACAGCCGATAATTTAGACTCCTGTTGGGCCATAGAACTCGAAAGCACTTTGTTTATGTTCTGAATAGATGCCTGTAGTTCGTCTATGCCGAATCCACGTTTACGTCTCTCACGCCTTGGTGGATCCATATTTTCTATAGACTCTGTGAGTCCAGCAGTAGTTAGATCCGGAGCTGAGTCATAGGTATGTTGCATTAGATCATCCTGAAGCTGAATATTTAGTGATTCAATGGAGCTTTGTGGAGGAGATCGAATTGTTCGAGGCATATTTAAATTTGACGGTAGAACATAAAAATCAAAAACGAACAAAGTACTATCGTTTTAATCTGTATTGTGGTTGTTATAATTCGACGCCCTGGTACTTATTATGTTGAAGTATGTTACTCGCTGTCTTGATTAATATACTTGTAAAATGAAGGTACCCTGGTCTTTTAGAGACAAGGTAACGTCACAAGGTTTATTAACAAATCAGGAAGTTATATTTCACAAGATGGCTGCCATTCATTTAACAGGTAGGCGTGTTTTAGACGACTCTGTTGTCAATCAAATTCAAAACAAAAGAGTTGGGCGGAGCGTTATGTGCCGTCGCATGCGCATGCAAAATGGCCACTTGTATAATTGGTTTAATTGGTCAAAATATATACCAATCGTTGTATTAACAATATTGTTATGTTGCAAGTGTGCGTACAGAGGTCTATTCGTTACTCACGGGTACCAGGCTAGCACAATGAAGTAAATCTACTGTTCTCGACAACGTTCGCCTTACGTTTCTGCACTCCTAATATAGTAACTGATTATTTACACAATTTAATATTTTAAATAAAATAATAACAAATGTACATAAAAACACGTTCGCTCGCTACCGAGGTCCGAGGGGAAGGAGTATGAAATTTAATTTTATTTAGTGTACTACTTATTTAGGGCCGCTTACATAAGGTTGCTTAAATTTATTTAAGAAAGACAAAACGTATTTAACACCCTTAAATACAATTAGCATCTTGCACAACGCAAAATTTGCCACTAAATATGTTTAAAGAACTGTCAATACGTTCTGTGTAAAACGTATTTAGGCAGTTTAATATGATTAACTAATTTTATTTAAAGGCGATCGTTATGCAAGCGGCCCTTAGTGTAATAAAAGTTTACTATGTAAGTATGTCAGGAGCCTTAAGAACAGACGAGCGACAGACGAGCGTGCATGACAAGAGTTATGAATGTCGAAGAAGATATTGCATAAGATATTGCATAATAATAATAATAATCGGCAGACAAATACACACATTGTATATCCCTAAATTAAGCAAGTTACGCTTGTGTTATAGGTAATATACAACGGACTACTCTGGGGCCGATCCCAGACACCCAGACCATAGTAAATAACGGAGAAAATACGTTTCCGAAATTTACTATACCGGGAATCGAACCCGGAACCTCTGCGTTACAGTGAGGTACGCCGGCAAAGGCTTAGCCCGCTCAACCACAGAGACCGTCATGTGAGGTATGTAAGAATAAGCCTGAATGGCGCTCTGTTGTTCGTGCCTACCCCGCAAGGGAACTGGCGTGAAGTTATGTATGTATGTATGTAAAAGTTTACTAAATAAGCAGATTTGGCTCCCAATATTTTTTTTTAAATTGTTGTAATGTTCATATTTGGCTCTTTGGCTAATAAGTTTACTGACCACTTTTTTTATGACGCAAGGGCAATGTCTTTTCTTGGGACACCATCCTCGGGCCTGGGGGAAGGCTGACCGAGGGATGTGTGGGACTCTTGATCGGCCGTATGCCCCCCATGACCTCCGAACGGAAGGCAGGGGGGAATTTTTTTTTACTTTGTTGCTGGAGTTCAACAGACAGGCAGACAGCTTACTTGATGGAAAGCGGTTACCATCGCCTAAGGACATTTGCAACACCCAAGGTGCTATAAATGCACTGGTGCTCCTTTAAGGGAGACTGGAACCTGGTCACTAATGCCGGAACACAACTCAAGGTTGTTATAGCGACATACTTTAGACCAGGGGTATTTGCCATCCCGTCGGGCAAATGCCCTACCACCTGGCTGTGGGTTGTTAAGTCGCCTCTTACGACAGGCCTCCCCAACGCAGGAAATTGTATTCTTTTTCCGTTCCTGCACGGATAAACGGGGATGGTCGGCCGTCAAACTACCCACTAAACTGTGCCCCTAGCTCACACACTTTTACAGGGCGCCACAGGAACTGGGCCAATAGGTGACATCTGTGACGCCCCAACGCTTGTCGATGAACTCAGGGTGTCCTGCGGGGAAGGACACCCTCTTCAACAACAGGGGGGGAAGTCCGCGAGATCCCCCACTTGTCCACGCGGCCCCTGCCCTAACACAACGCATGGTTATTATGGCGGCATACTTTATACCATGATTAGTAGCCATCCAGACAGGCATATACTCTACCATCCCATGGTTACATTTTAATTTAAAAAAAAAAGAAACATTCCACACAAAAATAGATCAAGTATATCACACATTCTGGGTCAAATACATACAGGACAAGTACGTTGTTATCATACTATTATAGGCTGACCGGAGGTGAATACAACAATAGTCTCGTATATTGAAGCATAACACCACCCACTGCTTTTTGGTCTCGATAGTCGAACCCACATAAATATTCATTGATATGGCTGGGAAACGTGTACTTCACTATCCGAAATCTGAATTTTTATATCGGATGTATCCGAAGCCAATGAGTTTTTGAAGTGAAACTTCTATATAGACTTCAACGGACAAGTGACAAAACGAATCGCAACAAAAGTTTAACTTGAAGTTTTACGGGCAGATTGTTAATGTACTTGTCCAATTTAAAAACCTGCCCGTAACACTTCAAGTTAAAATTTTGTTGCGATTCATTTTGTCACTAGTCAGTTGAAGTTTTTTCAGAAGATGTCATAAAACCTTCTTTCTCCTGTTGGTATTTCATGCGAATTCTTAGAAGCCATTTTAACGATTTAAAGAACCAGTGGGCGCCATGTTGCTAGAAAGCCGTGTCTAATTTACAAATGGAGAAGGTCGAGCAGTCGAGAAGGGAGTTAGTCGGGTTCTGACTGCGAACGAGGCGTTACCTAGTGCAATTTCGGAGCGAGTATCTTATAACGAGGAACTTTGCGCGATTTATCTGATAATGATTTTCTGCCCTGCAGTTTGGTTTTGTTGTATTCAACGATACTTGTAAGAACTATGAATTACGTATGAGTACTTCTAATAAACTTTCTAATAATTCCAACGACTTTTCAAATTTACATCCTGCACAAATCTCCTACAAATTCGTAACAATACTATAATACAGTATATTATATATACTACACTGTACACATACATTGTAAATATGTGTGTGTACTTTCTAAATTAAGTTAAATAAACTAAAGTTATTCGCTACGAGGCCGGCAACGCCCCTGGTATTGCAAACGTCTATAGGCGACAGTAACCACCTTCCATCAAGTGGGCCGTCCGTCTGCTTGCCTGCTTCAGGCAATAAAAAAAATACGACTCGACGAGTAGTAAAGCCGCAAGGAAACCCCTAGTTCGAAATAAAAAATAAAGTGTTATATTTAATCTGCTTACAGACGAGCTTGCATGACAAGAGTTATGAATGTCAAAGAGGCAAGTGAGGTGTGTAAGGATAAGCCTAAATGGCACTCTGTTGTACGTGCCTATCCCGCAAGGGAACTGGCGTGAAGTTATGTATGTATGTATTTAATCTGTGCTATCCATAAGCGCGTCACTATATTATTATGCCACCAGTAGTAAGTGTCGCGGGAGGTAACCGAGTTTGCATTTTTCATTCAATATCTATGATCGTATGGTCAGTAAACATATTTTATTGAGCATCGTAAATTATTTTATTTGAACCCAGCTGGGTCAACAGAACCTTTATTATATTGAAGGTGACATTTAAATTCTTACTACCATACCCTATGGGCAAACATGAAATTAAAACCGGATATACATACATACATATATAACTTCGCGCCAGTTCCCTTGCGGAGTAGGCACGAACAACAGAGCGCCATTTAGGCTTATTCTTACACACCTCACTTGCTTCTTTGATATTAAAAACTCTTGTCATGCACGCTCGTCTGTTCTTAAGGCTCCTGACATCACCTTCTGCTAGTACACGATCAATTTGATCATGGGAGGTGTGTCGTGGCCTTCCACGACTTCTGCATCCATCCACTTTTGCATTGTATATCTGTTTAGTCATTCTTTCATCATGCATTCTTTCCACATGCCCGAACCACCGGAGCATTCCTTTCCTTACCTTCACCCCGACACTCTCTTTCAGACCAACTCTCTTTCTTACTTCGGTATTACGAACGCGGTCCGCGAGCGTCACTCCGCAGATTTTGCGCAGTGCTCGCATCTCGACCGCGTTTACTCTACTTTCATGCTTTCTCTTCCATACCCAATCTCGCTTCCATACGTGAGCGTAGGTACCAGCACCGCGTTGTGTATGGCAAGCTGGGCCTTCTGGCTGAGGAAACCGGATATCCCACCAAATATTGACTAAGGCGGTGGCCTGTTACAACGCCGTTGGCTGCGTCCGGCGTAAAGCTGTACGCGACCGACGAGTACTTCTAATGAAAACACTATACGTCCCACGTTAATTAATGCTAGACGCCGCTATCGGCATCTGAGACAGAACAAAGTCAAGGCTTTAAATAAAAAGCCACTAAGTGACATCATAATCGCCATATTTTTTTTGCTATCGAACTGGATTCCGAAGATATAGCAGAAAAGCATTTTATCCGTGCAGGAACGGAGAAAGAATACAATTTACTGCGGCCGGGCGGCCTGTCGTAAGAGGTGACAAAACGACTCACTAGGGGCTTTTGCCCGACTGGATGGCTACCACCTCTGGTCTAAAGTATGTCGCCATAACAATCTTGACTTGTGTTCCGGCATTAATGACCAGATTCCAGTCTTCTTAAGAGAGCAGCAGCGCATTAGCACCTTTGGTGGTGTAAATGTCCGTAGGCGATGGTAACATATAAAAAAGATGTATGTAAATACAGTCAGGTCAGCATCATACGAGAAAAGCTATGCCTAGACAATTATTCCACAAACAACTAGACCTTTTATGTCGTCTGTACATAAACTAAAACAGAATATGATTAATAAAAGCCCAACAATTGAATCACATTAACCGGCTGAATCCGTTGAACAATGATAGTTCATAGACAATGCTTTGAAATCGTAATCAAGAGTTCAATTCAAATGAAGACGATCTTACTCATATACATAATTGTTAAATGTGAACTTTGAATGATGTTAAAATCTTTACTAGAAACATTTGGGGGTATACCAATTATGAGAATTTTCATTAACGTGTCTCACTTAATGGAAAGCGGTTACCATCGCCTATGGACATTTGCAACACCAAAGGTGCTACAAATGCGCTGCTGCTCTCTTAAGGGTCACTGGAACCTGGTCACTAATGCCGGAACACAACTCAAGGTTGTTATAGCGACATGCTTTAGACTAGGGGTGGTAGCCATCCAGTCGCGCAAGTGCCCTACCACCTGGCTGTGGGTTGTTTAATCGCCTCTTACGACAGGCCGCCACAGGCTCTCTTTATATGTATAACTATAAGATTAACTAGCTGACCCGGCAAACTTCGTACCGCCTCAGAATCAATAAATATAAAAGCCGAATGATAATTGCAGAATGTTTCAACTTAAGTAAAAAATGTGGTCAAAACTTAACCGGAACGAACATCATACGTTTGACATTCAAAACCATAAAAATAAAAACAAACGCCACTTTTAAATTTAATTTGATTTCTGAACGACTTTTAAATTTAATTGATTACTAAACGACGGGACGAACATCAAATGTTTGACAGGTAGTAATAGTTTCTAAGGGAATGCGAAATTGTTGTTTTTACTATATTCCAAGCATTTTTTTCATATTTACTCACCTTTTAAACATTCCCTGGACTTACACAAATAATTCAAAACCAAAATTAACCATATCAGTCTATCCGTTCTCGAGTTTTAGCGCGACTAACAAACAGCAATTGATTTATATATATATAGATAATCGAATACAATAAAAGAAAACTTAACTTGTTTGTATTGTATTCTACCCATAGTCCCTCAAGACTATAAGTAAAATACTGAGCCTATATCACCGTCTTCTATGGGTAAGGTGCCCAGAAGGCTGGCTACGTTTCCTCGCTGGATCGCCATACTGATCCGTTGCCCGAGGTAAGCACCAGCCTTCTGATCACCTGAAGAGTCAATGAGTCGTTTTGATAAATTTTGGTAGAGGCTCATGGCCTCAGAACCCCACTGTCCAAGCGTCTCGACAGCAAACGGCACATTATTAGTAAAACTATTTACTAATAATATCAGCCCATAAATGTCTCATTGCTGGGCTCAGGCCCCCCATTATAGGATGGAACTAACACGACTTTCTTTTATATATACTTACTAGCTGTCCCGGCAGACGTTGTTCTGCCCTGAAGAAATAAAATTTAGAACCCGATTCCAGCGCCACCTACCGGGTCCAAAGGTAAGCTATCCTATCTTTCAAGCCGGATCAAACTGCAAACGGTGTGCAAATTTGATAAAAATCGGTCAAGTATTTTAGGAGTCCATCGCGGACAAACAACGTGACACGTAATTTATGTATATTAAGATTTCTAAACTAAACCAATGTCCTATGACTATTATTTTTAACTAGAACTACACGCCTACCACCTTTCAAGTTCCTGTTAAAAACTTTATAACTTGAACCAAACTTAACCTCTAAACCCATGTGCGCACTCACGATATTATGCAAGTGGTCTCGTAAATACAGTTTCGAACCGCGAAACCCCGATAAAACTTACATATAGCTTACCGCGCTGCCTACGTGTGAACTTAGCCTAACTTGTATGCAATGGTTTAGTACCTCTTGAGTGGTTTGCGAGTGTTCAAGTTAGTCTGAAATTCAGGTGCACTAAGACTTAGACTGAATGTTTAAGATGTTTTAGTGAAGTGTTTATATTTGATTTATGCTTACAACTTGAAAATCTACATACACAGCACCTTATGCTAAACACTGGCTTTTGAAAGTCTCAGATAAAATAAGAGTATAGACGAAGCCTACGTAAACAAATGAAACACTTTTTAAAAACTTTAAAAACGTATGTGCGTAATACAGTGTACACTCTATATAACGACACAGAGGGGCTGTAAATTTTATGGCGTTATAGAGAGTTGTCGTTAAATGGGCAGAAGTCTGTTACTTTTGTCTGACGTCTTTTGCTGTACCAATAATTTTGTTGTATTTTTCTACTTATTATATTCATATCTTGCAATATTGAGGCATCTTGGTAATAAAGGAGGTACTTAGAAATTTCGATATTTCGGAATTTCTTAGAAATTTCGGTATGCATGATACCGACAGTCGAGTTTATTACGGGCTAGGATAATAAAGAGATAAAAGAACGTATACAGTTGCGCAGTTTTTACTCATTTTGGCCTTAAAAGCTACTTTTTCTTACTTAATTCTTGTCGTTATTGAGAGTGGGTGTAATGCTATATAGAATGTAATGCTACATGGAGTTTACACTGTATAAATAAATAATTTAGTTGTATTTTTTAAGATAGTTTAGTATATTTATAGTGTAGTTTAATTTAAACAAGCCATATTAATCAATTAAAACACTATGGGTATATAATAGTATTATAGTATTTTATAAACAAAATAAATTAAAATTTATTTACTCAAAACTTAATTTATTATTATATTTATTTGTTATTAGTTAACATAATATAGTATTTTTTCTGTTTTACGTGGATATACTTATCTATTATATTATTATTAACACATTTATTGGAACTAGTGGTCGCCCGTGGTCGAAATTCGACGATAATAATTAATTTAAATAATAAGTTTGAACGTTATTAAGGTTGGTCTGAAAGAGAGTGTCGGTGTGAAGGTAAGGAAAGGAATGCTCCGGTGGTTCGGGCATGTGGAAAGAATGCATGATGAAAGAATGACTAAACAGATATACAATGCAAAAGTGGATGGATGCAGAAGTCGTGGAAGGCCACGACACACCTTCCATGATCAAATTGATCGTGTACTAGCAGAAGGTGATGTCAGGAGCCTTAAGAACAGACGAGCTTGCATGACAAGAGTTATGAATGTCAAAGAGGCAAGTGAGGTGTGTAAGAATAAGCCTAAATGGCACTCTGTGGTTCGTGCCTACCCCGCAAGGGAACTGGCGTGAAGTTATGTATGTATGTATGTATTAATATATAGAAGATATTATTGTACATTATATTATATACAATCATTAGTATAAACTTAAGCTGCACGGCAACAAATTAATATAAATAAGGTATTTGTCCATCCAAAGATTGCCTGGAAGAGATTGTTTTAAGCAATAAGGCCGCTACTATCTTCTAATTTTCGGACACGAAAATGTGATACTGTTCTTATGTTGGTGTACAATAAGGAGTATTGTTGTTCTGTCATATTTTTATCTCAGTCCTCAAGATTTTATCCGTGCAGGAACGGAGACAGAATACAATTTCCTGCGGCCGGGCGGCCTGTCGTAAGAGGCGACTAAACAACCCACAGCCAGGTGGTAGGGCATTTGCCCGACTAGAATGCTACCACTCCTAGTCTAAAGTATGTCGCCAGAACAACCTTGAGTTGTGTTCCGGCATTAGTGGCCAGGTTCCAGTCTCCCTTAAGAGAGCAGCAGCGCATTTGTAGCACCTTTGGTGTTGTAAATGTCAATAGGCGATGGTAACCGCTATCCATCATGTGGGCCGTCTGTCTGTCTGCTGAACTCCTGCAATAAAAAAAAAAAAAAAAAAAAAGACAGATTATAGTCTATTAAATTTTTCATAGGAGGTTTTCTTTTCAGTTTCTTTCTAACTTTAACCTCACTTAGACGTAATTAAAACTCTACAGACTCTAGTTCCGTACCCTTTTTTTACAATTAAAGTTAAGAAGTGCCCGACATATTAATAAGAATAAAATTTGTATGCCTCCGCATACCACTGCATTATATGATAAAAGTGTGTTTGGGATGACACCAAGAATATATAATAAGTTACCATATAATATAATGCAGGAAAGTAATATTAATATTTTTAAACAAAAATTATTCGAGTGGTTGATAAAAAAATCCTATTATAGCGTCCAAGACTATTTAAATGAGAGGTAACTAAGAAGATATTATGTTGTATTGTTTAAATAAAATAAAAGATTTCTAAGGCACCAAATTAAATCTAATATATAAAATTCTCGTGTCACAGTTTTCGTTGCCATACTCCTCCGAAACGGCTTGACCGATTTTGATGAAATTTTTTGTGCTTATCCGGTATCTATGAGAATCGGCCAACATCTATTTTTCATCCCCCTAAATGTTAGGGGTAGTCCACCCCTACATTTTTTTATTTATTTTTTAGACAAAATTTTTAATTTCTATTTTTTTATGATACAACATACAAAAATACATACAACCCTAAATTTTCACCCCTCTACGATCAACCCCTATTTTTTATTTGTTAATTACAAACTTTAATTTTTTGTCAAGATTTTTAATTTTATTTTGTCATGACTTAGAATAAAAAAATTATATTAATTGATGGTTTAGATTCGCAATTAGAACCGGTACGTGGCTCTGGGATCGGATTCTAGAATTTTATTTTTTAAAGGCAGGACAACGTCTGCCGGGGCCTCTAGTATTATATAGAGATAGGTTAAGTAATTTTATATTGCGATGCTATGAAAGGCCAGCTAAGTAATAAGTTCTCAGCTATATTGAATAAGACCTATGTATTACACTTAGTTCGCAATAAAAATGATTTGATTTGATTTGATTTGAAAAAGTTTAGAAGATTTACACGCTTATTTGTTACTTTTATTATTACATTTGTGTGACATTTAATGAATGTATGTTCGTATTGTGGTGTACTATAAGAATAACTTATTATATTAATTTATTCTAATTTTAATACTAAACTTATACTAATGTAGAGTGTATCTGTTACATGCTGGTGTTGTGAGGAAGTGCATGTGCAGTGTTGGCCTTATATCTATACTTATATATAGTCCTATCTAGTGCCATGTGTGTTGGTTTTTTCTTTTCTGTGCCTGGGTTATTAATTTTTAGGCTCTTTGTGTGTCTTGGTTTGTTTGTGAAGTGTGCGTGTAGTGCAATGCTGTGGTAGTGCGCGTTAGTGTGGGTATGTGTGTAAGTTTTGTTGTTAGTTGTGTGTTTTTGACTTTGTGTGGCGTTATAATTTGGTGTTGAAAAATTTTCAGTTGGTGTTAGTGATGATGGATGGTTTAGGAGGGGGATTATTGGCCCTCCATTAGACGTTGGACCGCCGTCTTGTCTCCCATGCTTAGATGAATTTAGCAAAAGTGTGCTTTTTTTATTGCAGGAGTTCAGCACACAGGCAGACGGCCCACTTGATGGAAAGCGGATACCATCGCCTATGGACATTTGCAACAGCAAAGTTGCTACAAATGCGCTGCTGCTCTCTTAAAGGTGACTGGAAGCTGGTCACTATTGCCGGAACACAACTCAAGGTTGTTATGGCGACATAATTGTGATGGTATTACTTACACTTTCAGTTCACATCAGCACTCGACAGTGCACTACTCATCTGCCACCTGAAGTATAATTTATAAGTGACCGGCATTAGTGACCAGGTTCCAGTCTCCTTTGCCAGAACACAACACGAGGTTGTTATGGCGGCATACTCCAGACCAGGGGTGGTCGCCATCCAGTCGAGCAAATACCTTACCACCTGGCTGTGGGTTGTTTAGTCGCCTCTTACGACAGGCCGACGGGCCGCAGGAAATTGCATTCTTTCTCCGTTCCTGCACGGATAAAATAAAAATTGCTAAATAGGTTTTGCTAAATAAACTTGTTTCGAGCGATTTTTGCCGCATACGTTGAAAGGGCAGTCAAGTTTTCAGCCGCACACAGAGACATTGTGTCTGTAGAACCTAAAAATGTATGGGATTTATAATTCCGGTTCTGTATATAGTTGAGTATTAATATCATTTCAATCCAGCTTTTTTTACTATTCGAAATATTTCCAGTCGACGCAATATCGAAAAAAATAATCGAAGTGACAGCTAAAGTATTACTTCGGAAACTCGAATGAAAATTTAAATCGAAATTTAACACTTCTTAAAACATCTCTCAAATAGTTTAATAATAACTGAGTAATTTACAAAAAAATAACCGGTCAAGTGCGTATCAGTCGTCACATACCATACACATTCCATAAAGGTGTTAATTGTCCACTATTTTTGCCATTTAGCTACATTTTTTTATTATTATTATTTTGTATATCTTTCGAGACCACGGGCCATAACACGAGAAGGCCAACACATAGAGGCCCTTTGACAAATTTAATGTAAATGTGGCGTGACACTGACCGGCGATTATCCCTGTCTACACCATATAACAATGCACCCAAGGACAAGCCCCGGCCAGTGTAGGACTATTGTGGGAAATTAAGACAAAAGTACCGGGCTATTGGGGTGAACTGCTAGTGGTAATAGGGGTCTGGGAATATGGGGACTATGGCGTCTGCCCGTCGCAATGTTCGGGGAACATGGAAAAATGGGCAGACGGTGACTGGCCACTCCCTGCATGGGCCCCAAAAAATGCTATAAAGACAGGGGCAACATGGGTTCGAGTGGCTAAGGGGTGTAGAGAGGTGGGCTGCAGGTTCACCGAAGTTACTTCCGACGTTAGGCCACTTATCACTTCCACCCCTGGAGCTTGATTCTTAGCTCTAGCGATCTCCACTCCGTGCCGGCTGGCTAAGGCAAGCACGGAGGCGGGGGCCTTGCCTTGGCCCCCGGAGTCAGGTACGAGGTGTCGCTTCTCACCTAAGGCTTCGCTACAAAGCCCCCCTGCGGTTTTATTATTATTATTATTAACATCTCTACGGACTCGAGTTCTGTACCCTTTTTTACAACTTAATTTCTATGAAAGGTTTTAGACTCCATACACGCTTATTGTTTATTTTTGTTACTGTCTGTGACATTAATTTAGTGATGTTTATGTTATGGTGTACCTTAAGAATAACTTATTATATTAATTTATTCTAATTTTAATACTAAACTTATACTAATGTAGAGTGTATCTGTTACATGCTGGTGTTGTGAGGAAGTGCATGTGCAGTGTTGGCCTTATATCTATACTTATATATAGTCCTATCTAGTGTCATGTGTGTTGTATTTTTTCTTTTCTGTGACTGATTTAGCTACCTTCATAACGATTTCATTAAGAATACTCTGTATCTCAGAAATGTAATTAACGGATTTTAATATTATTATTTTTTTTATTTCTAGCACTATCGCCTTGAACTATTATTATACTATATCTTCTTCTTCTTCAGCCAATCTCTATCCACTGCTGGACGTAGGTCTCCCCAAGTACGCGCCACATGTCTCGATCTCCCGTCTTCAGCAGTTCAGCAGACAGGCAGACGGCCCACTGGATGGGAAGCGGTTACCATCGCCTATGGACATTTGCAACACCAAAGGTGCTACATATGCGCTCTTAAGTGAGTCTAGAACCTGGTCACTAAATACCAGAATAAAACTCAAAATTGTTATGGCGGTATGCTCTAGACCAGGGTTGGTAGCCATCCAGTCGGGCAAATGCCCTACCACCTGACTGTGGGTTGTTTAGTCGCTTCTTACGACAGGCCGCCTGGCCCCAGGAAATTGTATTCTTTCTCCGTTCCTGCACGGATAATCCTTGTACAAGTTGTTAGTCCTCCACTCCAGGACTCGTTTGCTCCATCGGCCGTCGGTCCTGCGACAGACGTGACCGGCCCACTGCCTCTTCGACTTGATAATTTTAGGAGCTATGTCGGTTACCTTCGTTCTCTTACGGATGACCTCATTTCTGATTTTATCCATAAGAGAAACACCTAACATAGTTTTATACTATATATACAACTAGCTGTCCCGGCAGACGTTGTTCTGCCCTGAAGAAATAAAATTTAGAACCCGATTCCAGCGCCACCTACCGGGTCCAAATGTAAACTATCCTATCTTTCAATTCGGATCAAACTGCACACGGTGTGCAAATTTGATTAAAATCGATGAAGTCGTTTAGGAGTCCATCGCGGATAAACAACGTGACACGTAATTTATATATCTTAAGATTATTATACTATGACTTTCAACCTCATGTTTCAAAATAGGGACACTTTTTAAGACTGGGAGCTATTATCTCGCCGTATATTGACTTCATAAAAAGTCATTGCAAATATCGTTATGTAAGACTTTTTCAAGTTTATACTATCTAGACTACTATCCACACGTACTCTAAAAAAAGCCTTTTCGACCCCTGACCTTATGTTATGTATGTTAAATGTTTGTATGTATGACGGTTAGCCACAATCTTAATTTGTTTCACATATTCACTACATAAGTTTATAGTTCTATATAGACTACATCTCCCTGTAATGTCAGGAGCCTTAAGAACAGACGAGCGTGCATAACAAGAGTTATGAATGTCAAAGAAGCTAGTGAGGTGTGTAAGAATAAGCCTGAATGGCGCTCTGTTGTTCGTGCCTACCCCGCAAGGGAACTGGCGTGAAGTTATGTATGTATGTATGTATCTCCCTGTAAAATTTTATTTATCAATATTCAAAATAACTGTGACAATGATAGACTTTTTGTTGTTTATAGTTTTCTATAAAATGTTTGTTTTGTTTTTGCCAAAATGGCTACAGAACTCTAACTAAAAATGACATACAATTGACATTTACATATTTTTTTTATATTTATTGATGCACAAAATGAATTACTATAATTACAAACCCTTACGACTAAAATATAAACAAAAATCTGGATTGCAATCTACAAATAAGTGTATACATAAAAATAGTACGAGACTATAAATAAATAAATAAATAAATAAATCGGCAGACAAACACACACACTGTATATCCCCAAATTAAGCAAGTTACGCTTGTGTTATGGGTAATATACAACGGACCACTCTGGGGCCGATCCCAGACACCCAGACCATAGTAAATAACGAAGAAAATACGTTTCCGATATTTACCATACCAGGAATCGAACCCGGAGCCTCTGCGTTGTAGTGAGGTAAGCCGGCAAAGGCTTAGCCCGCTCAACCACAGAGGCCGTTAAATGAGCCGAGACTGGAAATTATTTACTTATAACTAATTATTATAATCGTTTAAGTCAAGTTTATCTTTAAATATATTTATCTTTATTTGGATATAACTACTATTATCTATTTTATAAATGTACTAAATACAGAGGATATTTTTTAAAATTTTACAATATCAATTTATTGTAATTTGGTTCAAATATATCAATATACTAGCTTCTGCCCGCAACTTCGTCCGCGTAGAATAGTAAAAAAAGGAAAAAAAAATCCGATTTTGAAACATTCTTCATTGGTGCTCCGCTCCTATTGGTCTTAGCGTGATGATATATAGCCTATAGCCTTCCTCGATAAATGGGCTATCTAACACTGAAAGAAATTTTTAAATCAAACAAGTAGTACCTGAGATTAGCGCGTTCAAACAAATGAAGTCTTCAGCATTATATACTAATATATTAGTATAAGATTTGTTGTTACCCGGCACCTCATTGCAATAACGAGCCATTCTAACAATGAGATTGAAATATGATATATTATCTTTATGGACTGCTAAAGCGAAAATATTAGTACTGTGTGATTTTCGGGCCGTAAATCTTAAATCGTATTGATCAAATCGAACTAATTTCAGATTTCTACCACTTTGATTTCGAGATGTGTGCAAATAGTACGGCCCTCAACAAGCAGCAATCAGCGTTTCGATAAATATGTGAATAGCTGGTCGAGCCCCGCTAATGCTGTGCAAACACTAGGCATACGAGATTCGCATTGGCGCGAACATTTTAACTATTGAGCCGAACGTATAAAACAATACAAGTCATCTTCTATTCATACATACATACATAACTTCATGCCAGTTCCCTTGCGGGGTAGGCACGAACAACAGAGCGCCATTTGCTTCTTTGACATTCATAACTCTTGTCATGCACGCTCGTCTGTTCTTAAGGCAAGACATCACCTTCTGCTAGTACACGATCAATTTGATCATGGAAGGTGTGTCGTGGCCTTCTACGACTTCTGCATCGTATATCTATTTAGTCATTCTTTCATCATGCATTCTTTCGACATGCCCGAACCACCGGAGCATTCCTTTCCTTACCTTCACCCCGACACTCTCTTTCAGACCAACTCTCTTAAATTTCTTATATCCTTTTACACTATGCTAAACTCCTCCTTTACTTGACTGCCCACTAAACTTTTCACTAAATGCGTCACTGTCTTCTAATAAACTTCTCTTCCAACTCTCTCCTATCGCACTCTTTGCTTGGCTGTCTTCCACTGAACTCCTCCGTAGGTACTCCTTACGCTGCTTATATACCCGGAAAAATCATCTGGAACCCATAATTTAGATCTTCTATTCGTTATTCTTTTATTAACTGTCTGTCCCTTTCTAAACATCTATCTCTATCTTTTCCTTACCGAACCTCTATTCTAGAATTTCGATCTTCATTCTTTTGTTCATCATCTATCCCTTTCTAAAACGTATCTGCTGAATCTTCTATTTTTTCTAAAAGTCGTAGTTCACATAATTGTTGAGGTTTAGCCAGAATATCAAGTCAAAAATTCAGGCCTTTCGGCACTCGTAGGGCGACAATGCGGTTCATTCCCTTGATGTTTAAAATTTAACTTTATCTATCTTGCTATTTCTTGCTACTTAAAATCACATCATTTACTTTAGCAATATTCATTATAATTGTCGATGTTGATGCCCGACCTGACTGAGGATAATTTTCCGCCACTTCTTGACTTACACATACGCGTGTTTTTGTAAAATTGCCAGTTCCTATATCATATACTATTTTAATCGGCAGTAAGGCAAATGAATAAATAAATAATGTAATGTATAGGAGCTAACCAAAAATCGATGCTCTGTAAGTCTTATGAATTTCCATCCGTGCAGGAACGGAGAAAGAATACAATTTCCTGCGGCCCGGCGGCCTGTCGTAAGAGGCGACAAAACAACCCACAGCCAGGTGGTAGAGTATTTGCCCGACTGGATGGCTACCACCCCTGGTCTAAAGTATGTAGCTATAACAACCTTGAGTTGTGTTCCGGCATCAGTGACCAGGTTCCAGTCTCCCTAAGAGAGCAGCAGCGCATTTGTCGCACTTTTGGTGTTGCAAATGTCCATGGGCGATGGTAACCGCTTTCCATCAAGTGGGCCGTCTGCTGAACTCCTGCAATAAAAAATTTAAAAAAAATTAAACATTTTCAGTGCAAAACACAAAGTACCATTGGAATACAAAGCCACGCATATAGGATTGAGCACGGTACATTAGCTAATGGCTAACATGACTTTTAATGTACTTCATATGAATTATATATTACAAATAGATTGTAATTCTGAGTAGAAAATTCTAAGTTCCCATAACAATACCAAAGTACCCACTATTAACGATTTAATAACAATAGTAAAACATAGTATGTTTTAAACCAAAACACGTTTAACAAGATTTATTTATCACACATTAAGATTTATGTCTATAGGAGTCATCGTACAGCATAAGAAGACAATAAATTAGACAATTTTTTTTAAGTAAACTGAGTACTTACGTAATAAAATAGCCTGTTAAACACGTGTCGGTATTGAGCTGGTGGGTTCCCTATAATCTAAGGCAAATAATTTGCAACGTGGTAGAGCCATGCTGGAATTATTATCTTATCTAAGGCAAATAATTTGCGACGTGGTAGAGTCACGCTGGAATTATTATCTTATCTAAGGCAAATAATTTGCGACGTGGTAGAGCCATGCTGGAATTAAAATCTTATCTAAGGCAAATAGTTTGCAACATGATAGTGCCATGCTGGAATTATTATATTATCTAAGGCAAATAGTTTGCAACATAATAGTGCCATGCTGGAATTATAATATTATCTAAGGCAAATAATTTGCAACGTGATAGAGCCATGATGGAATTATTATCTTATCTAAGACAAGTAATTTGCGACGTGGTAAAGCCATGCTGGAATTATTATCTTATCTAAGGCAAACAATTTGCAACGTGGTAGAGCCATGCTGTAACTGTATGAACTGCACACATACACTTTTTTTTCTAAGAATGTAGGCGCTCAGCGTCTTTTAATAAGTGTCACTCCCAATTTCCCTGGAATCCACTCACCAGATTCTGACTTGGCGATCATGGTACCACCGCGGGAGTATAGTCTTACAAATAAAGAAAAATATTTGAACCCTAGGATCTACGCATCAAATCCTGACATGGTGACAATGGGACCAATTTGGGAGTATACCCCTTCGATTACAAGAAAATTTTTGAAAATCAGGGTCACAATTGACGTAGCTAACGCGTCGAGCCTGGAGTTTCAAACGTCCGTAGGTAACGGTAAAAATAACACCGTTTTCCAAGAAATGATCCGTCTGTCTACTTCTTTGCTTCAGTCAAGAAAATCATGGCTTACTTTTAATTATATAAGGAACCCAAAAAGCACACCTACGCGTTAACAAATAAATTCAAGTTTACCACTATTATTATCTTGATGTGATTAGTAAACTTATACCGCACGTAAAATGGTATTACTGATATTGCTTTAATTTTTAGAGCTCTAATACTAATGTGTGTGTACATTAGATAAGCTCCGGTGGTTCGGGCATGTGGAAAGAATGCATGATGAAAGAATGACTAAACAGATATACAATGCAAAAGTGGATGGATGCAGAAGTCGTGGAAGACCACGACACACCTTCCATGATCAAATTGATCGTGTACTAGCAGATGGTGGATGGATAACTGGATGGATACCACCCCTGGCTTAGCATATGCCGCCATAACAACCTTGAGTTATGTTCCGGCGTTAGTTGCTAGGTTCTAGTATCCCTTAAGAGAGCAGCAGTGCATTTGTAGCACCTTTGGTGTTGCAAATGTCCATAGGATATGGTAACCACTTTTTATCAAATGAACCACCTGCTTATCTGCTGAACTAGTGCAATAGAAATAAAATAAAAACAAAAACCTAGATTTTTGTTTGTTTGTTGGTTTTTATTTAAATAATGAACACCAGCTTAAAATGCTTAATTGCCTATGTTTTAAACCAGAACTTAGGTATCGAATATTAATTAACTGTATTATAGTTAGCAGAAGGTGATGTCAGGAGCCTTAAGAACAGACGAGCGTGCATGACAAGAGTTACGAATGTCAAAGAAGCAAGTGAGGTGTGTAAGAATAAGCCTGAATGGCGCTCTGTTGTTGGTGCCTACCCCGCACGGGAACTGGTGTGAAGTTATGTATGTATATATGTATGTATGCATGTACATTAGATGATACAATCTAAACAAGTTACGCTTGTGTTATGGGTAATGTATACCGGAACACTCTGAATCCGATCCCAGACACCCAGACCATAGTAAACGTCGAAAATTTTGTTTATGAAATTTATTAGGCCAGGCATCTATCCTCTACGCCGCAGATAGGCCGTTAATGGTTAAAGATTTAGCCCATTCCTCCTCAGGCCATCGGATATAGATAGATATGTCATCCGTGCAGAAACGGAGAAAGAATACAATTTCCTGCGGCCAGGCGGCCTGTCGTAAAAGGCGACTTAACAACCCACAGCCAGGTGGTAGGGCATTTGCCCCACTGGATGGCTACCACCCCTGGTCTAGAGTATGTCGCCATAACAACCTTGAGTTGTGTTCCGGCATTAGTGACCAGATTCCAGTCTTATTAACTCTAGCTGGCTTATACATATTACAAATCGATATATTTGTAAAGGAACATTCAGAATATTTTTCAGCGTACACAGACCAAATATATTCGAAAATCAAGAACAGAGACCCAAGTAGACTAATAATTCCTATGCGTAGGACTGCATAAGTCACAAAAATATACCAATAATAACCATAAAAGAATATAATCGAATTCCTGCGTCAATAAGAGAATAAAAACATATAATCGAATACAATGCAAGAAAACTTAACTTATTTGTATTGTATTCTACTCATAATCCCTCAAGACTATAAGTAGAATACTGAGCCCAGATCACCGTCTTCTATGGGTAAGGTGCCCAGAAGGCTGGCTACGTTTCCTCGCTGGATCGCCATACTGATGCGTTGGCCGAGGTAAGCACCAGCCCTCTGATCACCCGAAGAGTCAATGAGTCGTTTCGATAAATTTTGGTAGAGGCTCATGGCCTCAGGACCCTACGGTCCAAGCGTCTCGACAGCAAACGGCACAAACATATAACTCTCACAGAGGGTTGCATATTTGCGCCGCTTGAGTGATTCAGCTGTTTCCGCCGCTGAACCGGCCGATTTAGACGTGTTTGGTAAATGGGATGCGGCCAACGTGTCTACACAAGTCGCATCCCACACCAAAGGCTTGCCACGCTGCCAGGGAATGAGAGTCATTCCGTCGGGACGTCTACCATCGTCACGTGCAATACCGTTCGGCTCCAATAAAGCCGGCACGTTAGCGGTGGCAAGCGCCCTCCGTAAGACATCATTCAAGGCAGCGTGGCGCGACCATCTGCCGGCACTGCGGCGGCAAGAAAGACCGTGGTATCCCGGGCCGATTATCTCTGTTCCACAGACGCATGTGTGTGGTGCACATATGCGAGAACCCAAGCGCAGATTTATAGCCAAAGAAAAGGAAGTATTATCCATTAATGTTCCTATGTTTGGGGAGGGGATAGCTTGGAGCCAGAAACCAGACTCTTTGCGGGAAACGGCAAGGAATAAGAGAATTGCCTCTCAAACAATTTAAAAAAAAAATATTCTCATGGCTGGTTGACAAATGTTTTAATCGGGTATCAGAATTATTTAGTGATATCAAATAACATTTATTTATTTTATTATTATTTTACTGTATGTCTTTCAAGACCACGGGCCATAAAAATGGCCCGGACTTTTGGGGGGCTTGCGTGGGGCCATGGCAAGGCCAACACGTAGAGGCCCTTTCACAAATTTAATATAAATGTGGCGTGACACTTACCGGCGATTATCCCTGTCTACACTATATAGTAATGCACCCAAGGACAAGCCCCGGCTAGTGTAGGACTATTGTGGGAAATCAGGACAAAAAGTACCGGGCTATTGTGGTGAACAGCTAATGGTACTAGGGGTCTAGGAATATGGGGACTATGGCGTCTGCCCGTCGCAATGTTCAGGGAACAATTATTATTATTATTATTATCATATATATTTTTATGGCCGTCATTAGTGTCGAACTAATCCTTATTATTATTATTATTATTTTTCCAACGTGCGATCATTGTTCAATTATTCAATATATTCGACAATTCAGTATTTTTAATAAAGTGACATTTATAAAATATATAATTGTATTTAACTTTGACACAAAGGTGACAAAATTGTGCAGCAAATTGTAATGATTATACATGACTATTGAATAAAATTAGATAATGTTTATAAACCATATTAGTTTCTAAGAAAATATGTATGCCAGTAAATGGCGAAATATGTTCTCATTATATCATAAGACCTTGTTATCCATGTTTCATACAAATAAAGATTTCATTTCATTTCATTTCCCTTAAGAGAGCAGCAGCGCATTTGTAGTACCTTTGGTGTTGCAAATGTCCATAGGCTATGGTAACCGCTTTCCATCAAGTGGGCCGTCTGCCTGTCTGCTGAACTCATGCAATAAATAAATAAATATATAGATAGATAAAAGAGTGTATATTGAAACAAGGAGTAAGAGGAAAACCAAGGAAGCAATGATGCTCGGGACGAGCATAACTAAGAGGGAGATAGTGTTACATACCGACAAAAAAATGTGCACACTTTATTGCCTTCCCGGATTTAGGAATTCTTTTGTTTACTTTGTGTTTATAATTAGTAATTAAGAAAACATGCTATTGTTTTTCTATTTATTTTATGGCCGTCATTAGTGTCGAACTAATCCTTATTGTTATTGTTTTCAACTTTGTTGGCCGTTCGCAGGTGTGCAAATTACATTTTCTTGGAAGAACCCAGCCCACGAGCTTCCATTGTGTATTGTATAGTTTACTATAAAACAATGCCCGAACGGAGGGGTGGGGCAGTCGAACGAGGATTACGATACGAGTAAGACGTAGATTTGACAAGCAATATAGTGACGGACTTTACGCGTGTTATTGAATCGTGCAGTTGTACTAGTAGTGTCTAGGTATATTTGTACCTATGTTATTCGTGTTTGTATAGTTCTAATAAATTCTATAGTAATTCCAACGGCATTTTAATTTCGAGTCCCACACTCGTAACAATATTAAAGACACATTTTAGCATTACTTCTCAATATAATCTTTGACTCTACCAAATGTCACACTCCTCCGTGCGCGTAATCATCTTCAAAATGGGCTACAAAGAAATCCCTGAAGTACATGTAGCCTATCTATTATTTATTTATAGTTCTCTGTCTATAGTTCATATTGATAGCTAATGTGTTCACCAATTAATTAAATATAATATTGTACTAGTTGTGCATTGGGAACGCACAGCTCATTCGCTGCAGCAACCAGTTTTTGTGTTTTACTTGTATCGGACGTCGATCGCCCAACGCGCGGCTAGCACGGGCAGTCGGAATTCATACGACACGCGCAAGGCCCGCGTCGCTTGCCGATCGCCTCGATCATCATCATACATTTATCATTCAATTATTTAAGATATAGTGTACAACATTATTTGGTAAATAAGTTAATAAACACTATATACACACACGTAATTTACAGTTCTTACAACATAACAAGTTCTAAGATATTGGTTCTGAAAACACGATAGTACACTAGGTAACGCCTCGATCGCAGCTTTATGCTGCTGCTACTGTTACGTAACTTTATGACATCTTACCAGGAGG
The DNA here is from genome assembly GCA_019925095.2 of Dendrolimus kikuchii. Lineage (NCBI taxonomy): Eukaryota > Metazoa > Arthropoda > Insecta > Lepidoptera > Lasiocampidae > Dendrolimus > Dendrolimus kikuchii. Next base: position 20,613,554 of record CM034405.1, on the reverse strand, counting down.
CATACAGAAGTAACGCGAACTATCTATCACTTAAATGTGAATTAGTAATAAAACACCTGTAAAGGATTATCGTCGGTTTTCAACAGTATATTGTTACAACTTCGGCTCCGACAAAGACAAATTCTACGTATAGATCTGTAAAAGCACATTTATTACCTGTCGGCATTTGAATTGATTCTATCTATCTGAATTATAATGATATGTAATTTTATATAATTAATAAATATTATATTGCATATAGTTATATGTTTAAATAGTTGCATATTATCACCACACCTGTATATGTATATAACTTATGTGTATATTTGTATATATAGTATAGTTATATATTTATTATTAAAATGTAAGTAATCGTACAATAATTATGTATACCTCCGTCGCCACTCCTAATCAGAATATTCTTGCCACGGGTTGTCTGGAAGAGATCGCTTTCTAGCGATAAGACCGCCCTTTGTACCCAACTAAACTAATACTAGTTCGTAAGTTTTTCTGTAATGGTGGACAATAAAGTATTATCTATCTATTTATCTATCTAATTGTAATCCTTTTATGATCGTCTTCTTTTGTTCACTTATTTATTGGCATACGTTTCTAGTTATTGTGGAGAACAGTTTATTGTCCTATTGTACTCGTTTACGGCCGCTCAAGAGCATCATTAGCCATGTGTTGCGGATTATAAGTACTAGCTAATTCTAGGAAATTATGTCAACGTTGCCGGGCGGGCACATTTGCATTTATGAAGTATAAAACGATGGCCTGATTGAGAGAGGGGGTCAGTTGAACAACAACTACGATCTAGGCGTGAGGTGTGTACATTCGGGAATCTAATAGTCACGGACTTTGCGAGTTTTAATGAATTACGACGTTCTGCATTACGTTCTGATTTGTTGCGTTCGGTTATATTTTTACCTGTGTTATACGTGTTTGTATAGTTCTAATAAACTCTATAATCATTCTAACGGCATTTTAATTTAATTCCCGCAAACTCGTAACAATATTACAATTAATTTAGTGTATAAGAACTAGTAATAAATAAATCGTACTTACATTATTAAAGGTCCGGCCTAGAGTCTGTAGTAAAAGAAATAAATAAAAAACTATACATTTAACCTGCTGTCGTTGGTACATTGAACCAATTTAAAACCAGCATTTTCATAACATGACATGACAAAAGATTAATATCGCGGTTTTAAATACTAGGTGACAATCCAAACAAAAGTGTTAATGCTTCAAAAGCACGGTCTACATGTTCATTGTTTAAAACCGCTTTGCATATAATTAGAATTTTTCACGTCAGATTTAATATTAACCTTCGTACATTAACATTAATGTATTCCGTTAAATACCGTTTAGATACATGCTATGATATTTGAGGTTTAAATGAAATGTTTACACCTATTGCTTGTGATTGCTCCATTGATTTCTATATTTAATCATTGTAATGTATTTAATGCTGCGAACGCACCTGCGTTAGTGTTAAAGTAATTAACTGTGGCCAAATGCGTCTTATTTAAAGCGTTGAAAAATAACGCCGTTAGCGCATAGGCGCATTAGTGTATGTACATACGTGATTTGTCAATATTTAACGCATTAATAATAATAAAAATCAAACCGCAGGGGGGCTTTGTGAGTAGCGACACCTCGTACCTGACTCCGGGGGCGAAGACAAGACCCCCACCTCCGTGCTTGCCTTAGCCAGCCGGCACGGAGTGGAGATCGCTAGAGCTAAGACTCAAGCTCCAGGGGTGGAAGTGATAAATGGCATCACGTCAAAAGTAGCTTCGGTAAGCCTGCAGTCCACCTCTCTACACCCCTTAGCCACTCACACCCATGTTGCTCCTGTCTTCTATGCCATTTTTTGGGGCCCATGCAGGGAGTGGCGAGTCACCGTCTGCCCATTTTTCCATGTTCTCCGAACATTGCGACGGGCAGACGCCATAGTCCCCATATTTCCAGACCTCTAGTACCAGTAGCAGTTCACCCCAATAGCCCGGTACTTTTTGTCTTCATTTCTCACAATAGTCCTACACTGGCCGGGGCTTGTCCTTGGGTGCATTACTATATGGTGTGGACAGGGATAATCGCCGGTCAGTATCACGCCACACTTACATTAAATTTGTCAAAGGGCCTCTACGTGTTGGCCTTCCCATGGCCCCACGCAAGCCCTCCAAAAGTCCGGAACATTTTTATGGCCCGTGGTCTACAAAGACATACATTATAATAAAAATCAATAATATAATAATAAAATATCAAATAAAAATAACTCTGTCTGTCTGTTCCGTTTTCATGGAAAAACTACGGGACCGATTTGGTTGAAACTCAGTATATATATATTTTCGATGCCGAGGATGAACATAGGATACTTTTATCCCGCAAAATGGGATAGTTTCCGGGATAAAAATATATTTGTCTCTCTGTTTGTTATGCTTTTACGGAAAAACTATTGGACCGATTTGGCTGAGATTTGGTATATATGTAATTTTAATACCGAGGGTGGACAAGGGATATTTTTTATCCCGGATAATGGGATAGATTCATGGAAAGTTTATCTCGAAAAAGTTTTTTTTTGTGATTTGCCATTTTCGTCATATTGGTTATTTTGGTAATTTCTGTAATTTTGTCCTGTTTGTACTTTTTGTCCCTTTTGCTCTTTTTGTCCTTTTTGCTCTTTTGTCCTTTTTTTTCTTTTTTCTTTTTCTTTTCTTTTTGCTCTTTTATCCTTTTTGATTTTTTTGTCCTTTTTGTTTTTTTTGTCCTTGTTGTCATTTTTGTAGTTTTCATAGACGAGGTATAGATAAATAAAACTAGGACGGTTTTAAATAAAGGATGAAAGTTTGGATGAGACCAATCATTTCTCAAGTTCATAGATTTAAAAATTCATCGTCTATAAAAATGCGATAGTAACTCGATATGTCTTTCTGTTAAGTTTTCACGGAAAACTACTGGCAATATTAATCTTATACTAATATATAAAGCTGAACAGTTTGTTTGTTTGTTTAAACGCGCTAATCTCAGGAACTACTGGTCTGATTTCAATAATTCTTTCAGTGTTGGATAGCCCATTTATCGAGGAAGGCTATATATCATAACGCTAAGACCAATAGGAGCGGAGAAGCAATGAAAAATGTTTCAAAATCGGGGGGGCTTTCAAAACAAATTCCACGCGGACGGCGTCGCGGGCACAGCTAGTACTGTATATACTGAATACTGGTGGTTCTAGATTTTTATTTTTAAAGGCAGGACATACGAGTATATGTGTTGAGTTTCATTTCAATCCGTTCAGTAGTTTTCACGCGACGCTCTAACACATAGACAGACAAAAATTCTAAAAATTGTATTTTTGGATATTTTCCGCATTTTTTAATGCATTGTACAAACTCAAACCATTTACAAATATACTTACATTATAGTATAGATAGATTGTCATTGTCAAAGACGTACGAAGTCCGAGTGAAGTATGATGTATGTGTGTGTACGTATTTTTTTTTTATTGCAAGAGTTCAGCAGACAGGCAGAAGGCCCACTTGATGGAAAGCGGTTACCATCGCCTATGGACATTTGCAACACCAAAGGTGCTACAAATGCGCTGCTGCTCTCTTAAAGGAGACTGGAACCTGGTCACTAATGCCGGAACACAACACAAGGTTGTTATGGCGACATACTTTTTTTTTATTTTTATTCCTCTCCGGACGAACGAGATTATCCGGGCTTATTATCTTTTTTGGGGTTTGTATATATATTTTTATTTTTATTCTTTCTTTTCTTTTCTTTTTTTGTGATTTTTTGTCTTTTTTCTTTTGGGTACTTTAATTTTCAAAAACAATGTTACTTATTACTATATACATTTTAGGCTTATATACTATTACAATTTTCTATTAGTTTTTATTTGTCTAAATACATATTTTATTTATCTTTTAACTCTTTTACATATAGGACACATTCTATCTATTTTAACTTATACTCTATTGCTTTTGCAAGCTTCTAATATCCTGATATCTATTTCTTACTATTGTTTCTTATATTTTAGGCTTTATTACTATATATTTATTTATTTGCTTTTTTTTATTGTTTTTATGTGGATTATGTTTATGTATCTATTCTATTTTCTACATTATCTATATATTCTTAAATATATGTTAAATGTACTCTTATCTATCTACTTTGTGTTGTTTTATTTCGCTCTACCACTTTCTTGACTACCTTTATACAAAATTCCAAAAAGTGCTCTACATTATTTTTTGACATTAATTATAATTATATCCCAAAAGGATAATGAAGCTCCGACCTGGCCTTCTATTAAACTACCGTCCGTGAAGATGCGCACCGCCTGCAGGCGTTGCGCATCTACTTGCTCCTGGTCCATCAGGCAGGTAAACTGCAACTGGATCTGTGAGGCCGGGTGAGTTGTGTTGGCGTAAGCAACTCGCGTTTCCATCTCCCTGTCCCCAAGCATTGGCTGCTCTACCCCCCTCTTGGCCTCGTATAAAGAAGCGACTTCTTTTATACGGAGGTCAAGGGGGAGCAGACCAGCCAGCGCCATAGCTGAGTTCAGGGAGACGGTCTTGTACGCTCTACACATTTTCTGTGCGAATCCCCGTTGGACCGTGTTGAGTTGCTTACGCACACTCAACTTTGTGGCTGAGGGCGCCCAGACGCTCGCTGCGTATAGTACTATTGGCTCCGGCACCGCTGTGTACATAATCCGGACGATCTCAGGATTAAGACCCCAGGTGACCTTTGCGGCACGCGAGAGCTGTTTGTAAAAACTAATTGATTTCACACATACATTACGTATGTGCGAATTGAACGTTAGTTTGCTGTCTATGGTTAAACCTAGGATTTTAACCTCTGAGGCCATCTCAATGCTGACCCCTCCCATGTTCAATCTTGGGGTGTCGTACTTCAATTTGTGGGTAAAGGTTACAGCTTTTGTTTTGTGCGCAGCAAATTTCAGTTTATTTCGGACACCCCATTCTTGAACATAGGAGAGTGCCTCATTAGCTCTTCTCTCAATGTTGCAACCAGAGTCTCCGTCAAATAGCAGAATGACATCATCTGCAAAAGCCTGTACGTATTCCCCGCGCTCAGTCAATCCTTTCAGAAGGGGATCGAGGAGCAGGTCTCACAGGATAGGCCCCCCAGTGGAACCCTGCACGCAGCCTTTTGTGGTTCTTCTTTTCACCTCCTCTCCAAGGTACCTAAGTGAGACACTACGGTTTTCCAGATAACTGCCCAGTATCCTCTGGATATTTCCTGGGCAGTTTTCTTCCGCCAGTCGAACCCTTATCATTGGCCACCATGCGCTGTCGAATGCTCCCTCTATGTCTAGTGAAACAAGTGTTATAATTTTCTTCTGTTTCAGCTTTTCGCGTATATGGTTCACTAGATCATAGAGAGAGTCCTCCGTGCTTCTTTGGGGCAGGAATCCGTACTGACGGGTGCTCAACCTAGGTACGAGGTGCCACATTAGTCGATTAACTATTAGTCTCTCTAGAATTTTGCCCATCACTGGTAAAAGGCCGATGGGCCTATATGATTTTGGACGTGTGTATTCATCCTTCCCCGGTTTCCGGAGCACGACTACTGTCGCTTGCTTCCAGACAACCGGGAAGTATCCTAATGTTAGGCACTTATTAACGAGTGATAGGCAAAACTCCGGCTTGTGATAAACGGTCTGGGCACAAATATCTGCAGTCAGTCCGTCCGCCCCAGGTGCCTTTTTGGGGTTGAATTTGTGCGCTGCTTGTTTTAATTCGAGGGCAGTAAAGGGCGGATCCTCGTTCCCCAGCAAAGCAGTCCTTACGCTCAATCTTGCCGCTTGCTCTCGTACTGCCCTGTGTTCGCCATTGTCCCCCTCGGCACTATCCTCGGGGTAGAAGGTTTCCGCGAGTAGCTCGGCGGATTCTCGCGGCCCCAGTACCTTACCTTTATCGACTATAGGCTCATCCTCGTCCCTCTTCCTTGTCCTTCCGATTAACCGATATATCCCTTCCCAGACTCCCTCACGATCTTGCTTTCCGCAAAACTCTTTCCAGCTTCTCGTCTTTGCGGCGCTGATCTCCATCTGATACTTTTTCTTTGCTTACAGATACTCATCAACCACACTCCTCCTACAAGACTGCGGCGCGCTGCGGATTCTTCTCTTCTTCGTGACGACTCCACGCTTCAGGTTGGCGAGCTCTTCAGACCACCAAGATAAGTTTACTTTATTTTTCTGACTTAATTGCGGTATACTGTGTTTGCATGCCTCTACTATTGTGTTATTTAATGTGTTTACTTTATTTTCCAGGTCCATCGTGTCAGTCAGTTCTTCAATTACGTCCGTGGTGAGTCTGTTTTCTAACATAAGCTGGTCCACTTTCTCACGAAAGTGGTCCCAGTTTGCTTTCTTAGTATTGAAGATGCGAGTTGTTCTGGCCATGCAAACACCGTCAAGACGTTCACTTTGGATAGAAAAAAGAATGGTGTTGTGGTCAGAGCACGTCACTCCGTCGTCTACCCTCCAATCGCTCACGAAGTTGAGAAGGTCCGCAGTGCATACCGTGATATCCACAAAACTCGTAAGAGTCTTGTCTCCACGCACGGTGTCGAAGGTTGGAGTGCTTCCCTCATTGAGCACCTGCAAGTCAAGCTCGTTCAGGAGTCCTGCCAGCCTCTTACCCCGTCGATCTTCAGTGGGGCTACCCCACCATGGACTCTTAGAGTTCACGTCGCCGCCCACTACCATCCTCCGGGTTCCCAAGGTCCTCGCGATTTCTCTAATTTGTTCCATGTAAGGCTCCAGGTTTTTATCAGGTTCTAAGTAAAGGGAGACGACTACCAGTGCGCTAGGTCCACGTCCCAGCTTAACTACCACCAGATTGTCGGTGGTGTATTCCGGTACGATGGTAACTTGTACCTTCGGGTCAAACACGGCTATTGCCGCTTTAGTTATAATTCTGGTCTGATTTGTATTTTGGTAGACTCTAGCGCCCCGGCAGCCCCTCACCTTGCCCACGTTGCCTACATAAGGCTCTTGGAGTAGAGCGAAAGCCGCACCTCTCTCGCTGGCATTTTTGAACAACTCGAGCTGCATCCTCTGGATATTAGCTTGCATGTCGACATACTTTAGACCAGGGGTGGTCGCCATCCAGTCGAGCAAATACCCTACCACCTGGGAATTTATGCCTACTGTTGCAGTGCACACCAGGATAAGAATTGCTTTACATGCGGATGATTATTAATCACTAGGTGGCGCTTAGAACTTATTTCGATGCAGCTTTGTTTAAATTTATATTTAAAACTCGCAAACCGATCGAGGTATATACCTATGTACCTACATATTGTTACATACCGATAAAGAACGCACACCTGCATGTCGTAAAACGCCGTTTATTGCCTTTTTTGTTTTAGGAATTCCTTTGTTTACTTTGTGGTTAGAATTTTTAATTCAGAAAAACATGCTATTGTTATTGAACTTGTTTATGGCCGTCGAGGCTTGCCAGGTGTGCGGGATTAACTCGGCGAACGCGATCCTTTGATCTATTATACAGTTTAGTATAAAACAATGCCCGAACGGAGGGGTGGGGCAGTCAAACGACGACTACGATACGAGTAAGACGTGTTTAGATAGACATATAGATAGATAACACTTTATTGTACACCATTACAGAAGAACTTACGAACTAGTATTAGTCTAATTGGGTACAAAGGGCGGTCTTATCGCTAAAAAGCGATCTCTTCCAGACAACCCGTGGCAAGAATATTCTGATTAGGAGTGGCGACGGTGGTATACATAATTATTGTACGATAACTTACATTTTAATAATAAATATATAACTATACTATATGTACAAATATACACATCAGTTATATACATATACAAGATATGGTGATAATATGCAACTATTTAAACATAATAAACATATAACTATATGCAATATAATATCTACTAATTATATAAAATTACATATCATTATATTGCAGATAGAATTTCCTGACTAAGTTCTTAAATGTTATTAGGGATTTCTTGTCTGACAGCAACAGGCAACAGGCAGGTTTAGTACTCTCGATTAGCGATATAGTGACGGAATTTGCGCGTGAACTGGTTGCATCCAGTTTTATTTGTACCTGTTTTCTACGTGTTTGTACAGTTCTAATAAACTTTATAGTCATTCCAACGGCATTTATTTTAATTGCTCGTAACAATGTATACCATAGAACTTCATCTTTACATAGTATAAAACTCGAGTCTACTATACTTTCAAGTCCAATTGTAAACCTAATATTTACAGACCAAATAAACTTGTATATAAACACAAGAAATTCGCCAACTATTTATTGTACTGGTAAAACAAACATCAAACTTCAGCACTCCCTTTTGTCTGGATGAAATCGCGCAGAAATAACCGTTTACATCCGGTGCGAACCGGTTCCATCCGGTTAGGAACCGGTTAAGAGTAAACAAAGAGGCAAGCACTTGTACTGAGGAGTATCTATTTTAAGTTTACGACTTCCGGGCACCCCGGTAAATGCTTGGGGCGGAATGGTATACACATAATGGCCCTACTATTTGCGATCATGAACTTAATAGTGGTAATATCATATTTTATATCTTATAATTTTGGTAATTGAAGGTGATGTCAGGAGCCTTAAGAACAGACGAGCGTGCATGACAAGAGCTATGAATGTCAAAGAAGCAAGTGAGTTGTGTAAGAATAAGCCTGAATGGCGCTCTGTTCTTCGTGCCTACCCCGCAAGGGAACTGGCGTGAAGTTATATATGTATGTATGTATGTATAATTTTTTGTGTAATATTTAATAATAAAACTACGTTTTAACGGTTTTAAGCGTGGTTTTCAATAGCCGTCTTCCATGTCATCCGTGATCAAAATGAAAAAAAAACTTCACTTTTAAATTTCTGCAGGTGGTAGGGCATTTTCCCGACTGGATGGCTACCACCCCTGCTCTAAAGTGTGCCACCATAACAACCTTGAGTTGTGTTCCGGCATTAGTAACCAGATTCCAGTCTCCCTTAGAGAGCAGCAGCGCATTTGTAGCACCTTTGGTGTTGCAAATGTCTATAGGCGATGGTAACCGCTTTCCATCAAGTGGGCCGTCTGCCTGTCTGCTGAACTCCTGCAATAAAAAAAAATGATTTCTGAACGACTTTTAAATTTAATTGATTTCTAAACGACGGGACGTACATCAAATGTTTGACAGGTACGAATAGTTTCTAAGAGAAAGCGAAGTTGTTGTTTTTACTACATTCCAAGCATTTTTTTCATATTTACTCACTGTTTAAACGTTCCTTGGACTTCCAAAAATAATTCAAAAGCAAAATTATCCAAATCAGTCCAGCCGTTCTCGAGTTTTAGCGAGACTAACGAACATCAATTGATTTTTATATATGTAGATTTCGAGGTATAATGAAAGACATTCTCGATAGTGAGAGAAATTGTCATCGAACGGTTCGAGAACTCATAGTAAGGGAGCTATAAAGATCGGCAATGATAAATTAACATTTTGATCACTGTGTCCTACATCGATCTCATTTAATTTTACGTTAGACTACCCTCATCCTATCAATTTTCAGGGTGATTTGCTAACTTCATCATAGTTACGGCAGCTGTTACAGCTGTTATATCCGAAGAATAGATGCAGGATATTGCACACAATATTTATACTGTTACAACCTAGGCGCCGACAAAGACCAATTCCACGTACAGATCTGTAGAAGCACATTTTATTACCTGCCAGCATTTGTACTAATCATAATCCTTTTATGATCGTCTTCTTTTGTTTATTTATTGTGGAGCACAGCCTATTTGCATTAGCCAGGTGTTACGGATTATGAGTACAAGCTGATTTTAGGAAATTATGTCGACCCTTGCCGGGCGGGCATATTTGTATTTGTGAGGTATAAAACCAGGGCCTGATGGAGAGAGGGGGCAGTCGAGCAAGAACCACGATCAAAGCGCGACGTATGTACAATCGGTTAACTACTAGTGACGGACTTTGCGCGTTTTATTGAATTACGAGCTTCTGCATTACGTTTGGATTTGTTGTGTTCGGTTATATTTGTACCTGTGTTATACGTGTTTGTATAGTTCTAATAAACACTATAATAATTCCAACGGCATTTTAATTCGAGTCTCGCAACTCATAACAATACTATGACATAAAGATCTTACTATCCTGTTAGCTGTATTTCGTACGATATGTGAGTTAGCAAGGCGTAGGGCTGGCCACAGATAATATTTTAAGTATGGAACATTATTGATGTTCTTTTGTTTATTAAGTAAAACTTCTTTAGAATCGTTGTGATTTGAAACTCAATGAAACGAAAAGGCGACACTAAAAAGAGATAGACATAGACAACACTTTATTGTTCACCAAAACAAAAAAATGTACAAGACAATAGTTACTTGGTGAAACAAAAGGCGGCCTTATCGCTAAAAGCGATCTCTTCCAGGCAACCTGACTCAAAGAAAATTCTTGAATTATCTATAATTATTATGCAACAAAGAAAAGGAACGAAAAAATGACATACATGGACAGCAGATTACAGTCTATTGTAAACTAGCACATATATTATTGCGTAAGTCTTACATAATGATTCCTAAATGAACTTTTAAATATGGCAAAAGATTTAGCTTTTCTGACATCAGTGGGCAAAGAGTTTATATGGCATAAGAGTCGCTTCAAAAACCCTTTATTTTGTACCTTGGTATTAATCCTTATCATAATAAATTACTCAATATTCAAGACGAATTCAATACCTTTCTAGAACTTTTTTAATTATTCAATTCGGACGTTTCATTCAAAAGATATTGCGAAATTTAAAATGTATTTATTAGTGTTGTAGTCAAATATACTAATATTGTTTGATTGAACGCGCTAATCTCAGGAACTACTGGTCTGAAACCTTGAGTTGTATTGCGGTATTAGTGACTACGTTCCAGTCTCGCTTTGGAGAGCTGCAGCACATGGGTAGTATCTTTGGTGTTACAAATGCCCATAGACCTTGGCAACCGCTTTCCATCAAGTGACCCGTTTGCCGAACTCGAGCAATTAAAAAAAATCCCTCTCCTGGATATTTTCCACTTAGAATTCAAATTCAAATTCAAAAATTTTCAATTTCAAGAACACTTTTTGAAGGTCAATACTTATTAGTAAAAAAATAATTTTACTTCGTAACCTATTTTTTTCTTTTCATTTATTTGGACAAATAAACAGTATTGTACAGAGTTTAGTATTATGAATCTTATACATAAGTAGTTTGACTTAATACAACACCAACATCATTTGCCACATATTAAGTAATTGAAATTATACTAGCTACCGTAAGTAAAAGCAAAAGAGAGGGAAAAAAAAAACAAGGTTTGGTATACAATATCTAAAAGAAGAAGAAAGAAAAGAAGAAGAAAGGGAGGCCTTACCAGAACGCAGAGCCAGAGCCAAGAGCACACCGAATGCCTACGACCAGCGGCAATGCCAAGCAATGTCCGATTATAAGCCTCGTCGAAAGGCTCTTATGCGACGACCGCGTAACGTCCTGACGGACAGAGTCGACGTTATTACGAAACGGCTGGCCCGGATCAGTCCGCCCACGGTTAGGACGGTAGGCTGGCAGGCACCGACAGACAGACACAGACGGCGGCGTCTCAGACGCCGCCAATCAAGATCTCTCCACGTCCCTGCGAGGGACTTTAGGAGACATAGCCCCCCCACAGGATAGACTAGGCGTGTTGCTGGGAAGTTTCTTTCGCCGTTTCTTCTCTCCCAGCCATAACACGTTACGAAACGGCAGTAAGATAGCGTAGGCCGCTGCGAACCGCCGATCCCGGCCCGCCGGGATCCTTCCCCTCGGGCTTTATGTTACCCGTCGCCCGTTCTCAATTAGTGCTTTGTGTCGCCCTATGGTGGGCATCATTAAATTCATCCCCCTCTCATGGCAACAGTCCAGCCGAGGTAAAACTCCTTAGGGAGCTCCCTCGAGCAAGTTGCCCCCCCGGGTTCGAGCGCCTTAGCTTCGCGAAGGCACTCGCCCCAAAAACCCCGGTAAAGTTGTAAGGTCTTCGGACCAACAACATAAAGTCAAGTCCAATAAAAAAAAAAAGCCGGCACCGGCAAGCCTATGTACGCCGCTTTGTAACCTGGTATTGCTGTTAAGGAGTCTAGCTAGAAGTCGGATATGACTAAATAAAACAAATTTAAAAGCCGTTAATCAAAAATACTTTCATACAATTATTTCGCTCTCAATGCATATAAAGAGAGAAAATATTTCAAATGGTCAATAAAAGCAAAATTTTAGCTTTCACTTGGTCAATAAAAATGGCCCCATTTAACCGATAACTCGTCGATAACGAATATCGGACGGTTTCAAAAAAAGTAACGCCTTTATTGATACGTACGATACACTAAAAACGGAATTGTGTGAAACAGTCGGTAAATCTCGCCAGTCATAAACTGTGAGTGCCGCCCTGCGGGGGGCAGCAACACAATACCCGGCTACTATAGACGACGATGCATTCGTTTTTTTGAAATGAAACTTCTATATAGACGGGGGGGTATTAGGATTTTTCTGTCACGAAAAAGCGTTACAGCCGCGTAGAAGGTTTTTTTTGGTTCCAGATCGAACGCAGTTTTTTTGTTTGATAAAATATGTTTAAATAAAAAATGCATTCATTTAAATATACCTAACCTAACCAAATCATAATTTGCAATTAACCTGCGAAAAATCAAAATGTGTCCCAGCATAAATTTCGATTTCGAAAAAAGCGATTCGTTTTGCCACTTGTCCGTTGCCATTCGATTTTCCACTTGTCCGTTGCAATTTATTTTTCCACTTACCCGTTGTCATTCGTTTTTCCACGTGTCTGTTGCGACTCGTTTTTCCACTTGTCCGTTGAAGTATTTTAGATGTGGTAATGACATCGTGAACTGCAAAGAAGGGAGTGGCGTAGTTCTATTGATAAAACTGTTGCTGCCTTCGAAACGCAGCGCGTAGAACGCTCTGACGAGCAACGCCTTATCAAAAAGAACCGCCCTAAAATCTTCTACAGCTACACATATGACTCATCAGGACGGCTGTATTGCGCTCCTTGCAAAATAACTTTTAAAACCAAATTTGGTTTCGCGTTTCATTTTATTTCATAAAGGCTATAAAGTTATATAATAATTAAAACTTTTTGCTACATATTGAAGGTATTGTTGTCTTTAGTATCTTTAGTAGAGCTGATTTTATTTTTAAATGTACAGATATTAATGTCGGTCAAGAACACAAAATATTAATTTAATAGTTATGAATTAATTTTTCTACATAGTCCGAAATAATAGGCCGTTCGTACACGATCAATCTTCGCATGAATGTATTTAAATACTTTTTGTTTATACTAGCCGATATAAAGAACATGTTAAGTGACATAATTTATTTCTTTAATATTCAAGTAATATGTAAGTATTGCCGTATGTTTGTCACTTGGTTAAAGAATCCCAAAAAGGACTAGATTCAAAATATCTCATATCAAACTTTTATCCGTGCAGGAACGGAGAAAGCATACAATTTCCTGCGACCGGGCGGCCTGTCGTAAGAGGCGACTTAACAACCCACAGCCAGGTGGTAGGGCATTTGCCCGACTGGATGGCTACCACCCCTGGTCTAGAGTATGTCGCCATAACAACCTTACGTTGTGTTCTGGCATTAGTGACCAGGTTCCAGTCTCCCTTAAGAGAGCAGCAGCGCATTTGTAGCACCTTTGGTGTTACAAATGTCTATAGGCGATGGTAACCGCTTTCCATCAAGGGCCGTCTGCCTGTCTGCTGAACTCCTGTAATAAAAAAAGTAGAATTAGTTTTATTGATTATTATTATTATTTATTTTTTCATTAACAAAAAAAAAATTAAATTAAAAAGAAGACTGAAAAGGACCAAACCTTCCGAGTTCAAGACAAAGTGAAGTGCTTAACAGAACATATTCTTCTTTCAGTCTTCTCTATTAATAGGACAATAAGAAAAGTGTTATTGGACACATTCTTAGCATAAATAATTATATGTATTACTTTAGGTTAGATTTAAATTACTTATTAGTCTTGTTTTTTTTCATTAGATTGTAATTTTAATGTTGCATCTTTAAAACGCAGCATTTAGCAAAAATAATTTTTATTATTAATATATAATTATATACGTAAGGAACATGGTCATTGTCGCTACCACCACACTGCCGCGTCACCACGCCGCCGCATCGCCACCGCGCTGCTATTCTTTGAACTTCTGCGTTTTCGCGAACGTTGTTCGCCCTTTCATATCGCGCTTAAAAGTAGATTATATACCTCTCTATTATAGAATGTAAGTTGTGTATTAAATCTCATTATACAAGGTGAATTTCAAGTGGTCCTCTAGGGCCTACACCGAAACTAAAAATTAGCGAAAAATACTCAAAGGAATCTCAAAAAAACCCAACCTGATATTGTTATATCTTTGTAAAATAATTCCCTAGTCGGAGATCAAAATCCACTGATTTTGAAAAAAATATCTATATATTAATATACGTGTAGCAAAAACACAACAAAAACTTTGTACCCTTTTTTACGAAAATTGCGCGGCCGGAGGAGTATGAAATTTCACACATTTATACTTTACTAGCTGAGCCCACGACGTCGTCCGCGTAGAATTTATTTTCCAAACCCCCCACTTTTGAAACATTCTTTTCATTGGTGCTCCGCTTCTATTAATCTTAGCGTGATGATATATAGCCTATAGCATTTCTCGACAAATGGGCTATCTAACACCGAAAGAATTTTTCAAATCAGACCAGTGGTTCTTGAGATTAGCGCGTTCAAACAAACAAACTCTTCAGCATTATATATTAGTATAAGATTTAATAGCTAATCTAATTCTTGTATTTTCAAGGCACTCCTGTATTATCTAATTATAATGCTAATATATTCACATACTAGGATAACAATCTCGTTCCTAAGTATATAATGTAGTCATAATGTATTATTATTTTATTTATTGTAATCTGCTTTGGGAAATAAATTAAGAAATAAAATCAAAATTCTATTCAGGAATATCAAAAGTCTAAGGAAAATATCGTTAATACTTGAAAACAAAGTATTTTTATTTATCTAAGTGTATTTTATAATATTTTATTTACATATACCATACATACATACATAACTTCACGCCAGTTCCCTTGCGGGGTAGGCACGAACAACAGAGCGCCATTCAGGCTTATTCTTACACACCTCACTTGCATCTTTGACATTCATAGCTCCTGTCATGCACGCTCGTTTGTTCTTAAGGCTCCTGACATCACCTTCTGCTAGTACACGATCAATTTGATCATGGAATGTGTGTCGTGGCCTTCCACGACTTCTGCATCCATCCACTTTTGCATTGTATATCTGTTTAATCATTCTTTCATCATGCATTCTTTCCACATGCCCGAACCACCGGGGCATTGCATTCCTACCTTCACCCCGACACTCTCTTTCAGAGCAACTCTCTTTCTTACTTCGGTATTACGAACGCGGTCCGCGAGCGTCACTCCGCAGATTTTGCGCAATGCTCGCATCTCAACCGCGTTTACTCTACTTTCATGCATATATCATATTAGTATAATTTTTATATTTTATTAATGTATAATTATGTATTATATCTTGTATATATATATTTATAATATACTGATTAGGTAGTGAGAATAATGCAATAATACCTCTGTTCTTATCAAATTTCTTGTACATCCAAAGGTTAAGAAATCGCTAATAGCGACAAGACCGCCTATTGTATTGTGCAATTTAATTTCTGTTAACTATATCTTTTACATACACATACATACATAACTTCACGCCAGTTCCCTTGCGGGGTAGGCACGAACAACAGAGCGCCATTCAGGCTTATTCTTACACACCTCACTTGCATCTTTGACATTCATAGCTCTTGTCATGCACGCTCGTTTGTTCTTAAGGCTCCTGACATCACCTTCTGCTAGTACACGATCAATTTGATTATGGAAGTTTTGTATTGTATATCTGTTAAATATATCTTTCAAATTACAATAAAGCATATTCATTCATTCATTCAACAATTTACATTAGTTTGGATAAGTGTCTTTTTCTATACAATTTAATACTCAAATCATCAATAAAATTCATAATATTGAAAATGTAAACACAACTGCATTCATACAAATATAGTCAAATAGAATATCATTTAAGAAATTGTAACATAAAGACTTTTTATTTATGAAACTGTTACTCACAGTTCTTGTATTTATACCCATTGTAATTTTATTTGGGGCATAAAATTTTACTGGAGAATGTGGGAATACAAATACCGGTGTCGTATGTCTGTTGTTATTGGGTATTACTTCTGTTTTCTTTTATAATACCTAAGCCCGCGGTTTCTTTCGAGCGAGACATACTATATTCGTATCTTGTAAAGTCTGCAAGAAAATAAAGAGGCAAAGATAGATGAATATGAAGTAAAAATTTAGCAATATGATTGCTAATGGACATCAAGTTCAAAATTAAAGTTGAGGACTTTTTAGAATACTGGATAAAGTGCTGGGGAGGTTCTTGCTGCTTCTTCTGATGTATATAAATGTAACTCTTACTTACTTACTCCGTTGGCTCAGCGACCCAAAGTGGGTCTTGGCCTCCGAAACGAGAACATGCCACTTTTCTCGGTCCTGTGCGGTTTCTTGCCAATTACTGGCTCCTAGCTCCGACAGGTCTGCCTCTACTCTGTCCTTCCAGCGATATTTAGGACGGCCGACCGGACGCCGACCTACCGGCCGTCCCAAATATGCTTTCCTCACGCTGCGATCCTCTCCCATCCGTTCTACGTGACCGAGCCAGCGGAGGCGGTGAGCTTTTATTTCTCCTATTATGTTAGGCTCGGCCACGAGATTCTCAATTTCGAGGTTACTTCGGACCCTCCAGCCTTATATAAATATAACGATCGAAGCAATAAGTTGCTATACATCTCATTCAATTTTCATACACACAGTTTTTTGTATCAGATCCTATTTTTATGAGTACTTCCCATGGTCAGGTCACGGAAGATATATAGCTTCATACGACAATGCCCCCTATTGTTTTACCAGAAAAAGTATTGTAACCATGTTTTTGTGTTATTTCGGTTAGCAATATAGTTATTGATCTATTTAAATGTATCTTCTACCATGTTTTTGTGTTATTTCGGTTAGCAATATAGTTATTGATCTATTTAAATGTATCTTCTATAATAAATTATAATAATAATAATAAACCCGCAGGGGGGCTTTGTGGCGAAGCCTTAGGTGAGTAGCGACACCTCGTACCTGACTCCGGGGGCCAAGACAAGGCCCCCACCTCCGTGCTTGCCTTAGCCAGCCGGCACGGAGTGGAGATCGCTAGAGCTAAGACTCAAGCTCCAGAGGTGGAAGTGATAAATGGCCTAACGTCGGAAGTAGCTTCGGTGAACCCCCCCCTTAGCCACTCACACCCATGTTGCCACTGGCTTTATGGCATTTTTTGGGGCCCATGCAGGGAGTGGCGAGTCACCGTCTGCCCATTTTTCCATGTTCCCTGAACATTGCGACGGGCAGACGCCATAGTCCCCATATTTTCAGACCCCCAGTATCACTAGCAGTTCACCCCAATAGCCCGGTACTTTTGGTTCTCATTTCCCACAATAGTCCTACACTGGCCGGGGCTTGTCCTTGGGTGCATTATTATATAGTGTAGACAGGGATAATCGCCGGTCAGTGTCACGTCACATTAGATTAAATTTGTCAAGGGGCCTCTACGTGTTGGCCTTCCCATGGCCCCACGCAAGCCCTCCAAATGTCCGGGCCATTTTTATGACCCGTGGTCTTGAAAGACATACAAATATAATAATAATAATAAAGCCCCTTTATTTCCAATCTACAATTGTTATTACATGCTTCTTCTAATATATTACGTTGCAAATATAACGTGTAGTGATAAGTTTGAAATATAAATGTATGTATATATAAATTTATTTTCTTTTTTCTTTTACTCGCTATCGTTACTTTCATCTGTACTATTGATCGGAACCCCTTCTCAGGTAAAGGCCTCCTCCAGCTTCTTCCAGACCTCTCTATCCATAGCTTTCTTTCTCCATTATATCTTCTATAGTGAACGTATAACTAGGCTAGCAATTATTGAACTGCTGACTCAGTCAAACATGTGTGATATGTACATTAATAGATTAACCTCCGTACTAGAAGACAAATGTCAATTTTTTTGTTGCCAAAATTTATTAACTAAAACATTTCATGCTGTGGATGGAAATATCATAATACTTTTTATACTGAAGGTAGACCCCAAGAACCTTCTTACACATAATAAAAATAAGTTTTTGGGTCTTTGTTAAGGTAGACTTTGACATACGCGACTGAGACACAAACCAGGGGACCGCGACACGTGCCACTTTCTCTTTGTGTTTACAATTTCATGAAAATCTGTCGCTCGTCGCAGTCGCTAATCTATGTTTTGCACTCTATATATTTTTTATACACAATTCCACACAAAACGGTTGTTTGTATCATATCTCATGTCTCTGTCATATGTCTCGGTGGTGTATCAAACACTAATATTAGGGTATGAATTAAAACTACAAAATGATAAATGCTTGACATTTTATTTTTTATTCTGGAAACATTTACAAGAAACAATCTTTTAACAATAGTCAAGTCCCATACTTGGTATGGGTTTTACCAGCAATTGACGTAAGCCTAATTGTACGACATTTTATGAAACTCCATTCTAATTATATCTATCTATATACAAACTGTAATATGTACTTGATATGGTGATAGGTATCATTTACGATTCCAAAATATCGTTAAATTAAAAAGTTAATTATTCTTGTCTCAAAGGGCCAACCTTATATATTAGCAAAATAGAATTGACCCTCAGTAAAATGCATTCATTTAAATTCTAAAATAATAAATATCAAACAAAATGGCATCAAAGAAATTGCAGCGAAAATTTAGCAATAAATCCGG
Source organism: Dendrolimus kikuchii (assembly GCA_019925095.2). Classification (NCBI taxonomy): domain Eukaryota; kingdom Metazoa; phylum Arthropoda; class Insecta; order Lepidoptera; family Lasiocampidae; genus Dendrolimus; species Dendrolimus kikuchii. Next base: position 20,594,555 of record CM034405.1, on the reverse strand, counting down.
TTTATGATGTCTTATTCTAAGGCTGACCATAACACAAAGCAATTGACAATAGACGGTTAAATTACAATTCTTAAAATCTGTTTGGTTTTGAGCTTCTCGGGACATTAATGTTCAATTGTAAGAATACATATAAAAACACGACGGCGATCGGTTTGATGCAATGATACGCGTCGTGTGTACAAAGCCTAACGTTACAAGTACAATCGTGTGAAACATGTTTAGAAGTCTCACAAAATGACATACACAGTTTTTGTTAAAATGTACAATACTTAGCACCGTTAGACCTAATATTAGACTAGATTTCATTCATTTTGATTACATGTAGAAGTACTTTTTACATTTTTACACACATTACAAACTGACAGGGCGATGGAAATATAATCTTAATAATTATAAATAAAATACTAAAAAATCCATTTGACATTGCTATGTTTAGAAAATGTCTATTAAAACATTTCTTTTGTATTGTGTTACAAGAGTTTTTTTACAAGCTTTTATTTAACTTGCAATGGATGTACCTAAGTATGTAAGTTCGGATGGAATCTTGCAAGTTAAATTTGACCAACTTCCCGGTTTCCAATTGAGCTGCAATTTTGCACGCATATGTATATCGCGTGATAATGCAATAATATGGTACCACGGAGCTGATCTGATGATGGAGTTGGAAGGTGGACATAGGAACTCTTGTACTAAACAAGATAGACCCGTCGTGTTTGGACTCGTTTCACTTGTCTTGGGTAGCACTCTGCGGCTACAGGATATCCAGGATCTCAAAAGCTTGTATTTAATAAAGATTATTTTTTAAGTTATTTCGCTTACGTAGATTTTGTTTCGGTATTCTGCATCCACTTATTTGATATAAAAAAAAATCACTTTTACATTAATCTTGAATTCGATTTCTTTTCTGGTATATTTTTTTATATATCTGTTTTTTTTAAGTGCATAGCATTTAATGAAAATCTTAACTTATGGAAGGTTGACAATATGGAGTCAGTAAAACAAAACATTGTAATATATAAATGGACGTCATTATGCAAACAATAGCGTGAAAAAAGATTATTAAGGAATGAGAATCGTTCAGTAAAAAAACGTAATTCGTAAAACGCGCTCCAATCACATTCCATTTTTGTTTTCTATATAAAATATTAATTAAAACTTTCAATCAAGTCTTAATATTTAAAACATATTTTAATCTTAAATAAAAAAAAATCTTTGTTATATTATCATATTTTTTTGTATAATTACAATAATATATTTTTTTGCCGAGTGCAGGCGTAGGCACATGCATGTAAGCGTCCGCACCGGCTTACTTGGATTAGTATTCGTTTTTTTTATTATTTAGCGCTGTATCTATAGCATATTAAGGTAAGCTGTGTCTTCATATAAAAGATCACATTCTAAAGAATACAAAATATTATATTACTAAAGTATTAAACATGTTTCTGAATGTGCTCAGTTTTGAAGACCGCAAAAAAAATCCTTCAAAAATTAAAAGTCTTAAATAACTAATTTTCTGTGTCAGAAAATGTACTAAATTGAAAAGAAATGAACTGGTGGCGCCAACAGTGATTGGAGTACGTGTTACGAGTTACGTTATTTACTGGATGAGTATTCTTCTTTGCTATAACTGGCAGTTTTAAGATAATTAAGATGTTCATTAAAAACTGTATAAAACGGTACAGAAAACCTATTTCATAAAAATATATACAGTGTAAACTCAATGTCACTTGATTTAATAACAAACTCCCTTAAGCGTCGAAATCACTTGGCTTTGGTTGGTTTAGCTTGTCTTTCGTACAATGATACACTCTATATAGCATTACACCCACTCTCAATAACGACAACAATTAAGCAATAAAAGACACCTTTTAACTTGCCAAAATTAATAAAAGCTGCGCAGCTGTATACGATTTTTTATCGCTTTCTTATCTTGCCCGTAATAAACCCTGCTGTCGGTATCATACATACCGAAATTTCTAAGTACTTCCTTTATCACCAAGATGCCTCAATATCGCAAGATATGCATAAAATAAGTAAAAAATAGAATAAAATTACTGGTGCAGCAAAAGACGTCAGACAAAAATAACAGACTTCTCTCCATTTAACGAAAACTCTCAATAGTGCCATAAAATACACCACAGTCCCTTCAGTGTCGTTATATAGAGTTTACACTGTATATCATAAAATAGTAAAGTTCATACCTTGAATCTTATTACGATATACAAAATACATGATTTTGAACAATTCTGTATATTTTACTTAACTTCGCCAAAGTTGAAAGTTGGTACTGAGTTGCATAATACCATCCAATTGACCAAAACAATTAAATTCAGATGTACTTATATCATTAAGCAGTTTTCTCATTTGTACTTAAAAACAGTTCACCAATACATACATAATAAACATTTATTTCCAATTTGAATAAATTAAACATTCTTTCAACATCAAATAAATACACACATTGAGCTTTTTTAAATAGTTTCATTTGCAAAGTAAACGTTGAAAAGGGTGATTCGGGCTTCAACCAATTACATGAACCATTGACGACGTACAAAATTGTTGTTACAGTTTATATCTTGAACGCTTATTGTCACTGTACATTAGGCTGAGCACAGATCGGAGACTATTGCTTACATGTTGACTATAATAATACGCTACTATTCTGTCGCATAAGTTACAGTATGGTTGTATACATTAATAAATTGTCTCAGTTGTCGACTATATTATTTAAACACACACGTGTTACCTGAACCGTATGTCGCTTATAGTCTCGATCAAATGGTCGTTTTTAGATAGCAGTGACTGGCGGTTTTTGGAGTTTACTCCAAAAATAAGAATCAGTTTTTGTATAAAGCCCCCGATATGGAAATTTTATGAAAAGTGTTCAATTCAAGCGTTAACGCAAAATCAGTACGTTTGTTCTATTATACAATGTCGAACCTTAAAGCAAGCAAGATCTAAAATAATTTCCACCAGTGAAGACACGGTTTTTTCCAATTAGGTCTTGTAACCGCCCTTATTATTATACAATTACGAACTTTAATGCAATGAAATAAGATCTAAATTAATATCAATTAGTTGAAGATACGCTGTTTTGAATTTAGGAGCTCTAGATTTATTTAATGTTTAAGGAGTAAACTCCATTAATGCCTCGGAGCCGACACACACTTCTTTAGATAAAAATCTGGATTAAACGTTAAAAAAATTTGAAATTAATTCAAAGCTACACATAGCCCCCAAACAAGTTAAGTATATTAAATCAGTCATTATGACGCCAATGGTTAGCTATATCGACGATACTGTAGTAGAAGTATTGAGAGAATATACGTCTAGGCATACTGAATTATCTATCTACTGACGAAAGTATTAAAGCAGCTAAAGTAAGCATAATATTAAGTCATAAAACAACTGTACGTCGGCAACACATACTCTCAAAGAAGCATATCACATGAATATTACAACATTAATTTACATTATTACATTATATTTCTCTTTACAGAAAATTCGTTAGAATACTTTTACAAAAAATGTTAGGTTTATAAAGGAACACAGTCATTACTTACCTAGTTATTATTCTAATATTCTGTTGCAAGGCTTTATGTGTCCAATTTTTTTTCTTCTATGAAACGACGTCTAAAATGTCTAATAATTTATTATCGCCATAAAAAAAATATTTTACAATATTGATATGTACCGACTGAATATGTAAATGTATGTTAAATAAAGACTTGCGTTTGGAAAAATGTAAAAAAAAACCCATTTTAAACGGACTTCTCAATTCGTCGTGTATTTTTTTTTAAATATATGGTTAGGTATAACTTTTTATGTTTTATCGTTCTTTTTCCGTTGGATTCAGTATAGTTTAACATTAATTTCATTGTTATTGTATACATCAGATATATAACATATAAATGAAAAATAAAAAAATTCAAAAACAAAACAAAAATTACTATTTTTTACATTTTGAAGTCGATCCTAAGTGAAACATAAAAAAACAGCAACAAATTTGCTAAGTATAGTAATTTTTACAGTTTACTCCGCAACAACTTCAAGATATTGTGGATTTATTTTTTCGCTTTTTACTTAATATTGAAGTCGTTTTTTTGTAGCTTATTTTTTTTTTAAATCAAACTGAAATAACCTTGTTTTAAGGCTCGTAATTAAAATGTTACATATCTCCTTCATCCGTCCATGTTTTCAAATATTTTTAATTATTAAGTATAGTTGACAGCCTCTGAACATAGACGCCATACATCTATGGAAATCCTGTCAATATTATCCCAAAGATTGAACGCAATGTTGCCAGGTAATTAGACAAAGTTACCTAAATTTCGTTATTATAAGTCGTGCGCAGAAGGTTTAGCGATGGTCGCACCTCCCGCTTGCTACGACGGGGACTATGGCTTGTCTAAATAGTACTAAGAACTAGACGACCGCGGGTCGTAGTTATGGGAGGCGAGAAGAGATGTCATCGGCAAACTTTCTGCGCACGACTTGTAGTTAGCAAATTTTACTACAAGTACGTAACATAAATCAATCTTGATAAGTTTTTAGATTACTAATAAGGTATTTTAAGCAATTTTGCCTAACTTAAAAGACTTTTTGGCTATATTTGGGTATTTAAAGATCACTATCTAGGTTTAATTTTTAACTTAGTTTCAAGATACTTTTGGCCGTGTTTTTCGAGACTGAAATTTCTTTCCTTTTGTGAGATTTTTGATAATGTTTTAAAAAAAAAATTAAGACCAGCCAAAATTGTTTTTAAAAAGACCTTTTCAACAGAACATTTTGAGATAAAAATATGTATTTACAGTCGGAGGGTTTTATTTGATATATCTTATATACAACTTTCTTGGACTCGATGCGACGTTGTGACCACCTCGGGCCGCAGCCTGTGCGCAGTGAGGGATGAAGTCACCCCCGTTGCGGAACTGGGGCTGCACGCGTTGACCCCCTTGTTCACGCGCCCTAAACTATGGTAAGACTGCAACAATAGAAACAAGTCATTCCAAAGACATCCAGACTGAAACTCGCATCTGAAGAATGTACACAGTTAGGATCATAATTTATTGTTGAAAAAAGTTTTTTTTTATTGCAGGAGATCAGCAGACAGACAGACGGCCCACTTGATGGAGAGCGATTACCATCGCCTATGGACATTTGCAACACCAAAGGTGCTACAAATGCGCTGCTGCTCTCTTAAGGGAGACTGGAACCTGGTCACTAATGCTGGAACACAACTCAAGGTTGTTATGGCAACATACTTTAGACCAGGGGTTGTAGCCATCCAGTCGGGCAAATGCCCTACCACCTGGCTGTCGGTTGTTTTGTAGCCTCTTACGACAGGCCGCCCGGCCGCAGGAAATTGTATTCTTTCTCCGTTCCTGCACGGATAAAAACCTGCTAAGGAAGGTGTGTTAAAATGTGACTTACACTAGTAAGAGGTATCCTATAGTCTTTCTTCCGGTAGTCCGTGTAGTAGGCACCACCGTCCGGCTCTGAACGGATGTCTTCGCCGCTGACTTTCAATTTGCCGGTCGACGGCGGCCGCTGCAAGCTCATGTACCCGTTCGAAACTGGCCTTCTTTCTGTTGATGGAAAATAAATCTGCTCAAGAACGCCGCGCTCACAGTCAGATAATCAATCATTAACTGTTATGTAATTACGACAACTTCTTTTGTTGCACTTTTTGTTCTACTGGTCGCATCATTGCCCGCAATCACGTTTTTATTCAAAAATTCGTGCTAGGTCATTCACTTTTGTCTACAATTCAAATTCAAAAGTTGTTATTCAATATAAGTTTCACTATCTAATAATGACTAAACAGATATACAATACAAAAGTGGATGGATGCAGAAGTCGTGGAAGGCCACGACACACCTTCCATGATTAAATCGATCGTGTACTAGCAGAAGGTAATGTCAGGAGCCTTAAGAACAGACGAGCGTGCATGACAAGAGCTATGAATGTCAAAGAAGCAACTGAGGGATGTAAGAATAAGCCTGAATGGCGCTCTGTTGGACGCATTGTTGGAATTCATTGAGGTATCGAGGAAGTAACCAGAGTAGCTGATATACAAACCAGAAAAGGCATCATTACACGAACATTTAATCATATTTGTCCACTTCCATTAGATGAAGAAACTGTTGAAGATCAAGACCTTCAAAGCCGGGGGGCATGTTAATGCACATCACTAGCCATCATATCAATTAATTAGCGCATCACTATCGTCTGCCATTTTGTCAGCGACGCGCGCGCGTGTAACACAGTTCATAAAGTAATGAAAAATTAAAGTAAAAAGAATCCCCAAAAACTATACTTAAGAGATATGTAGGAAACCTTATTTAAACACTTACAGACAGACTGACAAACGAATATTAAATCTAGTTATTGGTGGCAGTTGCTTCTTGTTTTTGGAAATTAAAACTCGATGTAATAATGGACTGTATGATTATCATTAAATTATAAATATACATAGAATGAGTAGAACAAAATATGCAAGAGAGTACAATATATGAATGGCTGAAGAATGTCTGAATTAATTATTGTTCAGAGTTCAGGCGTTTAAATGGGCAATTTTTGCCTCCTATATCCCGCATCCCGTCCGACGCCTAGCTGCTAATTGTGCGAGCTATGGGCGTCGGCGGTATGCGGGGCGCGGAGAGTAGGTGCGCTCCGGCGGGCGGGTCAGGAGGGTGCTCTCTGTCCGCAACACTAGTATTCTATCTTTACGATACCTATAAATCTTATCTTATAATATATATAAATTACGTGTCACGTTGTTTATCCGCGATGGACTCCTAAACTACTTGACCGATTTTAATCAAGTTTGCACACCGTATGCAGTTTGATCCGACTTAAAAGACAGGATAGCTTACATTTGGACCCGGTAGGTGGCGCTGGGATCGGGTTCTAAATTTTATTTCTTCAGGGCAGAACAACGTCTGCCGGGACAGCTAGTATAATATTATTATATATTATGGTATATAAGTAGATAAGAAATTATAACTACCCGTACTTACATGTACTACAATTACTCGATGTATTTTACTACATTTATAATATTTTCCTTTTGTATTTGTATTGTTCTTTGAGAAATAAACTATTTAATAAATAATAATTTAAGTTAATATTACAAACAAGATCAACATGTTTCAAGAGATTACTAGGGAGGGTACTTTGATGTTTCTCGTCTCAATTCAGGCTAGCAACAAGGAGCACTATATATCTACATAAAGTGTTTATTATGTATTATGTATCTATATGTATTGTATTGTATTGTATCGTATCGTATTGCATTGTATTAGATTGTGTTGTGTTGTATTAATAAATAAACAACTCACCATACAGACAAGGTATGATATCTGGATCAGCGTCGTCATTGTCTCTTGGTTCCGAGGTGTGCAGAAGAGCACCCCTCGCGCCCCTCTCTACCCGCCCATCCCGGTCCCTGGGCTCAGCGCTGCTGGCCCTGGATTCAGAGTCCTGCTTAACCGGAGTCGGGCAGTTTGGGGACCGCTCCACGTACATTGCCTCGCTGTGTACAACATACACATTGTTACAACTTAGGTCCCGACAAAGACAAATTCCACGTACAAATCTGTAAAAGCACATTTTATTACCTGTCGGCATTTGAACTAATTGTAATCCTTTTATGATCGCTTTCTTTTATTTACTTGTTTATTGGCATACGTTTCTAGTTATTGTGGAGAACAGCCTACTCTTCTATAGTACTCGTCTACGGCCGCTTGCAGGCTGGATCATTAGCCAGGTGTTGCGGATTACAAGTATAAGCTAATTCTAGGAAATTGTGCCGACGTTGCCGGGCGGGCACATTTGCATTTGTGAAGTATAAAACGACGGCCTGATTGGGAGAGGAGTCAGTTCAGCTACAACTACGATACGGGCGTGACGTGTGTACATTCGGGAATCTAATAGTGATGAGTTTTGCGCGTTTTATTGAATTACGACCTTCTGCATTACGTTTGGATTAGATCAGGCCGTCGTTTTATACTTCACAAATGCAAAGGTGCCCGCCCGGCAACGTCGACACATTTTCCTAGAATTAGCTTATATTTGTAATCCGCAACACCTGGCTAATAATGCAGCCTGCAAGCGTCCGTAGACGAGTACTATAGAACAATAGGCTGTTCTCCACAATAAGTAGAGACGTATGCCAATAAACAAATAAATAAAAGAAGGCGATTATAAAAGGATTACAATCAGATTTATTAAGCGTTGTTTATTATATTTGTAGAATAGAAGAAAATGTTTTTTGGCAAATTAATTTTTGTGATACATGTAATGTTATTATTAGAAGTATTTAACACTGTTTTCAATTTACCTACGTGAAGGTATATAGTAGGTTGTTTAGGTTGATTCTGGTATGATGGAGGCTGGAACTAAAAATTAGCGCATTGTCAGCTCCTGGCACAGCATAATGCTGAGTTTCCGGCCTCATTGCCGTGAATTTTATGTACGTACATTTCTTAAACTGTATCTATTTACTAGCTTTCGCTCGCGACTTCGTCTGCGTGGAATAGTAAAAAAAAGTGAGTTAAAAAACCCCCCCGATTTTGAAACATTCTTCATTGGTGCTCCGTTCCTATTGGTCTTAGCGCGATATAGCCTATAGCCGTCCTCGATAAATGGGCTATCTAACACTGAAAGAATTTTTCAAATCAGACCAGTAGTTCCTGAGATTAGCGCGTTCAAACAAACAAACTCCTCAGCTTTATATATTAATATAGAGTATAGATTAGTAAAACTCCTTGTATGTTATGTATGTGCGTTTATTTGAGACAGTAAATACTTTTCTTTCTTTCCACATAGACTTACTTAACTTCTGCGAAAAATCAGAAGATATGTGAAGGATAACAAAATTATATACAGCAAAGCACAGCATGAGAATTTTATTTTGCTACTAGGCTTTTTTTAAAAAGTCATGGTAGATGATAGAAGATTTAATATTTTTATATATTATGGTTCTTAAACAAGCGTTCAAACTTACTGTATCTCACTATGAATAAGACCGTAGATATACAAGATATAAATTTAAAAAGCAAGAATTACTTTTAATTAAATATCCTCACATGAATCTCTTTATCCGTGCAGGAACGGAGAAAGAATACAATTTCCTGCGTTGGGGCGGCCTGTCGTAAGAGGCGACTTAACAACCCACAGCCAGGTGGTAGGGCATTCGCCCGACTGGATGGCTACCACCCCTGGTCTAAGGTATGTCGCCATAACAACCTTGAGTTGTGTTCCGGCATTAGTGACCACGTTCCCTTAAGAGAGCAGCAGCGCATTTGTAGCAACTTTGGTGTTGCAAATGTCCATAGGCGATGGTAACCGCTTTCCATCAAGTGGACCGTGGACTCAGATCCATTTACGAGTACAGTCGTATTATTCAAAGATCATAAACATCATAATATGCACATATCAAAGATATCTTTGGAAACAACATCTAACACAAAACAACACGTTTATCAGTCCAGGATGTAGGCAAAAAGCGTTACCTGAGCGGCGCATGTTTTGCGGGTAGATGCCGGTGGCGATTCGCGTGTTTCTTGTAAAGGAAGCCTAATACACCGCAAACCGTCGTGGCCAGGAGCGCGGACATCGCTGCGATAGACGCGAGCACCGGAGACATTCCCAATGTGTTGCTTTCCCCTATTAGAAGAAGATAATTTGATTACAATGAATTATCTGACTATTAAATCAACGTTAACAGTAACTAAAATTACCAAGTAGCACTTTAGGGTCAAACCCAGCAAAAATCAACTGCTAGACCTCAAGACACTGTGAGCTCTTTCTACGTGCATCGGAACACAAACCAACTTGATTGACAAATTATTTCTAACATTTTAATTTTAATCTTATATATAAAATTCTCGTGTCACAATGTTCGTTCCCATACTCCTCCGAAACGGCTTGACCGATTATTATGAAATTTTTTATGCATATTCAGTAAGTCTGAGAATCGACTACTATCTATTTTTCAAACCCCTAAGTGATAAGGGGTGTCCACCCCAAAAAAAATAGTTTTATTTTTTGGATATTTTTTTATTTTTATTTTTTTAGGATACAGCATTAAAAAATACATACAACCCTAAATTTTCACCCCTCTACGATCAACCCATATTTTTTGTTTGTTAATTTTATAAACTTTAATTCTTTGGCAAGATTTTTAATCTTATTTTGTCATGACTTAGAATAAAAAAATATATATATAACTCTTTTAGATTCACAATTAGAACCGGTAGGTGGCGCTGAGATCGGGTTCTGGAATCCTCCTAATCACCTGGAGCTATTTTGGTGATTTTTTTTTGTGTGTTTGAGTGGGTACCCGGATGGTTTAGATCCACAATTAGAACCGGTAGGTGGCGCTGAGATCGGGTTCTGGAATCCTCCTAATCACCTGGAGCGATTTTGGTGATTTTGTTTTTGTTTGTTTGAGTGGGTTCCCGGATGGTTTAGATTCACAATTAGAACCAGTAGGTGGCGCAGAGATCGGGTTCTGGAATCCTCCTAATCACCTGGAGCGATTTTGGTGATTTTGTTTTTGTGTGTTTGAGTGGGTTCCCGGATGGTTTAGATTCACAATTAGAACCGGTAGGTGGCGCTGAGATCGGGTTCTGGAATCCTCCTAATCACCTGGAGCGATTTTGGTGATTTTGTTTTTGTGTGTTTGAGTGGGTTCCCGGATGGTTTAGATTCACAATTAGAACCGGTAGGTGGCGCTGAGATCGGGTTCTGGAATCCTCCTAATCACCTGGAGTGATTTTGGTGATTTTGTTTTTGTGTGTTTGAGTGGGTTCCCGGATGGTTTAGATCCACAATTAGAACCGGTAGGTGGCGCTGAGATCGGGTTCTGGAATCCTCCTAATCACCTGGAGCGATTTTGGTGATTTTGTTTTTGTGTGTTTGAGTGGGTTCCCGGATGGTTTAGATTCACAATTAGAACCAGTAGGTGGCGCTGAGATCGGGTTCTGGAATCCTCCTAATCACCTGGAGCGATTTTGGTGATTTTATTTTTGTGTGTTTGAGTGGGTTCCCGGATGGTTTAGATTCACAATTAGAACCGGTAGGTGGCGCTGAGATCGGGTTCTAGAATCCTCCTAATCACCTGGAGCGATTTTGGTGATTTTGTTTTTGTGTGTTTGAGTGGGTTCCCGGATGGTTTAGGTTCACAATTAGAACCGGTAGGTGGCGTTGAGATCGGGTTCTAGAATCCTCCTAATCACCTGGAGCGATTTTGGTGATTTTGTTTTTGTGTGTTTGAGTGGGTTCCCGGATGGTTTAGATTCACAATTAGAACCGGTAGGTGGCGCTGAGATCGGGTTCTAGAATTCTCCTAATCACCTGGAGCGATTATGGTGATTTTGTTTTTGTGTGTTTGAGTGGGTACCCGGATGGTTTAGATTCGCAATTAGAACCGGTACGTGGCTCTGGGATCGGGTTCTAGAATTTTAGTTTTTAAAGGCAGGACAACGTCTGCCGGGGCCGCTAGTATTATATAAAATTATTAGACCTAGGCATGTTTGCTGAAGAGTTTCTTGCGCCGCTTCTTCTCTTCAAGCCACAACATGTTGCGAAGCGGTGGTAAATTAGATTAGACTACCATAGATTGAAAAATAACCAAAAACAAAATTAAAACTAAATAATTATAATGAACTAGTTGGGGGTAGGCTACATAAAACTTTAACTCGTTGACACTTGACATCTTTGTCTTCCATGATCACGGCTATTGAAAAGTACCCGAAATGTCGTAATATTAAAAATGAAATAAATTAGCCCGCTTAAAACCGTTAAAACGTTGTTTTATTAAGTAACTAAAATTTCTCATGATATGTATAAGTAATTTGTATGATTCTTTTTTGAAATACATTAATTTAGTTATTAATCAACTGAAGTACATGGATATATGGTAGAATCAAGTTGGAACCATTGTCTTGATTGACAGCCCTTAGGGCCGGTTCGCTCGGTGTGATAGATACCACGCTCTCACAGGCTATCGGCGGTTGGCGTTGAGCTAGTCGTGTTTTGTACTGTAAGGATAGTGACTCCGTGGGGTTACAGAGAAATAAGTTTTCGTAGATAAGACGGCACACCTGATGGAAAGCGGTTAGCCAGCGGTATTTCTTCTCGAGTATATCTATCTTGTTTTAACATTTGTCTGGCCCTATATTTCTATCCTGCCCTTCCGTGTTACTTTGTTTATGCAATATTGTATTGTGTTATGGTTAAGGCGAAGACTACGCGCTATTTTCTTAAGGGGAAGAAATTCCGCTACGCGTATTCGTCACAATATCATAATAGATCATATAATAAAACTGTAGAGGTCGAATTTCTGTACAATGAAAAAAAAAATGCTAAAAACCGAGTCAGGGGATGTAAGAAGTGAAATAGAACTAATTTAGATTTTTTTATTTTTTTTCTCTGTTTGTACGGGCTAATCTCCGAAACGACTAGACCGATTTAAATGAAATTATGTATGGTGGTAGCTTATATCCCTGGTCAATATGTAGGACTTTTGATCCCGAAAAATTAAAGAGTTCCCGTGGGATAGTTAAAAAAACCTTAATTACTTAAACAGCTTTGAAGGAATAATAATGTGGCGAGTGATGGTGTGGAACAATCGAGTTGGTTTAAGAAGTTTTAGAAAAAGGTAGAAGATTCTAGAGTTAAAAGACAAGGACAGATACATTTTAGAAAAAGATAGGCGATGAACGAAAGTTCTAGAATAGAAAGTTCGGGAAGGAAAAGACGGAGATAGATTGATATTTAGAAAGGGACAGATAATAAAATAATAACGAAAAGAAGATCAAAATTATGGGTTCTTCTTCTAGAAGATTCTTCCGGGTATATAAGCAGCGTAAGGCGCGAATACCGGGCAGTTTAATGTTGAGTTCAGTTCAAGAGAGTGAAGCGACAAATACGACACGATAGAGTTGGAAGGGAAGTATCATAGAAGACAGTGACGAGTTTAGTCGTGAATTTAGTATAACGTTTAGTTGTCAGTTCAGTGAAGGAGGGGTGTAGCGTAGTTTGAGAGAAGATTCAGAAGCGATCTACACGCGGTAAACTCAGAGGTGAGCTCTGGAGTAGCAGAAGGTGGACTTCGCAATATCGGCGACGGTATTGTAAGTGAGACAACTTATCGTCGAGTCAGGGCGTCGTTGGTCGTGCGTGTAGGGGCGACCCTGCGCAGAGGAATCACGTTCGCTATGTAAGTCAATAAAAGCGTTTAGTTAAAAACTGGTGTTTTCTTCCAATCCTAAGTGCGTACCCCCGCTCGCACGTAACAATAAATATCACGCGGACATAGTCGCGGACATCAGCTAGTAATAGATATAATTTTAATTACTTGTCAAACAATAATTGGACGTAGTTTAGCAGAAAGGACTCAACCCACATTGTGGTCAAGAATACATACATACATACATAACTTCACGCCAGTTCCCTTGCGGGGTAAGCACGAACAACAGAGTGCCATTTAGGCTTATCCTTACACACCTCACTTGCCTCTTTGACATTCATAACTCTTGTCATGCACACTCGTCTGTTCTTAAGGCTCCTGACATCACCTTCTGCTAGTACACGATCAATTTGATCATGGAAGGTGTGTCGTGGCCTTCCACGACTTCTGCATCCATCCACTTTTGCATTGTATATCTGTTTAGTCATTCTTTCATCATGGTCAAGAATGAGTTGTATATACCAATTTACCAGCAATTTTTGTCTAAACTTAAAACCTCAATAACTCAAAAACGACTTTTATGTGTGTTAGGTCGTTTCTGCTAAACTACGTCCAATTGAATGTGCTATTTGACTCTTGTTACATGCACCTACTTATGACGTCATAGGTAACGTTACACTTATAAAGTCCTCTCTTATTCTGTCGGGTGTTAAAAATTACAAACAGTTTAAATCGATGCGTTCACATTATTATGATGCAGTGTTACGATATGTAAACCAACCACGTTATTATTCAAGTTTTGAATAAATTATAAATATTCAGGCGACCATTTTGCATAGCGAACGTCTATGTTGAGGTGTAGTCGGGTAAGTATGTTAATTTGAATTTGTACTTGTAGTTTTTGAATAGATAAGGTAGGAGAAACTACATAATTTAAATAGGTATATTTATATAAAACAAATTCCACGTGGCATCGCGGGCACAGCTAGTTATTTTTGTGTTTCAACTAATAAACGTAACTAGAGTATAAAATATAATACTATTTCGCATTGATCCTCATCGCCAGAAGGATATTAAAGATTTTATCATAGGCGATGTAACTCTTTATTTCAAAACTACCTATATGACATACCTACCTTCTACCTTAAAAACTACCTTTCATCCGTGCAGGAACGGAGAAAGATTACAATTTCCTGCGGCCGGGCGGCCTGTCGTAAGAGGCGACTTAACAACCCACAGCAAGGTGGTAGGGGATTTGCCCGACTGGATGGCTACCACCCCTGGTCTAGAGTATGTCGCCATAACAACCTTGTGTTGTGTTCCGGCATTAGTGACCAGGTTCCAGTTTCCCTTAAGAGAGCAGCAGCGCATTTGTAGCAACTTTGGTGTTGCAAATGTCCATAGGCGATGGTAACCGCTTTCCATCAAGTGGGCCGTCTGCCTGACTGCTGATCTCTTGCAATAAAAAAAATGACACTATTAATATTGTAACGAGTTACGAGACTCGAATTAAAATGCCGTTGGAATTATTATAGAGTTTTCTTAGAACTATACAAACACGTATAATACAGGTAGAAATATAACTGTGACATAACAAATCCAAACGTAATGCAGAGGATCGTAATTCAATAAAACGCGCAAATTCCGTCACTATTCGTTTCTCGGTTGTACACACGTCATGCCTTGATCGTAGTTGTCGCTGAACTGCCCCCTTCCCTTAATCAGGCCGTCATTTAATACTGCACAAATGCAATGTGCCCGCCTGGCAACGTGACCGAATTTCCTACAATCAGCTTGTACTTTAAAATCCGTAACACCTGGCTAATGATTACAGGAGCAAGCGGTCGTAAACTATTACAATAGAACAACAGGCTGTTCTCTAGGAACGTATGCCAATAAATAAGTAATTAAAAGAAGACGATCATAAAAGAATTACAACTAGTTCAAATGCCGACAGGTAATAAATGTGCTTCTACAAATCTGTACTTGGAATTTATCTTTGTCGGCGCCACATAGTGTAAAATTAGTCGTAAATTAATTACGTATGCATTCCCAAAGCTCAATCCGGCGATAATTTTATACGCCTTCGTAAAATAACAACCTAAATTAAGGCAGTTTCGTTTTGCGTGACTGCCACCAGGTCGTTACCCTAAATATGCAAGCGAAATCAAAATATAGGTTTCAGAAGGAAAACCAGTCGGGAACTGTTGTACGTTTCATTATAATTTTCACGCAATTTTCGTGATAAGAAAATGAATTGCTCCATTCCGACAATGAGTGAAGAATTTTGCATAATATAATGATTTTATTGACCCATTTATTATGGATAATTAGATATTATTTCGGACCTTGCAGTAATTTATCCAAAGCAATGTATAAATGTTTATGAAGTTCGTATAGAATATTACTTTTATGTATGGCACTGTAGTATTGTTACGAATTTGTGTGAATTGAATTTTAAAATGCTTTTTTTTTTTATTACTGAAGCACAGCAGACAGGCTGACAGCTCAACTTTGGTAGAAAGGGGTAACCGTCGCCTATGGTCATTAGCAACACCGAGGTGCTGCCAATATGCTGCCGGACTTGAAGGAGAACCTGGAATCTGGCTACTGATACCGGAACACAACTCAGTTGTTATGGTGGCATACTCTAGATCAGGGGTGGTAGCCATCCAGTCGGGCAAATTCCCTACCACCTGGCTGTGTATTGACACACACGTAATTCTCAATTCTTACAAACACTACCAAATACAATAAGCTCAAACCTTAAATCAGAAGATCTTAATAACATGAAACGTGTAAAGTCTGTCGATATACGATTCCCTTTCCGAATGTACACTTAGTAACGCCTCGATTGCAGTTGAAACTCAATTAACTTTGTCTTAACGGGCCGGCCTTATATATTCGCTTGCATGGACACCCCAGCAATAATCACACCGTTCATTGCAATTCTCGAACTAGTCAGTTTTATTTCGAAACACATGGCTTTTAGGAACTTGCAATGCAATTTCAACGATAAAACGGTTTTAAATGTTTTATTCGAAAACAAGACTTTAACACAAAGATGGATCAGTGATTACAATAGATGGTTGCTTTTCAATACCTAGAAAGTTAACGCGAACAAATGACTATGAATAATGAAGGCAACCATAAGAGGATTACAGAAAATTTAAATTCCTAGGGGTAATAAACATGATGCAAAGATTTATTGGTTCGCAACAATATGTATGTAAATCGTCTTCGTCATAACGAAATTACAAAAAAATACTTTGCGAAATAAACTTATGACAGGGTTGAAATTATGATCTAAGTTTTGCTTTATGCTCTTGGATGGCAGCAGAAAGAAATACAATAAAAAAATATTTTATTTGGTAACATAAAAAGATCTACAGTACTTTATTCAAAATTCAAAAATTATCGCAATGTGTTTAAAGGAAATTTTTGAATGCTGAATTTGTTACTTTAATTTTTTTCATTACGAGTACCATATATGCCGTTAATCGCATATTTAGCGGCCACCCGACATTTTAGTTTACCTAGCTGTATCTGACAGATGTGGTCCTGCCTTCAAAAAAAAACTAGAAGAGATTAATGTAGAAGAGATGAACATTAACATAATAGACAGATTAATATTTAATTTTATTTATTTATTTAAGTATTGTTGCGGACAGAGAGCACCCTCCTGACCCGCCCGTCGGAGCGCACCTACTTTCCGCGCCCCGCATACCGCGGGCGCCCATAGCTCGCACAATTAGCAGCTAGGCGTCGGACGGTACGTGGAATATAGGAGCGGCCTTGGAGGCAAAAATTGTTAATTCTTCATTTCACAATACACATTGACGACTTATACCTACTTCTTTATGTATATTTCTAATTTTTGTAATACTTTAATAATAATAATCATACAGTCCATTATATCGAGTTTAATTTCCAAACAAGAAGCAGCTGCCACCAATAAGTATGTATATTTAATTTATAAAATATGTAGTTTAAGTATGTTTGTTTATGATTTATCATAGGTATACCTAATAATCTGCACCACCTACATCGCCAGATTAGGTTAAACTATTCCTTAAGTTAGATTGCCTGGAAGAGATAGCTTTAAACGATAAGGCTGCCTATTGTTTCTACCATGACAATATTGTAATTGTGTATTACTGAAATTATATATTTGGTGAGCAATAAACTGTTATCTATCTATTTGTCTAATATTTAGATTAATTTAATTAACAAAAATAGGTTGACCAATTGGATTTTAATTAAAAGAATTAAAAGAAAGAAAAAACCAAAAAGTTTTGAGTTAAAATTCAATATTACAAAATTCAATAGTTGTTATTCAAAATAAGTTCCACTGGAGAATACTTTTTGAAGGTCATACATATAAGTTAAAATTAAATTTTACTTCCTATTCTATGAATATATTCATATATTCATATACTATAAACCACTTCGCAACGTGTTAAGAAGAAGAAGCGACAAGAAACTCCTCAGCAACACGTCTAGCTAAAAATTGTTTTTCTTTATATTTCTTATTCTATTTATACTTCAAGCTTTTTTATATAAATTTTATAATTAATTATAATTAATGTATAATTATAATTAATTTATAACTATAATTAATTTATAATTATAATAAATGTATTATTTTACTCCACATAAAATTTCCATAACGGGAGCCTTGTATGAAAATCGATTGACCTTCAAAAGGTGTTCTCCAATGGAACTTATTTTGAATAAAAACTTTTGAGTTTGAATTTGAATTTGATTTCTATGGAGTAGAATCCAAAAATAATTACGACATACAATAAACAGACAAAAAGTCATACAGGCCGAAGAAACTTACCAGTAAACTTGGCCTGTCCCTTTAGTGTGACAGTTTCTATCGTGGACACGTCGCTTCGACCTTTGGCATTGACGGCGTACAAGTCGATCCTGTAACTGACACCAGGTGGCAAGCCTTTGACTTCGAAGTACGGCGGGGTCCTGTTCGTTGACACGTTGTAGCGGATCTGGCAGATTATTAATCATTGACAATTTACCATATATAAAAGTTACAGGCGCTCCACATTCTTGCGAGGTTCCACGCAGTAATGTGGAGCGCCCATTATAATCATATTTAGTTTCTTTCTCTTTTAACTCGTTCGATGAAACTATTTTAATATTATTTTTTTCCATAAGGTAGCCATCAAAATTGCCGCGCTGTCAAATTTTTGCCTATTTCAACAAAAACACAGGTAATTCAAAAACTATCCAACGCATTTACTTCAATTAAAAAGTAATCGATTCTGTGATAATCTATGCTTATATTGGATAAAAATCTAACTAGACTATAATGTATCTGTGTTTCAAATACACACACACACACATCGTCATTATTGTCATTACACACATCCTCCCTACTCTCACCTACTCAGAATCATTCAGGCATATGCTAGACACATATTTGCCAGTTGTATTAATGTAATGTCAATCTATCAAAGATCATTAGACACATAAGTCTCCATTATACCTACGTCACAAACTTTTCTACCTGTACATACATCCACATCTTATTACATTAATTTAATTTATATTATTATAATGGTCCTTTGAGTTGTTTTTATTAATACGCTTTTATTAGCTTCATACGTATGTTAGTATGTAACGGAATCTTTCAAGTTAAATTTGATCGACTTCCCGGTTTCCGATTGAGCTGAAATTTTGCACGTATGTGTATATCGCGTGACAATGCAATAAAATGGTACCATGGAGCTGATCTGGTGATGGAGTCGGAAGGTGGCCATAGGAACTAATGTACTAAACAAGATAGACCCGTCGTGTTTGGGCTCGTTTTACTTGTCTTGGCTAGCACTCTGCTGCTACATGATATGCAGGATCTCAAAAGCTTGTATTTAAAAACCTTTTTAAAAAAGCTTATTTTTACATAACGTTCCATTTTATCATAAGAGTGTATTAATTTTTTTTTAAAGTTTCCACGGAGAAGGGCGTTAAATCACTAAATAATCACAAAAAAATAAATAATAGTTAAAAAAAACTAAAAAATACGCCTTTTTTTACAATAAAATAATTTTTTCTTACACTATTTTTAATTCAAATTTATTAAAATTTATTTTCTATTTTTCAGTTGGATTTTATAAAAAACGTATTTTGTAGTTTTTTTTAACTATTATTTATTTTAATTTTAGCCACTAAGTGTATTTCTAATTATCTTTTCTTTTTCTTATATATTGCTTTGTCACTATGTGGAACTAGCTACTTTAATCTTCTAATAATCTTAAGTTATTTTTGTACATATTTCCTTATGTCTGGTAATAACATTGTTAAAGACGTTAAAACTCTTGGCAAATAACAGAAATTTTGTAACATTTTAATGCTTACAATATTTTGAATCCTTTGCAATGCTTATATATTAATGAAACGACTGTGCAAAAGACCCTATATCAATTCGTAAGAAAATTAAACAGACTTACAGCCAATGATGGAAGCTCCAGCAATTCCATAAGGAAGGTCTGAGGTAATCCACCGTCGAAGTTCTCAACGCACTCCACGTATAAGGAGTCAATACTCTGGTTAGCAACCGTGCAGTTCTGGAGATGAAAGGGACGTCCTGGACAAAGACAGACAATGTTTAAAGCAGGAAACAAGCAGACCTGATAGAAAGTGGTCATGAAGGGGTGAGCCCCGATAGGGTGGAGGAGCGAGATGGAATGCTCCTCCGTCTTAAAGGAAGATCTTCCAACGAGGCTAGTGTTGTTCCTCGCAGGCCTAGGCCCATTTGTTACAGTTGAAATTTTGTATATATTCTTTGTATGTTTCGGGAAACGTTTGTGACATCAATTATTGCACAGCGGCATCTATTGGCTTGTAAGTGTTCCACTACAGTCAGAAAGAAGAAAGAAATAAAATAATTTTATTTAAGACAAATTATATAAGTTCGCCAGGTGGTAGGGTATTTGCTCGACTGGATGGCGACCACCCCTGGTCTAGAGTATGCCGTAATAACAACCTTGTGTTGTGTTCCGGCATTAGTGACCAGGTTCCAGTCTCCTTTAAGAGACCTTTGGTGTTGAAAATGTCCATAGGCGATGATAACTGCTTTCCATCAAGTGGGCCGTCTGCCTGTCTGTTGAACTCCTGCAATAAAAAATTAAAAAACGTAAATACAGTAAGTATAACTGCTAACAAATTTAAGACTAGCGTGATACAGTCTTGTCCCAAAAGGGACATCAGACTCAGCATAATGCCGGTCGGTTAAAACCAGCGCTGATCTTCCACTGTACCCATGGTCACTGCCTTCTACGGACGTTTTCAAATGCCAGTTAATATAATAAGTAAAATGCAGTAGGTATCCGTCTGTGATTTCAAGACAAATGCCTAAATTTAGTTAAAAACTGTTATTAGTGAGATATCTGATAAATGACTGATTTTAAAATTTTTGGGTGTCAGTCTGTCTGATTGTCACAGATAAGCTTGAAAACTGATTTCAATACAAAATTTTGCGACTAAAACAGCAATTTTATCCCAAAGTGGAGGAATCGACAGACGCTGTTCCACCCATATGACTAACACTATGAGATCATCACAATTATAATTCGAGAACTAACGGGTCCAATTGATTAACCGTCTTGGCACACACCGAAATACACACAAGAAATTGCATTAAAACCGGCCCAGCCGTCCCGAAGTGATGCTCTTACATGCATTTGGCAACTGATTTTATAGATTTTCATGTATGTTTTAATAAGATAACTTGTATGGTTCTGAAGACCAAGTCCTATTATTAGCCTTAGCGTAGACGCAGGCACAGCTAGTAGTAGTCGTTTTCGCGGAACCCAAAAAAACATAGCCTAAGTTACTCCTTATAACATCAGCTATCTACCAGTTAAAATCCCATCAAAATCGGTCCAGCCGTTTCAGAGATTAGCCGGAAAATCCAGACAAACAGACAGTTAAAATTTCAAAAATTGATTTTTTGATATAGATACCTACTATTACATAGGTATATACTGTTACAACTCAGATCCCGACAAACACAAAACCCACCTGCATATCTGAAACAAAGCACATTTATTATATAGTCGGCATTTGAATTAATAACATTGAAATTATTTTATTGTCGTCTTCTTCTGTGTATTGTTGTATTGTGATCATTAGCCAGATGTTACGGATTTAAAGTACAAGCTGATTCTAGGAAATTCGGCCACGTGGCCGGGCGGACATATTGCATTTGTGCAGTATAAAGCAATGGCCCGATTGAGGGAGCAGTTAGTCGAGTGAGAAGCAGTTTGATTGAATTACGACCTTCTGCATTACGTTTGGACTTGTTGTGTTCGGTTATATTTATACCTGTGTGATACGTGTTTGTATAGTTCTAATAAACTCTATAGTAATTCTAACGGCATTTTAATTCGAGTCTCGCGACTCGTAACAGTACTTTCATATGCATTTAGGTAAAAGCTGTTATTTTGACATTACAAACAGACAATTCAATTTTATTTATCTGTATAGATCAAATTAGATTAAAGAGTATTTGAACATATACGTATTTATTTACCTGCTGCAACCAACTGGAAGACACAGGGGACCTTTTGCTGGCCAACAGCGTTCTCACCGTAGCAGGCCAAAGTACCGTATTCCATATCTGTTGTGGGCGTGTAGTTGAGGGTCGAGGTATGCCCGTGACTACTATATAACCTAAACAGTTAATAATTAAAAATGATACCAAAAAAAACTAGGTTGATTAAAAAAAAAAAGAAATAAATATTTTCACAAGACAAGATTTATTAAATGTCTAGTATTAGTATCTAGTGTCTAACTACATGCGTTTATACCAGTTTTATTTGCATGAGACTAGATGGCGCCACCGCCGAATTGTATCACGGTATGGTTAGCAAAAGTATACATACTCATACTTCTAACAATTAAAGACATAAATCGTTTTCAGGCTGGCAGGCACCGACAGACAGTCTCAGACGGCGGCGTCTCAGGCGCCGCCAATCAAGATCCCTCCACGTCCCCGCGAAGGACGCTAGAAGACAGCCCCCCACAGGATAGACTAGGAGTGTTGCTGGGAAGTTTCTTTCGCCATTTCTTCTCTCCCAGCCATAACACGTTGCGAAACAGCAGTAAGATAGCGTAGGCCGCCGCGAACCACCGATCCCGGCCCGCCGGGATCCTTCCCCTCGGGCTTTATATTACCCGTCGCCCGTTCTCAATTAGTGCATTGTGTCGCTCTATGGTGGGCATCATTAAATTCATCCTACTCTCATGGCAACAGTCCAGCCGAGGTAAAACTCGTTAGGGAGCTCCCTCGAGCAAGTTGCCCCCCGGGCTCGAGCGCCTTCGCTTCGCGAAGGTACTCGCCCCAAGAACTCCGGTAAAGTTGTAAGGTCTTCGGACTAACAACATAAAGTCAAGTCCAATAATAAATAATACAAATCATCTATGATCTTGGACATTAAATCTTAATAAATCTTGTTCTTTTATATTTTAAAGATAAATTTAATAGTAATGTAGGAGGTGCGCCGATAGGGTGGAGGAGCGAGATGGAATGCTCCTCCGTCTCAAAGGAAGATCTTCCAGCGAGGCTAATGTTGTTCCTTGCAGGCCTAGGCCCATTTGTTATAGTTGACATACATACATACATAACTTCACGCCAGTTCCCTTGCGGGGTAGGCACGGACAACAGAGCGCCATTTAGGCCCATTATTACACACCTCACTTGCTTCTTTGACATTCATAACTCTTGTCATGCACGCTCGTCTGTTCTTAAGGCTCCTGACATCACCCTCTGCTAGTACACGATCAATTTGATCATGGAAGGTGTGTCGTGGCCTTCTACGACTTCTGCATCCATCCACTTTTGCATTGTATATCTGTTTAGTCATTCTTTCATCATGCATTCTTTCCACATGCCCGAACCACCGGAGCATTCCTTTCCTTACCTTCACCCCGACACTCTCTTTCAGACCAACTCTCTTTCTTACTTCGGTATTACGAACGCGGTCCGCGAGCGTCACTCCGCAGATTTTGCGCAGTGCTCGCATCTCGACCGCGTTTACTCTACTTTCATGCTCTCTCTTCCATACCCAACTCTCGCTTCCATACGTGAGCGTAGGTACCAGCACCGCGTTGTGTACGGCGAGCTGGGCCTTCTGGCTGAGGTTCTTAGCGCTTAGAAGTTTACCTAACGCTCCATTCAAACTATTACTATTATTATTTTAGTTACTACTATTTAAACCTTACCGTGGTGGCAATTCGGTTTGTTCGCCAGAGTTGTTAAAAGTCCAGTGAAAGGAGACCAGTGCTGGGTTTGCATCGACTGAACACCGAAGCGACACAGTTTCATGCTTCAGAGCACCGAACAGCTCGCCATCTCTTCTGTCAGCACAAACTGGAGCGTCTAGAACGAAAATGTATGTACTAGAGGCATGCCAAAAAGAAAATAACCACATCTTTAGTACTTTCCATAATCTATGTGGATTTCCACATAAAGAAAGAAAGAAAGAAAGACTTCATTTGAAGAAATAGCGACGTAATTACATTCCTTATACATTATTATACACAGAGCATACTTTGAGAATTTGCCGCATTTTCAGCAAACAAGGTTTGCACTCAGCGTATTGCTGTGCCGGAATTATATCCGACACAACGCTGATTTTCAGTGCAAACCTTAGTCCTTTCGGCGTAAGACCAAACCGACCTAATTTTGTTAAATAATCTTATACTAATATATAAAGCTGAACACAAACACAGGGTCCACAACTTACCCTGTGGAACTCCAAATTGTTTTCAGCCTCCGATTAGTGTTGGGATTTTAGTAGTAAACTGTTATCGATATTTTGTAAATATCCCAAGAAGCAGGTACATCCTCGGAACAAAAGAATCTATGTATTCCTCTGGGAAATAACACTTACAATATTTAGATATCGATAGTTTCGTGAGTGTTTCATAGTTACGATTATTATCAAGGCGGGTTTCTTTTACTAAACTATATTTAAACCATAGGATACGATATTATACAAAGGTAATCTTATACTAATATATAAAGCTGAACAGTTTGTTTGTTTGTTTAAACGCGCTAATCTCAGGAACTACTGGTCTGATTTGAAAAATTCTTTCAGTGTTGTATAGCCCATTTATCGAGGAAGGCTATAGGCTATATATCATCACGCTAAGACCAATAGGAGCGGAGCAGCAATGAAAAATGTTTCAAAATTGGGGGGGGCTTTGAAAACAAATTCCACGCGGACGGCGTCGCGGGAGCAGCTAGTAATTAATAAAACTAATGAAATTAAACATTTGAATACCATCAATTCTTATATCAATAAATTTACATTAACATTTCCATTAGACTCGCACAGCGCCAGTAATAGCACTTCTCATAAAATAACAACGGACATTATTGAATTTATAAAGGGCCATGCAAATCAAACGTATAATGATATACCCATTACCGCAAGAAACTTTTATAGTGGTTCATTCTTTCAGAATTAAACTAGAGTTACTGAAACGCGAGTGTGATTTTCACAAAACAACGGCTTACTTACATTCCTTAATTTGTATGGAAACTAAACATTTGAATACTACTGATTCTTATATCAAGAAAGGTGACGGAGAGGTTTCATACATTCTTGGGCCTAGGTGTAAAAGGATGAGACGGGTGTTAATCAGTAGCTTATATATTAAGAAATCGTTACTCAAAATTCTGCAGAGTTTGTCAATCTGGGAGCAAAGTTATAAGAGATTTAGTACAAGTGATATTATGTAATAACCTGTATTAAACAGCTGATTTTTGAAACTTAAATAATATCTAATAAATAATATATAATCAAAATTTATAGAAAACTTCCAAATAAACAATTTAACAGATCCTGAGTGAAGTATGAGAGAAAGCAATAGAACACCACTAAAGTCGGTCACCCTGAATACGAAATGTCAAATAATGAGAATTAGGGAATCTGTCATCTTCAGCACAGATAAAATACAGTTCGTATTCAACTAAGAAATTGAATCACTCAAGCGGCGCAAATATGCAACCCTTAATGAGAGTTATATGTTTATGCCGTTTGCTGTCGAGACGCTTGACCGTGGGGTCCTGAGGCCATGAGCCTCTACCAAAATTTATCGAAACGACTCATTGACATTGACTCTTCAAGTGATCAGAGGGCTGGTGCTTACCTTGGCCAACAGATCAGTATGGCGATCTAGCGAGGAAACGTAGCCAGCCTTCTGGGCATCTTAACCATAGGGGATCTAGGCTCAGTATTCTACTTATAGTCTTGAGGGACTATCAGTAGAATACAATACAAATAAGTTAAGTTTTCTTGCATTGTATTCGATTATATGTAATTAAATTTTTAAAAAAAGAAATTGACTTATAGACGAATATCGATTTCAAAGTATCACATTGTTGTTCTTTCAATTGTGGGGTTAATGTTTGTATAGTTATTTTGGAAGAATTAATCGTGTGGTGTAAGTGTTTTCATACTATAAATTGTTGAATATCACTCATATAATGGATTATGGTAATCGATAACCTATTTTATTTGTAATATTATTTTTAAGATATCCCGCGTCCCAGATTGTTTTTTGAGCTGATGTTTTCCATTATGTAATAGAAAAATATAACGCTTCTTTTAAGCTATATCTCAACTCATTACATTCTGAGCCCAAAAGTCCCTATCTCCTTTAAAATAACGTTTCCATTGGCCACGAACAGTATCGGTGATAGCACTTCTCATAAAATAACAAAGAACACTATTGAATCTTTAAAGGGCTATGAAATCCTAACACGTCACAATATACCCATCAGGTCAGAAAGCTTTGAAAGTGGTTCATCCTTTCAGAATCAAACCAGTGTTAAATAAAGTCGCAAGATTGAAACGCGAGTGTGATGTTCACTGAACAACGGCGTACTTACATTTCATAATCTGTGTGGATTTTTATATCAATAAAACGTATAATAACGTTTCACGGTGATAGCACTTCTCATAAATAACAAAGAACACTATTGAATCTTTAAAGGGCCATGAAATCCTAACACGTAACAATATCCTCATTAGGTCAAAAAGCTTTCAAAGTGGTTCATCCTTTCAGAATCAAACCAGTGTTATATAAAATCGCAAGATTGAACCGCGAGTGTGATGTTCACCGAACAACGGCGTACTTACATTTCATAATCTGTGTGGATTTTTATATCAATAAAACTCACAATAACGTTTCTATTAAAATCGAAGAGCGCCGGTGATAGCACTTCTCATAAAATAACAAAGGACACTATTGAATCTATAAAGGGCCATCGAATCCTAACAAGGGAGAGTTGTTATAAAATTGCAACGGAGCAAAGTGCGACGTCTAAGAGTTTTAATGACAGGGTGGAGGGCCCGAGTTGGAAAGCTGGTTTAAACGCGTCCTACATCACAGTTTTACAGATGTTAACGATAAGAGGGTTATCGTTGAACATTGCGAAGCTATGGACTTCAAATTTAGCCTTCGCGATGTTGTACTGCAGTGAAATTCAATATTTACTGTGTTTCTTCACGAGAATGATATAGGAAGAAAACTATCACGTAAAGGGAATAAAAAATTGCTGTTTTGATCTCTAAAAGTAATAGACAGATTAGAAGACATGTAGTGGAACACTTACAACCCATAGATAGCACTGTGTAATAATTGAAGCCGCAAGACAGTTCCGACACATACAAATGATATATACAATTTTCCAAGTGACTTAACAGTCAGATCTAGGCCTGCAATGCGAGAGAATGGTCTTGGCGGAAGATCTTCCCTTTGCGATGGAAGAGCATTCCATCTTGCTCCTCGACGGGTTCTAGTATCATTTCTAAAGACAAGTATTTTAAAAAACGGACATTTCTTACAGCAGAGAATTGATTTCTTTAATTGCTGGAGTACAATAATGGCTCATCTCATGGAAACAAGTTACCGTCTCTTAAGGTAATTGCAACACAAAAGATGCTACCAAAACGGAGTTTATAATCTAGTCACTATTTAAAAAATAGGTTTTTCTATATTGCGAAACCGGCCCACCTAATGCAAAATGGTTACCATCACCTATTGACATTTGCAATACCAGGGGCGAAGCCATCATATTGCTAGCCTTGAGGATAGGATCTTTCCCATTGTAAAGGAGGGGATATCATAGATAAGATAGACGGGGTGGAATAAAATAATGGAATAAGGGGAGAAGAAAATAGGACATCGCCACTTTCATTTAATGTACGAAACACAGATATTTGGTACAATCAAATATAATAATAATGTTCAGACTCCACAAAGACCGAAATTATTTGCACTTGGTATAATTTATTACGCCGATGATAGTATTTGCGTAGTATTAGTTGTGTAAATAAATTATTTGATATTCCCAAGTACAAATAAGAGAAGTTAAATTAAAGGGCCAATTCCAAACGAAAATATACCAAAGCACTATTTTAGAACGACAGTAAGCGAATATAAGACCTTTAAGCCCCGAGGAGTCCTCTGGGGAATTGCGCCAAAGAGCACTGAATTATGTCAGACCTCAGTCAAACTAGTATATATAGTAAAGGGGAACGGAATCCCTTAAAGCTAGTTTTAACATTTCACATTTATACTGTTGGAATAGTAATAAATAAGTGCCAAGAACGCGGCTTTTCAGGACTATAAGGTTATAAAGCAACAATATATAATTAGCAAACAAACACCAAGAAACGCTTATGCTATAGATAATAAATATCAGATAACTCTTGAGCCGATATCCAACTTCCAGACCGTAGTAAATGATGGAAATATTGTTTACAAAATTTCTATGTTAAGAAGCGAACATGAGGTCTCCACATTTTAGTCAGCTAGGAAGGTATAGGTTTAGACCATACAACGGTTAAAGAGGTGTTTAAAAGAAA
Organism: Dendrolimus kikuchii; assembly: GCA_019925095.2. Classification (NCBI taxonomy): domain Eukaryota; kingdom Metazoa; phylum Arthropoda; class Insecta; order Lepidoptera; family Lasiocampidae; genus Dendrolimus; species Dendrolimus kikuchii. The sequence goes on along the minus strand of CM034405.1, from coordinate 20,566,451 downwards.
ATTAAACCAAATATTAATAGTCTGTTAATCGCAGAGAGTAAGATTCTTAGGAAAATCTTGGACCTAATAAAAAAGAAGAATTCCGAAATAGAAAAGCTCGTGCCCGAGACTAACATAATTGGAGAGATAAAGGCTCGTCTTCGCTGGCTTGGTAACGTACAACGAATACAGGAGAATCGGAGTGTGAAAAAAAAGAACATACCTGGGGCGACCGGTTAACTGTTTTAAACATCGCTGCAAAGGTAGAGTGGAAGCTAATCTGACTGAGCTCCTAGCCTAATATCGGCAAGATACCGCGGAAGATAGAGGAAAGTGAGGAGCTTTCGTTTCGGCGGCTAAGAGCTAACGGGGTTAACTAGATATTAATAATAGAGGAGTATGGAAGGACAAGGATTTTTGTACCAATATCAGATGTTTGGGAAAAAAGATCAAAGGTAGGAGAGACATGTTACTATTTGTTCTATCTTATCTAATTTATTGCTTAGTAAAAGTCAAAACTTAATTGGTGTTTTATCAAAAAAATCACGACTATATAAGAAAATACTCACATCTAACAAGAAGAGTAACAGGATTGCTGGTGCCCTTTCCTTCGCTGTTGGCAGCCATACAAGTGTAGTCCCCAGCGGCTGCCCTTGTCACGCTTTGGAGGACCAAGCTCTGGGCGCTTAATATAATACCCGCTCCATCATTGTGATATATTTCTGTATTCTAGAAAAAGAATATCCCAATTCAAATTCCGAATTTTTTGTTTTAACAAAGTTTCACTGGGTACCATTTTTTGAAGGTCACACAAACAAGTTAAAAAGTTTCGACTCATTGACTTTTCAGGTGATCAGAGGGCTGGTGCCTATCTCGGACAACGCATCTGTATGACGATCTAACGAGGAAATGTAGCCAGCCTTCTGGACACCTTACCCATAGAAGACGGTGACCTTGGCTCAGTATTCTATTTATACTCTTGAGGAACTATGGGTAGAATACAATATAAATAAATTACAAGTTTTCTTTTATTGTATTAGTTTATAAAGTCATTGTACTAAGTTAAATAACGTCCTTTTACTTAAAAATTAAATCTATTTTCTATTCTGTGTACTCCGGTTCTCAATGTTTTATTGCTGTATTAAGGAAATGAAGCGGCAAGATACAACACGGCTAGCTAAGAATTCTTTGAATTTGAATATCATATTTTTCGGGTTGAACAGTATCGGATGTATTGTTGTTATAGAAAGTACTTGCGTCGCGAATTTCTTGACAAATGTTTAACTTTTGGGGTTCTGTAGTTATTTAGACAAAAATACAACCATAATAAAATGGAGTTTTCGTCTCGTGCAAGAGCATAAGAGTAAAAAATATTTACAACAAAAAATAGTTTCAACAAGATTATTTCAGTATTTTTTAGTCATTGGATTTTTTATTTGTTAAATATTCTCTAGGGTTCCAATTGTTGCGACTCCACTGTGTGTGAACTTACATAAACTTTCTCAAATTCATCGCCTAATGCTACTTTCTTTGTATCTGTATTAGAAGTATTTAAAATAACGTTGTATTTACTTCGAATAATAGCAAACGTATTACTTAAACTTGAAAAGGTCTCCTTCAAACGACATTTCACTTTGTTAAAACTCACGATATTTGTCACAGCATCAAACTCTTGTTATTCCAAAGTCGATATTACATACATCAAGATCAAATTCAACTTTATTCTAACTGGTGTAAGACTTAAATTCTCTTGTTCCACGTTTACTTACGTCATGAAACCACAAGAGACGATGCGTCTTCGGATTAGCCTTAACAGTGCATTCGAAGTACACATCGTCGCCTTCCTTGATCTCGTCAGGATTGAGATTTGATCCCATCTTGAGGTCTACAACTGGGACATCTGCAACACACATTCGAATTAGATCACGTCACATGTCAGTGATGGATTTGCACCGCCGCGTGCGAATTGTCTACCGCATATCCCTATGGTATTCGGCAATACTTTTCAATTCAATGGATTATAATCTTATGCATGAGTACACACAGATAAAAATATATTCTGATTGCAAAACAAACGAATTAAAAACTGTATTTGGCGAAGTTCAACAACATTGGATATTCCTTTTGTAGTTAGCCAATTACAAGTTGTCGGATTAAAATTGCAGAAGGCGAACGGTCCGAGGCGCCTCGCGGACACTTTTTAAATGTGCTTACTTATTTATGTCTTAACTGTGTTTTCAAACTATTTTCTGTCGCTCTTAAACTTAGATAATGATTGCTTTCTTAGACGCTATATTATTGTGTTTATATTATATTATCCGGTCTGGGCAGACGTTGTCCTGCATAGAAAAAATAAAAATCTAAAACCTGATTCCAGCGCCACCTACCGGATCATACATATTTTTTTATGAAAATCCTAGAACCCGATTCCCGCTTTAAGTATTTTGTTTAGATTGATGGCTTACATTATTGAAGTTTTAGTAGGGATATCGCTAATTTTTATATAGCCTATAATAATCAAGAATAATGTAGTATTCGAATGGTGAAAGAATTTTTGAAATCGGTCCAGTAGTTTTTGAGTTTATTCATTAAAAACATACACAAATACAAATCTTTCCTCTTTACAAACATTAGTATAGCTTTGGTATTAGTGATTATATAACTACATATAATAATTTAAAAGACCCAGTCCGTATAGTGTAGACAACTGCCCAGCAAAACATAGAGGTGAGTCCAAAACCAACTAAAAATCCAAAATCATCCAAAAAACATGCGATCTAATTGCCTTCTTTTTGCTATCCCACGGAAACGACGTCATTTGTCGTGATGAAAAGTATACTAAGTTACGCCTCGGGACACAAGCTAACTCTATGTCGAGTTTCATTCAAATCCGTTCAGTAGTTTTTACCTGATGCTCTAACAGACAGATAGACAAAAATTCTAATAATTGTATTTTCGGAATCTGCTAGTTCGAATTAGCAGTTCTGATTATTTTCACGTTTTTAAACGCATTGTATTGTAAACAGTCACATTTATAATAAGAGAAGAAAATAGAAAGACTACAAAAAGAAACACTAGAATAACTGTGCTTACAGTGGACATTCAACCGCCACTTGTCTTCGATAGCTGAGTCCGGGATGTGTTTGTTCTCAGCGCGACATGTCAAATACTTCCCGTCATCTTCCATACTCGGCACTAAGCTCAAAACGCTTAAAGTTTCGTTATTCTCCGAGAACTGAAACAAAAATATACCTTTAATCTAGAAATAAGTGTCATTGAAGCAGACATAGTTGAAGCAAACTTTTATGTGCTATTTGATTTTTCATATTAGTCTGGAGGTTCATTTAATTCTCAGTAACCGCAACCACATGGTATGTACGTAATGTGACCTTTGGTATTATCATAGATATAACTCTATACAATACTCATGTAGGTGGCTGAGTATCCCGAATGCATAATTTTTGTAAAACTGTTTTTAAAGTTCTAGAATTTTTTGAGAATTTATTCAATTCAAGTACCTTGTTGTTAATAAGAATGATGGTCAACCTGTAATAATGGTAATATAATAGATAAATAGTAATAAATAAATAGAAAATAGAAAAAATGTAACACAAAAATAGAGGATAAACAAACACAATGTAATAAATAGAATTAAACAATAAGATCGATATATAAACTTAATAGTAAATAAGAAAGATGTAATAGAAATAAGATTTGTAATTAATAAGAAAGAAAAGAAAAAGAAAGGAAATAAAAATAGAAGATTTTACATCCCTAGTATTAGAATTAGAATTTAGCTAGAACAAGACATAAAAAATAAGAGTCTCTGTCTTGGCATATGACGGAGGAATAGGCGATAAATAAAAACAAGAATGGTGGTTAATGAGTATTACTCAATGATATTGAAGCATAAAAGGGATGCTAGATCATTCCTTTTTGGATATAATATAATTGATTGTATGATTGAAGAGTTTAAAAAGAACCGTGCTAGCGTACAATAGTGCGTTCAGGAGTTCACCGATATATTATTAAACAAAGGATAGAATTTTTTCTAGGAAATCTTATGATACCTATATATTTTTTAGACCAAAAACTGTGAAGCGTCGATTATCCGAACGATCGCTTATACGAACTACGACGCCTACTCCAGGATGCAGGGGTCTACAAGCTCGATTGTGAGTGTGGATTGTCATATATTGGGCAAACAAAGAGGAGCATAAAAACACGAGTTAAAGAACACATTGCTGACATGAAACACACAAGGTCTACGAAGTCTGCGATCAGTGAACACACGCTACATAAACCCAACCACTACATCAGATTCGATAACCCACAAATCCTCGCGAAAGAGAATCGTTTCATACCTAGAATGATTCGTGAGGCTATTGAAATCAAAAAACACCCAAATTTCAATAGAGAAGATGGTTGGCAAGTACCACCTGTTTGGGATCCAATCATCAAAACTATTAAGCCCCAAACCCCAAAAAACAGCAAAAACCAGCTGCCAGACCTCAAGACACTGTGAGCTCTTTCTGCGTACAACGGAACACAAACCAACTTGACTGATAATTACTTTTATTTTTCCTTCCACCCATTTTAATATTATATAAAATTATTAGAGCTAGGCATGTTTGCTGAAGAGTTTCTTGCGCCGCTTCTTCTCTTCAAGCCATAACATGTTGCGAAGCGGTAGTAAATTAGATTAGGCTCCCATAGAGTAAATAATATCCATAAACAAAATTAAAATTAACAAGTTGGCGATAGGGTAAATAAAACTTCAACAATACTCGTTGACACTTGACATCTTTGTCTTCCGTGATCACGGCCACTGAAAAATGGCCGAAACGTCGGAAAAACCAAAATCAAATAAAATTACCGCGCTTAAAACCGTTAAAACGTAGTTTTATTATGACGCCTACAAGTTTAGATACTGAAGATGAAAACATAATTGGTGTTTCTGATGCGTTTACTAGCTTAGATATAGCCTTGCGTTGGTTTGAAATAAAAACTGAAAACGACCAGTATCAAATATCTATATATCAGTATCACATACATGGTTTAGTCGCTCGAAAGCAGGTAGGCTTGCTTCCACAGACAAATATTAAATATGTCCGTGCTTTTCTTGTCTAATTCCTATTTGCCATTAAAGATACAAATATGTAAAATTAAATAAGATTTTCATTCACGTGTAAACCAATGTGTATGGTTGAATCAATACAGTTCGATTATCCAAAAAAGTCGGTCTTTCGAACACCCATCTACGACGCTCTACACTTTATTATTTAATTTATATTACAAAAATTGCTAGTTGAAAAGTTATCAAATCCCAAATTTTGTGCAATAGTCTGCGGACTGGTTGTTTCATGCAGTACTTGTAATTTCAAGGTATCCGATTTTATGAGATTTGTAAGCCTTATTTAAAGATCTACAAATTTTATCACTGCCATGTATGTATATTTATGAAATATGCTTATTGGTCAAAAACAATTTTACGATTTTTACGACGGCTTAAGACTGCTATCCAAACAATACTAGAAATAGTGAAGGACTAGTATTCAATGTGGGACCAAAAACAACCCTCTTTACCAGAAACTGCTATAACATGTGCATTCAAATCTACAATAAAATTCCAGTCCACATAAAAGAGTTTAGGATAAATAAATTTAAGATTCAGTTAAAAGAATGGCTCTTAAATAGAATGTTTTACTCGGTGGACGAATTCCTCAATTGTAAATAAATACCTTCCTTGACTTATAAATGTTATTATTATTATTACATTTCATTTAACATAAACTATTTAACCATGCTTTGAAGAGATAAATTTGATTTGATTCAATATCACGGCGGAACTTATCCCTATTAATATTATAAATGCGAAAGTAACTCTGTCTGTCTGTGTGTTCCGTTTTCACGGAAAAACTACTGGACCGATTTGGCTGAAACTTAGTATATTTATAATTTCGATGCGGAGAATGAACATAGGATATTTTTTATCCCGAAAAATGGGATAGTTTCCGGGATAAAAATACATTTGTCTTTTTGTTTGTTATCCTTTTAAGGAAAGACTATTACACAGATTTGGCTGAAACTCGGTACATATATAATTTGAATACCGAGAGTGGCCAAGCGATACTTTTTATCCCGGATAATGGGATACATTTTGGGATAGATTTATGTAAAGTTTATCCCGGAAACTAGGACTGGTTTTGAGATTATTTCGTCCACTGGGTCTACTGGGTCCACTTGGTCCACTGTGTCCACTTGGTTCCCTTGGTCAACTGGGTCCACTTGGTCTACTGGGTCCACTTGGTCCACTGAGTTTACTGGGTCCACTAAGTCCATTTGGAACACTTAGCCTACTGGGTCAACTGGGTACACTGGGTCGACTTAAACTACTGGGTCCACTTGGTCCACTAGGTCCGTTGGGTCCACTAGGTCCACTTTGTCCACTGGATCTACTGGGTCCAGTTGGTCCACTGGGTCCACTGGGTCCACTTGGTCCATGTTATCTATTTTGTCATTTTTGTCAACTTTTGTCATTTATGTAGTTTACATATAGACGGGGGTGGTATAGTTTGTGACATAAAATGAAGTGAATCTTTCGGGGGCAAATACATAAAAAATTTATACAATGTAACCTGTACTTGCTCTTTAAACAAGAGACACGCACTAGAGGCTGACCCCCGAGTAAACTCTAGTAATATATATATTTCAATTTCAATCTCAAAAATATATAACAATTGTTTCTGCGGAACACGAATCCTAGTGTAAACGAAGCCACATAAAAGCACAAAACCCAAATAATGTTTCTTAAAAAGAAAACATTTTACAAACTCAGTCAATATTCCAGTATCAGAACCACTTCAGAACAAGCGGTCTAATAAATTAGAAGCTAATAAAAACCCACAGAGCACAATACTACTTCAGAAATAAAACAACACAAGTGACAGTAGGAATGCTCGACCCAACGCAAAAAACTGAAAAGAATCTATTAATTAAAACACAATGGGACTCGCTATGAATGGGACAAAAGTCTGTGAAAACAGAACGCTTTGGACATAGCGGTTGAAGAATGAAGGTGGATCGCAAATGGGAATAGAACGTGAGAGTGCAAATGTTTCAGTGGAACTGAATGTTGCATTGTAGTCTTATTCTTGATACCCTTGAGCAGTGTTGCTTTGAATAATGGTCGATTGCAGAGAAATACTTTGTCTCGCTTTGGGGTTAAAATAATAAAATGGCTCATTGTGCACGTATTCCTTGATAGTTCCAAAGGTTCTGGTTAAAGAACTTTATTTCTCGTAAAAAAAATATATAATTCACTTGAACTATGAGAACGTTTATAAGTTACTAGTTGTGCCGGAGACGTCGTCCGCGTGGAATTTGTTTTCAAAACCCCCCGATTTTGAAACATTCTTCATTGGTGTTCCAGTCCTATTGGTCTTAGCGTGATGATATATAGCCTATAGCCTTCCTCGATAAATTGGCTATCGAACACTGAAAGAATTTTTCAAATCAGACCAGTAGTTCCTGAGATTAGCGCGTTCAAACAAACAAACTCTTCAGCTTTATATATTAGTATAAGATTGATTTGTGCCGCGATGATGGCAAGACCGATGGTATGTCATGGAGGATGTATCGCGCCTTAGTATGGGACGCGTCTTGCGTCGATATTTTGGCAGCATCCCATCTTCCAACTGCACTACGGGAGGCCCTAAAACGCCGTAAATATTCAGCCATCGGTAATGGCTACATATTTGCGGCTTTTGGGGTCGAGACCCTGGGAGCAGGGGGGCCTGAGGCGCACAAGCTTTGTCGAGATATAGCCAAACGTCTGGTGGATGTCTCACGTGACCAACAGGTATATACCTTGGGCAACGCTAATTAGCGTTGCCATTCAGCGAAGCAATGTGGCCAGTCTTTTGGGCATACTTCCGACTGACAGCGGTCTGGTACTAGATTTTATAGTTTAATTTTAGTTTTTATATATATTGTATTTTTAGATTAATTTATTGTATAGTTTAATTTATTTATAATTTAGTTATTGAAAAATAAGTTGTAATTTGTAGCGAGATAGAAAGCAATAAACACTAAAATTGCAGGTAGTTTTGATTTATTTTTTGTACATACAAGCTACAAGTTCCTTCGAACCATAAGAAACAAGCATCTAGATTTCGCGGAAGTGTCATTGTGTTTTATATGAGTAATGTCTTATGTATTAATTAATATATAAAGATTTAGACAAAATAGTACAGATTTTTTTTATTGCAGGAGTTCAGCAGACAGGCAGACGGCCCACTTGATGGAAAGCGGTTACCATCGCCTATGCGCTGCTGCTCTCTTAAGAGAGACTGGTTTCTGGTCACTAGTGCCGGAACACAACTCAAGGTTGTTATGGCGACATACTTTAGACCAGGGGTGGTAGGCATCCAGTCGGGCAAATGCCCTACGACCTGGCTGTGGGTTGTTTTGTCGCCTCTTACGACAGGCCGCCCGGTCGCAAGAAATTGTATTCTTTCTCCGTTCCTGCACGGATAAAACAGATACGTTTGTTTTGGGTTAAAAGTATTTATCTGCTACTTTTAAACATAAAAGTCGAAACATTAACAAAGAAGAGAAGAGATTAAATAAAACTATATTAGTTTATTTAGAGAACATCCACTCACACAGGTTACATTGCATTAAATATTTGTCTAGGCGCTATTCAGCCTCGGAATATTCAGACTATCCCAATTAATAAACCATCCTATTATTCAGTATAAAAAGTATTCTATATCCATTCTCGGTATTGAGACAATCAATCAATATCTTTATTTGCAAGAATGTAGTTTATACAGGTGTTTATACAAATGTAGAAGCACAGTACATTCTACCACATAGTGGTGTACAAAATGAATTTTAAAAAATTACATAAATATTCTAATTAAAAATTAATGACAATTAAGCTTTGGTAATATATAAGCAATTAATGTCAAAAGAAAACATAACAAATATATCACTAAGATTATCCATATAGATAATAACGACAAGCACTTTTTTAAGAACTTCGTCTACAGTATAGAAATACTTCTTAATCAGCCACTTTTTTAAGAGTACAGTGAATTTTTTTGAGGGTACGTTTATAATATTAGTTGGCAAAACTAGCATGTAACAGATACACTCTACATTAGTATAAGTTTCGTATTAAAGTTAGAATAAATTAATATAATAAGTTATTCTTAAGGTACACCACAACATAAAATTCACTAAATTAATGTAAAACACATACAGTAACAAAAATAAACAATAAGAGAAAGAAAGAAAGAAAGAAAGAAAAAGATTTATTTAGAACTACAATACAACTGACTTAAACTATTAAAAATAAAAAACAATAAATAAATGTAGTCCTAAATTGGCCTTAGCTCAGCATAACTGCCGGTTAATATAACCAGCGCTGATCTTCCGCTAGGGCCATAAGCGTGTATGGACTCTAAAATCTTTCATAGAAATTAAGGTGTAAAAAATGGTTGTTCATAATATATATATTAATTGGCAAGGAGTTATAAATAAGAGGAGCCGTGTGAATAAAATTCCTTCTGAAGAGAACCAGAGAAGGCACAGGCATCTTTAATTTTACTTGCGACACAAGTCTCGTGTTAACATTGTTAAATCCTTCAAACAAAGAAGCGTTCATTGAATTGGATATACTTAGCGATTTCAAGTATATAGACACTAGCCACACAATCTCCTTAATTGTGAGATTTAAAAATCGGTTTGCACTATTCTGACCATACTGACTGACTAAACACATATCAAATTTCAGCAAAAACAGGACTGTAGTTATTCTAAGAAAGCGTACCAGATTAAAATTGCCACCTTTTTTGAAGAAAATATAGTACTTTTGGTAGTACACACTTATTTTTCATCATTTATTCTACATTTTACTTATTTCATTATTGAGCTTTTCCATGTGTCTTTATTACAACTTATTCGTGTGGCCCGCAAAGTTCTATTATTTTTAAAATAATCATAAGTATCTGAACAAAAAGCTAAACTAAAAGTACATTGGCTAAAATATAGTACGATACTACATACTTGTCGCAGAGGGCATTAGTTGTAAGCGTTATAACTAGATGGCGCTATCTAATAATGGAACACGCTATTGTTTGTACAATACATTTTGATAACCTCTTTTGTACTTTTATAGTAATTCAGTTCAGTTCAATAAACCAGTACATCCAGTAAAGTAAGTGTTTTATTTAGTATTAGTGCATCTTAGGTCATCTAGGACAATACTATAGTATGGTTGGCAACCTTATAACAGACAGACAGATTTGTTGTCGCATTTATAATACTATGGATTTTAATTTCAAGTTGATATTAAATGTTTTCTTCCAATATTCGTGTTGTGTTTTACAAATGCACCTTCCATGCATGACACCACATCATACATGGTCCAAGTGTTACTTCACGCTTATCATCTAGGTCTTGTGTCGTTTAAAAGGTTAGCAGTTTTGAAGTACACTTACATTTTTAGCCATTCGTTTCAGCTGCCTGTTGTTCTTCCACCACGTCACATAAGCTTCGGGTCTGGAGCCTGTCGTTTTACACTCCACTTCGTACCTCTTATCAGCAGATACTTGCTTCTCCTTTGTCAGAATATTTACTGTTATTGGTTTTACTGAAAAAATTATTGTATGAGAAGTATTTGGAATTAATTCATTTTACAATTAATTAGATTCAATATGTTATTTTGATTGATTTATTTTATTGCATGCGTTAAGTATACAGGCAGACGGCCCACCTGATGGAAAGCAGTTACCATCAACTATGGACATTTGTAACACCAAAGGTGCTATAATGTGCTGCCACTCTCTTAAGGGAGACTGGAATCTGGCCACTAATGCCGGAACGCAACTCAAGATTGTTATGGCAACAAGGTTTAGACCAGGGGTGTTAGCCATCCACTAGGACAAATTTTGTCCTTCCTGCATGTATAGAATGGATAGATGTTAATTTGAAGCAGATTCATATATCTAATTTGTCTGTTTAAATGGTAAAGCTTTTATGTGTTCCCTTTCTAAATCTTAAGCCGTTACTAGACGGGTTATTTATGCCTTTCAATTTGAATGAAGCTTCCAAAATGATCCATGTAAATATAAAATTAAGTTGTTCAATGTTATTGTTTTTTTTCCTGAAGCAGGCAATCAAGCAGACGGTCTACCTGATTGAAAGTGGTTACATTCATCCATGGACGTTTGCAAGATCAGAGGTGTTGCTAACACATTGCCGATCTCTAAGTAAATACCGTGTTGTTCTTTGACATCTGCACCTTGCAACCAATTTGGTTGATCCGTCTAATATCAATGTTACAATTAGTATTATCTCCGTATACATCGATAACACTTCTCACATTCAAAAAAGATAGATTTGTTACTGTCAATGCTTTAAAGTATCGACTGTAACAATTGTCATCAAAATATCATGAAATATTATTGTGAACGAAACTAGTATTTATTTTAGTTCCAACACTACAAGTTTCGATGTTAACTAATTTATAAGACGCTTGGTCCTTCTTTGGGACCCAGGAATAAATAATAAGTATTTTTATTCTGGTAGATTAAATAGTTCACATGGTAAAGGCGAAAAATAAATATCGACACAGCCTTGCTTATAGATAATATACTAAATTTCAAACTTTGATATCACTACCAAATCTCAAAAGACTTACAATTAATATCTAATATCAAAACTTTGGTTTCAGGTGGTGCTAGATTCGTGTTCGAGGCTTGACAGACCAGCCGTGCATTCAAATGCTGCCTCCCAACATTGGGGAAGGTCAGAGTGTTGACTGTCACACCATCAGTCCGTTGGTCGAAGGAATCATCTATCACTACGTTCTCGAGGTACCACGTCACTCGCGGTCTTGGTCGACCTATTACAAATAAATAATAATATGTTAAATGCGAAGTAAATACAAGACTCATAATAATAACAGAAGATTAAAATTATATTTAAGAAAAATTTCGTTTGATTACTATGTCTGCTAAAATGATACTGCAATGTCTGTCTGTTAGTGTAAAAGGAATACGTCATTATAACATTATGTTAATCTCTCGAAATATAAAGTGAATTTGATTTACAATGACATTTAGAATATACACAGAGATATGCTAATGATATTATAAACAGACTTACTAGCAAAGATAAAAGAACTGGAGTAATCTATACAAAAGCAAATATGAAGGAATACCCTGAGCTACAAAGTAATATTATGGCGCTCAATGAACACATTAAGAATAACGCTTTTACTGCATTTAAATATCATTAGAATATCAGAGCAAAACCAGTATAGTTTAGGTGAGCTAATGATCCTGTTTGGATGATTTTCCTTTAGTAAAAAGTAAGTGGATTGGACCAAGAAACCGCTTAAAAGAAATTTTCTGCAAAGATTTCAATTGGCGATATTATAATTTAGATATCAATAACGACTCTAATAAATGCTTGGTGAATAGAAGACAGAAAGAACTGCTGAGAGCACATGCGTATGAATAATGATTTTACATTCATATCAACATTATGTACAAAAGCGACAATCAAAAGATTAATATGCTCGCATGATTGTACTATTATTTTTGAAAACAATAGGCTCATCATAAAACGCGTAAATATCGTAGGCGTTAATGATGGGAAGTGTGTGGTCGATAATAACCTAGTATTATGATGGATCGTATAATAAAATTGTTTTATTTACCAATAAAAACCATATATGTTAAAAGAAAATTTATGTCGACGTAGATTTATGTAGTCGGGATAGCTTAGTGACTGCACGAGGTGATTGAATTTCATGCTAATGACTCTGTTGCAATGCAGTGAATGTACTGCCTAAAAGATTTAATGTTCAAATAATGCATGTCGATATTGTTACATACTGATAAAGAACGCACCTGCCTGTCGTAAAACGCAGTTTATTTCCTTCTTTGATTTAGGATTTCTTTTTTTACTTTGTGTTTCGAATTTTAATCCAGAAAAACATGCTATTGTTATTGAACTTGTTTACGGCCGACGAAGCTTGCCAGGTGTGGGGGATTAACTAGGCGAACGCGATCTGTTTTGTTCTGTTATACAGTTTAGTATAAAACAATGCCCGAACGAAGGGGTGGGCCGGTCAAGCGACGACTACGATACGAGTAAGACGTGTGTAGTATTTTCGATTAACGATATAGTGACGGACTTTGCGCGTGTTGAATTACAGTGAATCGTGCAGTGTGAACTGGTTGCATCCAGTTTTATTTGTACCTGTTTTATACGTGTTTGTACAGTTCTAATAAACTGTATTATAGTATTTCCAACGGCACTTATTTTAATTCCAGTCCTGTAGCTCGTAACAACATATTTATAATTTATTTAGATGTGTGATATTACGACAATAGATAAAGTGAGAAACGGATACATATGGGGTATCTGAAATTTGCACTCGGGACTGCAGAATTGGAAGGAAGAAGATTAAGATGGTTTTGGGGCATATAATAGTATTAGTGGCAGTTGCTTCTTCCAAATAAAACGATGTGGTCTGTATGACTTATTATTGGTGTTAATTACAATGAAATTAAAACTATACATAGGCAAGTTACAGAGAGAATGATGAATGGCAGAGAGTAAAGCAATACGTATTGGTGCTATATGTATGTGAGCAATGTGAAGCGAATGAGTATATCCGGCCTCCAAGGCTGCTTGTATATCTCATGTTTCGTCCGACGCCTAGCTGCTAACTGTGCAAGCTATGGGCGTCGGCGGTTTGCGGGGCGTGGAGAAAGAGTTTGCTCCGGCGGGCGGGTCAGGGGGGTGCTTTCTGTCCGCAACAAATATTATAATGAGAGATTAAAATCATGTCACCAAAATTATATTAAACTGGAGTACTTATGGATACAAAAGAAAGCCAAAAAGAGAGATGGATTTATTATGAAAGATGACATGGTGATTGTTATGAAGAACCATATGGAAAAAAATTACCATGACAGATCGATGGAGAAACGTGAACGAAAAGAGATAATTACTATAACAGCAAAAGCAAATATGATAAGGAATCCTGTGAAAATTGATTTATGAATATCGCTTTAGATAGTGTTGGACTTCTGTTTCTCGCTCGCTGACTCGCTTTAGATAGTGTTGGATAGTTGGACGAAGATTTACGTTCCGAAGGTCACAGTGTACTAATATTTTCGCGTTAGAAGTCCAAAAAAACAATATATCTTATTGCAATCCCATTGACAGAGTGGCTCGTTATTATAATGAAGTAGCTAGTAACAACATATTGATATATTTGAACCAAATTTTAATAAATATTGTACTATATATTATATTTTATCTATAATTATTATTTAATTTTAGGTTTCTATTTTATAGTTTAGTTTAATTTTTAAAATAATTTTGGTTGTTACTTTAAAAAACTATTATAATAGGTACTTCATTTTCAGTCTTTTTTTTATTGCAGGAGATCAGCAGACAGGCAGACGGCCCACTTGATGGAAAGCGGTTACCATCGCCTATGGACATTTGCACCATCAAAGTTGCTACAAATGCGCTGCTGCTCTCTTAAGGGAGACTGGAACCTGTTCACTAATGCCGGAACACAATTCAAGGTTGTCATGGCGACATGCTCTAGAGCAGGGGTGGTAGCCATCCAGTCGGGCAAATGCCCTACCACCTAGCTATGGGTTGTTAAGTCGCCTCTTACGACAGGCCGCCCGGCCGCAGGAAACTGTATTCTTTCTCCGTTCCTGCAAGGATAAACTCTTGTACTATTTTTATGTATGCACTTATTTGTAGATTGCAATCCAGACTTTTGTTTATATATCAGTCCTATGGATTTGTAATGATTGTAAATTGTTTTGTGCATCAAATAAATTAAAAAAAAATCAATCTGAAAGCATATTAAAGTAAAAAATCTTTTATTCTTTTTGTTTTATCTTATTATATTGTTACGAGCCACAGGACTCGAATTACAATGCCGTTGGAATTACTATAGATTTTATTAGAACTATACAAAAACGTATAACACAGGTACAAATATAACTGGTCACAACCAGTACAAACTGCACGATCCGATAACACGCACAAAGTCCGTCACTATATCGCTTATCGAATGTACTACACACGTCTTGCTCGTATCGTAATCGTCGCTTGACTGCCTCACCCCTCCATTCGGGCATTCCTTTTATCCTGTACAAATACAATATGTCTCGACGCAAAACAATAATTTCCAAGAATTAGTTCGACACACCTGTCTAATGACTGCCATAAAAGATTACAATATACAATAGACTGTTTTTCTTAATAACAAATTTTAAACACAAAGTCAACAAAAGAAGACCAAATGCGGGAAGATAATAAACTGTTCTTTATGGCAGGCAGGTGTACATTTGCTTTTGTCGGCATGTAACCATATATAATATAAATCACGGTCATTTTTTGATGTACTAATATTTCTTAGTTTTTCTGTGAAAGTGATGTTCCTGCTAGGCACTAACGAAAGACGAGCACTGGATGTTATCAACAACATTTGTTGAGTTAAAGCCTGCTTAGAGTTAAATTGACGATTTGTTTTTTTACTAATCTCTTTATGTCACATTTCTTATTAAATAACTATAAATAAACACGTCCAGATCAGCCGGTTCGGCGGCGGAAACAGCTGAATCACTCAAGCGACGCAGATATGCAACCCTCAGTGAGAGATACATGTTTGTGCCGTTTGCTGTCGAGACGCTTGGACGCCATGAACCTCTACCAACATCTATCAAAACGCCTCATTGACTCTTCAGGTGATCAGAGGGCTGGTGCTTACCTCGGCCAACGGATCAGTATGGTGATCCAGCGAGAAAACGTAGCCAGCCTTCTGGACACCTTACCCATATAAGACGGTGATCTAGGCTCAGTATTCTACTTATAGTCTTGAGAGACTATGAGTAGAATACAATACAATAAGTTTCCTTGAATTGTATTCGATTATATGTAATTTTAATATACATACATACATACATAACTTCACGCCAGTTCCCTTGCGGGGTAGGCACGAACAACAGAGCGCCATTGAGGCTTATTCTTACACACCTCACTTGCTTCTTTGACATTCATAGCTCTTGTCATGCACGCTCGTCTGTTCTTAGGGGTCCTGACACCACCTTCTGCTAGTACACGATCAATTTGATCATGGAAGGTGTGTCGTGGCCTTCCACGACTCCTGCATCCATCCATTTTTGCATTGTATATCTGTTTAGTCATTCTTTCATCATGCATTCTTTCCACATGCCCGAACCACCGGAGCATTCATATCCTTACCTTCATCCCGACAATCTCTTTCAGACCAACTCTCTTTCTTACTTCGGTATTACGAACGCGGTCCGCGAGCGTCACTCCGCAGATTTTGCGCAGTGCTTGCTCGCCTCTCGAGCGCGTTTACTCTACTTTCATGCTCTCTCTTCCATACCCAACTCTCGCTTCCATACGTGAGCGTAGGTACCAGCACCGTAATTTTAATATACTTCTGTAAAAATCTAATGTTGATAAAAAAAACTACATATAAACACAATTTTCTTTCAAAAATATACTCACCACCATCAACTTCACATATGAGTAAAACATTAGATCCTTCGTTGTATGGCTCAACTAGCTTCGTCCTGTCTCTTCTTTTCGCGTCGTATATCGTAGGACGACTAGGAGGTACTAAAACAAAGAAGATGAGTGTGCAGTTCAGACGCAATAGAAGAGAAACTAGCACCTTACACTAACCTATTTATTAGAACTTTCGCATTTTTATTCTATTATAGATGTCTTTATTCTTAGGTATTTTGAACCTTATTCGTAACAACAAGTAATTGCTTAGCAAGTGATTAGTGAAAATCTTACCCATAAACTCCTCTTTAGTCGAATATTTTGGGTACAACCTACGTTAATCATTGAAATTTCGTTTATCTGTGCTCCTCTTAGGTAAACAACAGGTAATACACGTTTATAAGTGAAAAAAAAAGATATTCATTGATTAGGGTCTGATCCTGATTCTCTTACTTAAGAGATACCTAACCGTTTCTTAACAAGATTATTACAAGTAAGGCCGTAAATCACCAGCATAAAGTTCAAAATTCAATGCACTGCTACGCACTACTTCCTTTGATCAACGTATAAAAGAATATCTGCCTTAAGAATATACAGATAGAGCTGAAATTCGTTTGAAATCTTTCAAGTTTTATTTAAATTGAAAATTAATACTAACGGGTAAAGGGAAATGTGTTTTATTTCGAACTAGCTGCGCCCCGCGGTTTCACACGCGTGATGATGGAAAATTGTGATAATGATGATAGATCTTTATAAATTATAGCCTATGTATTATTCTTATGTGTAAGTTGTATTATTGTAATGTTTCATCAAAATGCATTCAGTAGTTTTTGCGTAAAAGAGTAACAAACATACATCCATATTCACAAACTTACTCGTTCGTAGTAGGATTAAATAACATTGAGTTTTATGTGTTTATCTCTTTTCAGTGTCGCTTATTCGTTTCATCGGGTTTCAAGTCACAAAGATTCTAAAGAAGTTTCACCTCAAAAAGGTTTAACACCATTATAAAGTAAGAAAATAGAAATATTTCATTTATGTCCGGTTTCTGAGGCTAGCAGTTATGAGTTCAATAATAATTGATTCGATAAAGTTATGTAATAGATAAACTTAGGTTACCTGTTAACCTACAATTAGTACCAAAACTCGCCACTAGATGGATCTATTTAATAAGGAATATGTAATCATTATTTACATCAAACAAAATATATAGAATAGATAAACATCTAATATTGGTCAGTTAAGTTTCAACTTAACTAATATTGGTCAGTTAAGTTGAAACTTAACTGACCAATATTAGGCGTTTATCTACTCCATATATTTTGTTTGACATTTTTATTTGATGTAAATAATCTTATACTAATATATAAAGCTGAAGAGTTCGTTTGTTTGAACGCGCTAATCTCAGGAACTACTGGTCTGATTTGAAAAATTCTTTCAGTTTTAAATAGCCCATTTATTGAGAGAGGCTATAGGTTATATATCATAACGCTAAGACCAATAGGAGCGGAGCACCAATAAAGAATGTTTCAAAAATCGGGGGTCTTGAAAATAAATTCCACGCGAACGACGTCACGGGCACAACTAGTTATTAGATATTCCTTCTTAAATAGATCCATCTAGTGGCGAGTTTTGGTACTAATTGTAGGTAATTGTAGGTAGGATGGTGTGTTCAAAAACGCAATTTTATAAGTTATTCATCCGATAGCGCTAACAAACAGATAAACTACAGTTAAAAGTACCTCAGAAATCGGGCTTTAATGCGGCTTATACACTGTACACAGAGATATCATATGACGGTGCGACGTAAGAAAATTCAGGCTGCTCAACTAAGTATGATGTAAATAACGGCTTACACTCATGTTGTGTAACAACTTAGTTAGGAGCGTCATAAAAGATGCATAATCTCGTTGGAAGTCAACTTCCATATACTTACAACATTAGTAACGCCTCTTAAACATATAATTTCTTAAAGTAACTTTGTTACTTTTTAACCGACTTCAAAACAGGAGGAGGTTCTCAATTCGTTGGGATCTTTTTTTTTTGTTTTTTATGTATGTTCACCGATTACTCCCAGATGTATGATGGGATTTACGTGATTCTTTTTTTTGTTCGACGCGAAATAGCTGCCACTTGGTCCCCTAAAAATTTGACATAGTTTGGCCCAGTAGTTTTCATTTTGTGAAAATTTTTTATGAAATTTTTTCCATTCCGTTCCATATGTACACCGATTACGCTGAGACTTATGATCCGATTTACGTGATTCTTATTTAGTTTGATGCGGAATAGTTGCCATTTGGTCCCCTAGAAATTTAACATAGTTTGGCCCCGTAGTTTTCATTTTATGAACATTTTTTTGTTCCCGTTTCTTGGGACCTATATTTTTTAAGGAGCGCGGCACCTTTCGTAGGTCTACCCATACATAGCTCTAGACACTAAAAAGTAAAAATAAAATTAAAAAAATTCGTTTTAAAAACCGACTTCAAAAACTAAAAAGTATAAAATAACTTATTTCTAAAGCTATTATTATTAATGTATAATTATCTAAAACATCTTGAAGTCGGTGCAAAGTAAAACATAAAAATTACTATATTTTTTTGAAAATTACTAAGCACCAACTTTAAGATGTTTTAGATAATATACATACATACATACATAACTTCACGCCAATTCCCTTGCGGGGTAGGCACGAACAACAGAGTGCCATTCAGGCTTATTCTTACACACCTCACTTGCTTCTTTGACATTCATAACTCTTGTCATGCACGCTCGTCTGTTCTTAAGGCTCCTGACACCACCTTCTGCTAGTACACGATCAATTTGATCGTGAAAGATGTGTTGTGGCCTTCCACGACTTCTGGATCCTTCCACTTTTGCATAATATATATTAATAAAAGCACCGACTTCAAGATGTTTTAGATAATATATATTAATAATAATAGCTTTAGAAATAAGTTATCTTATACTTTTAAGTTTTTTAGTTTTTGAAGTCGGTCTTTTAAACCAAGTTTTTTTATATTGTCATATATCACCATAATCATCGTAGCGATAATTCCCCATTTAAATACATATGATTAACTTAGTAAATTAACCAATAAATGTTTTAAGCAACAATTTCATATTGACATGTTGCTGAATGTAAATGAACATAAAGTTATTGATTATTATGTCATTGTTATGAATTGTTTTATTTATTTATTTTTATTGCAGGACTCCAGCAGACAGGCAGACGGTCCACTTTATAGAAAGCGGTTACCATCGCCTATAGACAATTACAACACCAAAGGTGGTAAAAATGCGCTGCTGCTCTCTTAAAGGCCACTGGAACCTGGTCACTAATGCCGGAACACAACTCAAGGTTGTTATGGCGACATGCTCTAGACCAGGGGTGGTAGCCATCCAGTCGGGCAAATGCCCTACCACCTGGCTGTGGGTCGTTTTGTCTCGTCTTACGACAGGCCGCCCGGCCGCAGGAAATTGTATTCTTTCTCCGTTCCTGCACGGATAAATATAATTTTGAAGAGAAGCAAGACTTGTGAATGAAAGTCGTATATCTATAGTAATGTAATAAGGTAAGGTAGGTTGACAAAATACCCCCAATGATGGCATCTGTGTATATATTCGTATTGATTATCATTGTAGAATTCAGTTGTATATTTTTACATAACATTATCCGTAGAGGAACGGAGAAAGAATACAATTTCCTGCGGCCGGGCGGCCTGTCGTAAGAGGCGACTTAACAACCCACAGCCAGGTGGTAGGGCATTTGCCCGACTGGATGGCTACCACCCCTGGTCTAAAGTATGTCGCCATAACAACCTTGAGTTGTGTTCCAGCATTAGTGACCAGGTTCCAGTCTCCTTTAAGAGAGCAGCAGCGCCTTTATAGCACCTTTGGTGTTGCAAATGTCTATAGGCAATGGTAACCGCTTCCCATCAAGTGGGCCGTCTGCCTGTCTGCTGAACTCTTGCAATAAAAAAAAAACAAAACTACGTTTTAACGGTTTTGAGCGCGGTAGTTTATTTGATTTGTATTATTCCGACGTTTCGACCACTCTTCTATTGGCTATTGAAATTAAAAAAAAAACACCCAATTTCAATAGAGAATAAGGTCGACAAGTACCACCTGTTAGAGATATAATCATCAAAATTATTAAGACCCAAACCCAGCAAAAACCAACTGCCAGACCTCAAGACACTCTGAGCTCTTTCTGCGTGCACCGGAACACAAACCAACTTGATTGACAATTTCTTATTTTACCTCCTACCCATTTTAGTATTATATAAAATAATTAGAGCTGGGCATGTTTGTTGAAGAGTTTCTTGCGCCGCTTCTTCTCTTCAAGCCACAACATGTTGAGAAGCAGTTGTAAATTAGATTAGGCTCCCATAAAGTAAATATACAAGTTGGCGGTAGACTAAATAAAACTTTAACAATAATCATTGACACTTGACATCTTCGTCTTCCGTGACCACGGCTACTGGAAAGTGGCCGAAACGTCGGAATAATAAAAAATCAAATAATATCCCGCGTTCAAAACCGTTAAAACTTAGTTTTATTATGTATACTAGTCATGAAAACTTAAGATCATAATAATTGATAATAATAAAAAATAAATAATAGTTTACATTTATTAAAAAAAAACTAGTGGTCACCCGTGGTTGAAATTCGACCATAATAATTAATTTAAATTATAAGTTTGAACATTATTAAGGTTCTGTTGTCAAAGACTATACTTCTATAATCACAGATTTCGCTAAGGCTACACTGCTAATTTCACTTTAACAATAAACAAAAGAGTATATATGCGTGTGTGTGTCAAATACATGGTAGTGTGTGTAATGTTTTTTTCTTGATTTAATGATTTTTTATGCATAATTTAAAAAAAAATTGCATTCAGCACTCCTTCTCTATATAAAGTATAGGTGTGCGAAATTTCATACTCCTACGTCCGTGCAATTTTCGTAAAAAGGGGTGCAAAGTTTTTGCTGGGTATTTACTTTACGTATTAATACATACAATATATATATGTATATTAATACATTATTAATATGATTATTATTTATGTATATATCAATATACTTAAATTGAACACTCCTGCGCATAACTCAACTTTTTATAACAATTCTTTTACTGTTAAGGCTATACAGCTCTGGAACGCGCTTCCTCTTACAATCAGACAAGTAAAATCGCTAGCGATATTTAAAAGTATGATCAAAAAATACTACCTGTCGTTGGAATATAATATTTAAATTCACTTATAAACATTTATATATTTTGTAGATATGTATTTGTATGGTATGTATATTAAGTATATATCTATGTAATATATAAAATTTCTGCATATATATATATATAATTTATGTATTTATTATTAAAATGTAAGTAGTTCGTACTATATGTTACGTATACCACCATCGCCATTATCATCTCAATTCATTCCTGGGGTTGTCTGGAAGAGATCGCTTTTTAGCGATAAGACCGCCCTTTGTACATAACTAGATATAATTTTAGTCTTTAAGTTCATGTTTGTATTGGTGTACAATAAAGAGTTATCTATCTATCTATATGTATATTTTTGTCTTATTTCTATGTCTATTACACTTGCCATTTCAAAATTTTATATATATAATTTTATTTTTATTTATTTTTTAATCTAGTTATATTGCAAAACCCACATGTTACACAATTTTTCTCTAATCCATCCTAAGGTTGTCTGGAAGAAATTGCTTTTAGTGATAAGACCGCCTATTGTCTTCTGTACTTGAACTTCTTGAATTGCATCTTAATGTTATGCAATAAAGTATATTCTATTCTAATATATATAGATTATTTCATGTCATACTCACTTATAACTGTAAAATTAACTTTCAAGTTCCTCGTTGGGGAGTTCTTGAAATCTACTCTGCACCGGTAGACTCCTGCATCAGCTGCTATTACGTTGTCCACCATCAGGACAGCTGGCGTTGCACTGCCTCGAAAGAAAGCTCGGTTGCCGAACACTGACGGCGAAGACCACAGTTTTGGCTGGTTGATAGACCGGCCTCTGATGTCGTAGCTGTTTAAAGAACACATGATTTTAAATCATATTTAGAGGGTAGATAGGGTTTTTTTTGCTGGATTTTTTATTTTATTTAAGTTTATGGCTTGGCAGCTAGGCCTTTAAGCCAGATCTTAGTTTAAAATATAGTTTCTTCATTTTCTCAAGCCTATGTGTAGCACAGCTGAACTGTAGGTAATCAGCTAGTGCCATTCAACGGAGTTCTTGTGACAACTCAAAAGGTCACATTTGACTATACAGTTCACATTTCTCACAAAAACACATAATTACGACTCAAAAACTATCAATATCCTACAACTATTGTTCATTTTAGAGTAATTTTACACATTTTTAGAAAATAAAACTGCACAGCACAACATCTCCTTTCAGTTCCCAGCAAAAACTCTCTTTTTTTTGCTGGAGCACAACAGACAGTACAGGCACTAACAACACTAAAAGTGCTGTCAACGTGCTGCCGGCCTCGAAGGAGAAACTGGAACCTGGCCATTGATTGTAGTTATGACTAATAATAATGTACATACATACATACATAACTTCATGTCAGTTCCCTTGCGGGGTAGGCACGAACAACAGAGCGCCATTCAGGCTTATTCTTACACACCTCACTTGCTTCTTTGACATTCATAGCTCTTGTCATGCACGCTCGTCTGTTCTTAAGGCTCCTGACATCACCTTCTGCTAGTATACGATCAACTTGATCATGGAAGGTGTGTCGTGGCCTTCCACGCTTCTGCATCCATCCACTTTTGCATTGTATATCTGTTTAGTCATTCTTTCATCATGCATTCTTTGCACATGCCCGAACCACCGGAGCATTCCTTTCCTTACCTTCACCCCGAAACTCTCTTACACACCAATACAAAAATGATAAAATCAAGACTGAACTGTTTACCTATACAAAGGCTGGTCGTTGTCAGACTCCTTGAACCACAGCACCATGACGACGTCGTCATCCGAGTGGAGGGGCTGGATGTCGCAAGGCAGGGAGGCCTTCTTCCCCAACACTCCCTGCACGTCTGACGTGGGTACTGGAGAACAAAGAAAACAATAATTTAATAACCAAGTTATATTAACTAACACAGAAATAGTAATTAAGTAGATGGCACATTAACTATACAATTGTAAAACCTAGCAACTAACATCCATATTATAAATAAAAATGAATCGTACAAATGTATATACGCACATAACTTGAGAACGACTATACCGATTTTGATGTTTTTTGTGATTTGGATTCAAATTCAAAAGTTTTACTCAAAATAAGTTCCACTGGAGAACACTTTGAAGGTCAATATAAGTACATATAAGTTAAAATTAATTTTTACTTCCTAGTCTATGTATAACGCTTCGCAACGTGTTCTTGTTGTTCAAGGAAGAAGAAGTGACAACAAACTCCCCAGCAACACGTCTAGCTAAAAATTGATTTTCTTCATATTTCTCCATTTAGTTATATCTCAAGCTCTTTTTACTTGAGTTTTATACAGAAGTATGTCACAGAATTGCTTCAAATTCAAATTCAAAAGTTTTTTATTGAAAATAAGTTCTACTGGAGAACACTTTTTGAAGGTCATACATGTAAGTCAAAATTTAAATCTACTTCCTATTCTATGTACACCGCTTGGCAACGTGTTATCACTGTCAAAGGAGAAGAAGCGGCAACAAAGTCCCCAGCAACACGTCTAGCTAAAAAACATTTTTTCATCATATTTTTTATTGTTGGAGTACAACGACAGGCTGATGGTCCAGCTGTGATGGAAAGTGGTTGATAATAATTTACATGTAAGTTAAAATTTAAATTTACTTCCTATTTTATGTACACCGCTTGGCAACGTGTTATCGCTGTTCAAAGGAGAAGAAGCGGCAACAAACTACCCAGCAACACGTCTAGCTAAAAAACATTTTTTCATCATATTTTTTATTGTTGGAGTACAACGACAGGCTGATGGTCCAGCTGTGATGGAAAGTGGTTGATAATAATTTACATGTAAGTTAAAATTTAAATTTACTTCCTATTTTATGTACACCGCTTGGCAACGTGTTATCGCTGTTCAAAGGAGAAGAAGCGGCAACAAACTCCCCAGCAACACGCTAGCAAAAAAATATTTTTTCATCATATTTTTCATTGTTAGAGTACAACGACAGGCTGATGGTCCAACTGTGATGGAAGGTGGTTGATAATAATTTACATGCAAGTTAAAATTTTAATTTACTTCCTATTTTATGTACACCGCTTGGCAACGTGTTATCGCTGTTCAAAGGAGAACAAGCGGCAACAAACTCCCCAGCAACACGTCCAGCAAAAAAATTTTTTTTCATCATACTTTTTTATACATCATCTCAGGCTGTTTTTGGTCTTCTCTCTCTTCTGTATGACAATCCGCTACCCTATTAAGAGATCTATACAAAACCATATTAGCAACTTAATAAATCAAGGCAAAACCTAAACATTATGGTATATTATAAGAACACGACCATAACAATGTTTGATACGTATTGAATTGGTTCACCGTAATTGCTCACTTTTAAAATATTCAACCAGTATAAACTTATGGGCACTATACACAAATTACAGCTATGAAAATAATAACTGGCGTAGTGTGCTCTGGCATGTTTCTATTAGGTTCTGTACAACATTGTTTTTATATACATACAAGTTATTACATGTGGTAAGTCGTGGTAGCGTAATGGCAAATGTGAAGAAACGCGGAACCTGAAAATTATGCATTTTTTGTATTTAAAACTTATAAATATGGTTTGCAATAGTATAATAAGGACCCTAAAATTATCGGAAACCCGTCATTTGGGTACAAATACGTGCATTGTATCAATAGAAATAATGTTCAATTTTAGCGTGACGAGTTACATACTAATTATATTATCACATAACTAACAATAAAACTTATACACATACACAAACCAAAGCGCACTGCCATCGCATTGTATTACACGCACACTTCACAAACAAACCAAGACACACAAAGAGCCTAAAAATTAATAACCCAGGCACAGAAAAGAAAAAAACAACACACATGGCACTAAATAGGACTATATATAAGTATAGATATAAGGCCAACACTGCACATGCACTTCATCACAACACCAGCATGTAACAGATACACTCTACATTAGTATAAGTTTAGTATTAAAAATAGGATAAATTAATATAATAAGTTAATCTTAAGGTACACCATAACATATAAATCACTAAATTAATGTCACACACAGTAACAAAAGTAAACAATAAGCGTGTATGGACTCTAAAATTTTTCATAGAAATTAAGTAGTAAAAAAAGTACGGAACTCGAGTCCGTAGATATGTTAATAATAATAAAAAAAAACCTACTAATTATAATAAAAACACAATTACTTTAATTCTGGGATTAGTCTGCAAATGTAACATATATGACATGATCAAAATAATTAAGGCAAGCGCACGCGTCCCAGACTCAAAGGGCGCGGGGTCGACCCTGGCCGAAGCGAATGCTCCACTTAGTCCGTTTTTGGATCTAATGTGCATATTGTTACAATTACCACGTGCTAATAACGGTGAAGAAAGACATCGCGATGCAACCGGCACATGGAGATAACCAATGTGTCAAACAAGGCAAGCCACCTTGGCCAAGCGGCGGGTATACTCTCCGTTCCGCCTATAATAAGAGGCCCGAGCCCAGCAGTGGGACATTTATGAGCTGATATTATATTAGGTTTTCACACACGTATGGAGTTTTTGTTGTGAGTTATAATTTTAATTCACAGTAAAACTGACTGTTTTTCATGCTATATCAATTTGAAGTTGCGAAGATTGCATTGCGATAGTATCAAAAATTTGCATTCTACTAAATTTGTATTCTACAATATCTTCTCGATATCGAAAAAAATGGTATTAACATCAGCGGAAATGAACATTGAGAAGCTACCAAAATTTACGACATTGACTGCGTTAAATTGAGCTGCGGTCCAATGACCGGCGTAACTTGACGTTTACATTTTGTTCAAAAACAACCCTTTCCCTCGGTTTGCCGTTTGACATTCCTTCACAAATATTGATCACTAGCTTCTGCCTGCGACTTCGTCCGTGTGGAATAGTTAAAAAAAAGTAAGTTAAAAAAAACCCCCATTTTGAAACATTCTATTGGTTCTCCGCGCCTATTGATCTTAACGTGATATATAGCTTATAGCGTTCCTCGATAAATGGGCTATCTAACACTAAGAATTTTTCAAATCAGACTAGTAGATCCCGAGATTAGCGCGTTCAAGCAAACAAATAAACAAACTCTTCAGCTTTATATATTAGTATAAGATTACAAGCCACCCTATGATTTGGTATAATAATACAAGTGTGTGTATTTATTCAATATCAGCCATTTCGATTCTTGACAAGGGTGATTGATTTTTCAAAAACCTGATGATACTATTTTACATACATACATACATACATAACTTCACGCCAGTTCCCTTGCGGGGTAGGCACGAACAACAGAGCGCCATTTAGGCCCATTCTTACACACCTCACTTGCTTCTTTGACATTCATAACTCTTGTCATGCACACACGTCTGTTCTTCAGGCTCCTGACATCACCCTCCGCTAGTACACGATCAATTTGATCATGGAAGGTGTGTCGTGGCCTTCCACGACTTCTGCATCCATCCACTTTTGCATTGTATATCTGTTTAGTCATTCTTTCATCATGCATTCTTTCCACATGCCCGAACCACCGGAGCATTCCTTTCCTTACCTTCACCCCGACACTCTCTTTCAGACCAACTCTCTTTCTTACTTCGGTATTACGAACGCGGTCCGCGAGCGTCACTCCGCAGATTTTGCGCAGTGCTCGCATCTCAACCGCGTTTACTCTACTTTCATGCTCTCTCTTCCATACCCAACTCTCGCTTCCATACGTGAGCGTAGGTACCAGCACCGCGTTGTGTATGGCGAGCTGGGCCTTCTGGCTGAGGTTCTTAGCGCCTAGAAGTTTACCTAACGCTCCATTCAAACTATTCCCCAAATTTACTCTTCTTTCTATATCAGCGGTGTACCTTCCATCCCTGCTAAAAGCACATCCAAGATATACAAACTCATTCACTTGTTCCAGCATAACATCATCGACCATTATCCTTGCATTCGTTCTGGTTTCTTCTCTTTCAAACACCATAACCTTTGTTTTCTTCGCATTCAAATGTAAGCCTCTCGCCTGACAGTCATCTTTCATCATTGTGACTAGTGTTTGCAGTTCAGATGGCGATACTATTTTAGTTTTCGTCATAATCGGTCTCGAGTCTCCATAGTATTTTTCGCTATCTAGCATAATTTATGATTTGGCCCTGAAGGCCCACTTGAAAAATTCATCCTGTATAGTCACATTAAACAGTAAAGGCAGGAACAATGAACGACTTTAGAGCCACTACTAGCAGAAGAATTTAGTAAAACAAGTGGTCGCCCAGTGGTCGAAATTCGACCATAATAATTAATTTAAATTATAAGTTTCAACATTATTAAGGTTCTGTTGTCAAAGGCTATACTTCTATAATCACAGATTTCGCCAAGGCTACACTTATATATGCGTGTGTGTGTCAAATACATGGTAGTGTGTGTAATGTTTTTTTACTGATTTAATATATTATTACAACTTAGGTTCCGACAAAAACAAATTCCATCTGCATATCTGTAAAAACACACTTTATTACCTGTCAGCATTTGAACTAATTGTAATTCTTTTATGATTGTCTTCTTTTGTTTACTTATTTATTGGCATACGTTTCTAGATAACAGCCTATTGTTTATTGTACTCGTTTATGGCCGCCTTCAGCGGAATCATTAGCCAGGTGTTGCGGATTATGTCGACTACGATACGGGCACATTTATATTTGCAAGGTATAAAACGACGGCTTGATGGGAAGAGGAGGCAGTCGAGCGAGAACCACGATGAAGGCGAGACGTGTGTACATTCGGAAATCTATTAATAGCGGACTTTGCGCGTTTTATTGAATTACGACCTTCTGCATTACGTTTGAATTTGTTGTGTTCGGTTATGTTTTGTACCTGTGTTATACGTGTTTGTATAGTTCTAATAAACTCTATAATAATTCTAACGGCATTTTAATTCGAGCCCTGCTAAACTCGTAACAGTATTTTTATGCATAATTTAAAACAAAAATAGCATTCTGTACTCCTTCCCTATACAGGGTGTCCCAGAACTCAACCTCAAGCCAAAACGGGGTGACAGGATTGATTGTAACCATGATGAGAAAAATCAGAAAAAAAAATCTATCCCATGCAGTTTGAAAATTATGGACATTCAAGAAAAACCTAGAAATTTGGTCAAACCGTAACCATTTTTCGGTTATTGTGGTTAATTTTTATTATTTTTGTTCATTTAAACTTTGGAACCGTAACCCTAAATAATATTTCTAGAACCACAGTCAAAAATAATGACACAATTGCCCCAAGTTTTCTAGAATTAAGACTATTTGTTAAACCATGAATTTAAAATTTTCAAAATTTGTCGACTTTGAAAGGCCGTCCTTTAAAAAAAATGTACTAAAGTGCCTTGGCAAGTGTCATTAAAAGTTTGCGCATTTAATCAGGATTGTAAAATGGTACGATATTTGTTAGTTTCATACTAAAAAAAACGAACAAAAAAAATAAAAACCTCAAGTAACCCGATTTTTGCTAACCCATTTTACTCAGTTCAAATGTTTTTTATTCGCACAAGCTCTTGGTAGGTTTTAAATTTTACGGCAAAATGGTAAAGTATAAATGTGCGAAATTTTACTCTCCTCCGTCCGCACAATTTTCGTAAAAAGGGGTGCAAAGTTTTTGCTTCACGTATTAATGTGATGATAAATTTATAGATTAATGCAATTAGAGAAATTTCAAATTTACCACGGGACCCTAAGCTCCGTGCCCATTGGAGCAACCCGTCACGATATGGAATCCTAGTTATTTCCCCATAACAAAGTTGGTCACGACTTTATGGGGCGAAGTTTTGCTTTATGCGATCATTACTTCTTAACATGCCAACTCTTGCCCTCTGATGCGGTGTTATGGGCTTTGGGGAGGATAAGTGGTTCCAGTTTTGGCATTACCAATAACGCTTGTTTGCGATCAGTATGGTGTTTTTTGAATAGAAATTTAAGGGTTATAGTTTCGATGTGTAGTTTCACCCAGGCCTTTTTTGTGACCTTTTTTGGGGGCACCCTAAGTCTCAAAAGTTGTAAGTCAGTTCAGCAGACAGGCAGACGGCCCACTCGATGGAAAGCGGTTACCATCGCCAATGGACATTTGCAACACCAAAGGTGTTACAAATGCGCTGCTGCTTTCTTAAAGGAGACTAGAACCTGGTCACTAATGCCGGGACACAACACAAGGTTGTTATGGGGGCATACTCTAGAGCAGGGGTGGTCGCCATCCAGTCGAGCAAATACCCTACCACCTGGCTGTGGGTTGTTTAGTCGCCTCTTACAAC
This sequence comes from Dendrolimus kikuchii, assembly GCA_019925095.2. Taxonomy (NCBI): domain Eukaryota; kingdom Metazoa; phylum Arthropoda; class Insecta; order Lepidoptera; family Lasiocampidae; genus Dendrolimus; species Dendrolimus kikuchii. The sequence continues at coordinate 20,536,355 of CM034405.1, read as the reverse complement.
AGGCCGCCAAGCATTCTTTCTCGGATCCTGCACGGATAGAAGCTGTTAGTAGCTCCACTCCAAAAAGTGACCGTGTATTCACCGCTTCCAAAGCCATTTCATAGTACGTATAAGGTTCAGTTATTCTTCGTCCAGATATTTGAACCACATACTCAATTTTCTGATTAGCACTCATTAGGCTTATAACATGATTTTGAAAATCTAAACTCAGCTCTCTTAGCTCTTGAAGAGCATAGCACATTTCGTACGAGGCGACGCGGTAACTGTTCAGGAAAGATAGATTGGACTTTGTATTTGGATAACTTTTACCTATTAAAAAAATCCATTTTTTTTTTGTAAAGATTACCAAAATTGATTTTTTCCATTTTTTTTTATTGCATGAGTTCAGCAGACAGGCAGACGGCCCACTTGATGAAAAGCGGTTACTATTGCCTATGGACATTTGCCATACCAAAGGTGCTACAAACGCGCTGCCGCTTTCTTAGGGGAGACTGGAACGTGGTCAATAATGCCGGAACACAACTCAAGGTTGTTATGGCGACATACCCTAGACCAGGCCGCAGGAAATTGTATTCTTTCTCCGTTCCTGCACGGATAAAAAGATTGTTTGATGTTTTCAGTTTTTATGGCAATTTTCGAAATTTGCTTTAAGGGCACTGCATGACCCCAAGTGCCCCCCAAAAGAAGCCCTGGATTCACCTATCACTAATCAGTGCCAAATCTCAAAACACGTCCTAGCCATAACAAATTGTTTCACGTGCCCTGTAGCAGTACTAACTATGGCTTAAATGAAATACTTGCTTGTCTTACTACGACTTATTAAAACAATTTAATGAAGTAGGAATTTTCTAAGACTCAAAACTAATTTTTAAATCGAAGATATTAGAGAGATTAGGATGACATTTTAACTGTTTATTAGCCACAATAAACATTAAACTACACGTGTGAAACGCCTCTATAGTTTTTATGTATGTATAATATGTATTTGTGCATACTACACACATACATACATACATAACTTCACGCCAGTTCCCTTGCGGGGTAGGCACGAACAACAGAGTGCCATTTAGGCTTATTCTTACACACCTCACTTGCCTCTTTGACATTCATAACTCTTGTCACTCATGAATATTATAAATATATATAATACTAGCTGACCCGGCAAACTTCATACCGCCTCAGAATCAATAAATAAAAAACGTTGATTTCTGACCGACTTTTAAATTTAATCGATTTCTAAACGACGGGACGAACATCATATGTTTGACAGGTAGGAATAGTTAGTAACGGAAAGCGAAATTGTTGTTTTTACTATATTCCAAGCATTTTTTTCATATTTACTCACCTTTTAAACCTTCCCTGGACTTCCACAAATAATTCAAAACCAAAATTAGCCAAATCAGTCCAGCCGTTCTCGAGTTTTAGCGAGACTAACGAACAGAAATTGATTTTTATATATATAGATAAATATACTATGTATTGTCACAACTCAGGTCCCGACAAACACAAAATCCACCTGCATATCTGAAACAAAGCACATTTATTACCCGTCGGCATTTGAACTAATAACATTGGAATTATTTTATGGTCGTCTTCTTTGGTTTACGTATTAGCATACGGCCTATTGCTGTATTGTAATCATTAGCTAGGTGTTACGGATTTAAAATACAGGCTGATTCTAGGAAATACGGTCACACTGCCGGGCGGGCACATTTGCATTTGTGAAGTATAAAACGACGGCCTGATGGAGAGAGGAGGCAGTTGAGCTACATCTACGATACGGGCGTGACGTGTGTACACTCGGGAATCTAATAGCATTACGTTTGGACTTATTGTGTTCGGTTATATTTGTACCTGTGTTATACGTGTTTGTATAGTTCTAATAAACTCTATAGTAATTCTAACGGCATTTTAATTCGAGTCTTGTACTCGTAACAGTATTTTTATTAAAAAAAACAAAAACGGTTAAAAACTAAAGAGCAAAAAGTTAATATTTAACCAAATTCTTTAATTCATTTAATTAAATATGTATTTATTTATTTGTTTTTATTATTTTACAAAGATGTGTGTGTAGACTTGTGTAGCGCGTCTGCGTACACGCAACGCACTGCAGTGCGATCGGCATCCTATTGCAAAATTGGCATCCTTAAACCGGCTTCACTTTCAAAGTCCAAGTTTCCGTCTTTCCACTAATGCTCTCAGATTAGGATAACGAATCACTCCAGTTACAGAAGTTTAAAACTAGATTTTGCTAGACGCGAAATAAATGCTCCACAATTATTTACTTGAAATAAGAGTAATGACCTTAGAAAGGTCTTGCGTACCTCCTTTGTTGAAAAAGGACCCTCTTCAGAACCTTATCATCAGCGTTACATTGAATTTGTGGATTTTTCTCAGTAACTTTCTCGTTTCTGTAAGTTCCTTTAGGATGTTTTAAGATCTTATTTGAGATTCCATTTTCGCTTTAAATGCCTATCAAGTCTTTTAATTTTTGCTCTATCTATCTATCATTTAAGAGCTATGCTCTTGTCAGTGTAGCCTCCTCTAATCTTGTCTATTATGGGCCAGTTGTTTTACTTCTATGTAAGACACGACAACCAATTTTTCTTTTATTTGATCCATGAATGCTCGCCTTGGTCTTCCCTTCCCTGTCCTTGCTTCCACTTTGCCTTCGATTAACGTACATAAGAAGGTGTCGTGTCGTAACAAATGGCCAAACATCTTCCCCCTTCTTTCCTCCAGAGTTTTTCTCCTCTACCATATCCAATACTTCTTTATTCGTCTTCTTTTCTTTCCAACTTATTCTCTTCGTGCGTCTCCAACACATCTCAAATGATTCTAATCTATCGCGATCTCTTTGTGTCATTATCCATGCTTCACATCCATATAAAACTCCAGATATAAATGTTAATTATTTTTTTTAATGGATTGTGCTATTTTAGACCTAATTAAATAGTTTTTTCAACACACTTGCTCATAAAGTGGCTCTATGGTCACCGCAATTAGGCACAGAATGACACCCATTATCAAACTGTGAGTAAAAAACATTATAACTCACTAGTGAGTTATAGATTTTTGTTTAAAATTTATTGGTTGAGTTGCTTTGTTCTTAAAAAAGTTTTTATTAAAAAAAAAAGATCGTGTTCTATAGAACAAATAAATTAATGTTCCTATTGCTTGCTCATTTCATGCAACTTCTTATTTAAATAGATAATTTTAACTCGTACGTGTTTAATAAATAAAACTTTCACTCATATATAACTTTTTTTTATCTACTAAATAAAATGAGTTTTTGTTGTTATTTTATTCACAAGTGTGTTGCAAAACGTCGTATGATACACGTGTGTATTGATGATTATCGTCCTCGGCTCTCTTAAGACCCTCGCCTACGGCTCGAGTCTCAATGGCGCCTCGGCGGTAATCACCAATGTTACACACTAGTACCATAATGTACTATTACTAATAAAAGCTCTTTTTGCCATTGTTATTCTAGCTATTATGTCGTCTGTACATCGAGAATCTGAAGTAATGAGGCTGCCTAGATATCTAAATTTTTGTACTTGTTGGAATGTATGATCCCCTAACTTTATTGGGCTTGGTGTATAGATTTTTGGCTATTGTCATTATTTTTGATTTATACATGTTTATTTGTAGGCCTATTTCTTGAAATGAATTGTTGCTACATAATTAAATTACCGGTTTTTAGCGCGATAATTTAGTTAATTTTTATTATTTCGACGTTTCGGCCACTTTTCATTAGCTGTGATCACGGAAGACAAAGATGTCAAATGTATGTATTTTTTTGAAATTCTCATCTCTCCGGATGAACAGGATTATCCGGACTTATTGCTTTTTATGTTTATTATTTTTTTCTTATCTACACTAATGTATAAAGCTGAAGAATTTGTTTGTTTGAACGCGGTAATCTCAGGAACTATTGATCTGATTTGAAAAATTATTTCAGTGTTAAATAGCCCATTTATCGAGAAAGGTTATAAGCTATATACCTTCACGCTAAGACTAATAGGAGCGGAACACCAATGAAGAATGTTTCAAAATCGGGGTTGTTTTTCCTTTTGAGAGCTTCCGCTACGTGCGCTGCGTAAACGGTTAAAGTTTCGCAAAAATCGTGTGTGACAGAATTGTTCCCCTTTAAAAGTTCTAAAAAAAGTCCGCGACAGCATATGTCTATCTTTTAAGGTTGGCTCACTATAACCTTTTTTATGCTAACCAAATTTGTTCTAAAATATGCATTACTTGCGAAGGTGTTTTTATAAACATGATATTAATCCTTATCCAAATAAATACGTTATTCATCACAAGTATTTAATTTAAAACTAAATTGCCATTTACATCATTCGATTTCCATGAATATCTTAGGAGATATCGCAGTTTTAAAATAACATCGCAGGAAAATGATGACCAAGTACTGCGCGCGCATTTATGATGCGCAAGGCCGGTGGGAACTCATTAAGATTTAAAAATATTTTCACCTACGTAAACTAAGTCGCGGGTTACAGTTAGCGTTAGCCCAAAGTACTTTTTTCGTGTTTTTTTTAAATGTATGTATGTACACCGATTACGCTGAGATTTATGATCCGATTTACGTGATTCTTCTTTAGTTCGATGCGGAATAGTTGCCATTTGGTCCCTTAAAAATTTTACACAGTTTGGCCCAGTAGTTTTCATTCTATGAACATTTTTTATGAAAAAAAAAATCCGTTCCGTTCAGTATGTACACCGATTACGCTGAGATTTATGATCCGATTTACGTGATTCTTCTTTAGTTCGATGCGGAATAGGTGCCATTTAGTCCCATAAAAGTTTAACATAGTTTGGCCCAGTAGTTTTCATTTTATGAACATTTTTTTAAGGCGCGCGGCACCTTTTGTAGCCCTACCCATAGCTAGACACTAAAAAGTAACAAATAATTATTATTTTCTTTCTATTTCTTTAATTCAAAGATATCGAGTCTTTACAACTATACAATGAACTTTTTGAGCTTGTTTAGGAAAATTTAGGAATCTTAGAAAATAATAAACTAGTTGTGTTGCTCTGAAAAAACAAAGATTTTATTTAGCTCAAGTTTACACATTAACAACAAAAACAATACAATCCATATATACAATCGCCTTCAAAACTTTAGTCGCCTTTAAACCTTTTGTATCAGGTTCATATTTGGTTTAAAGAAATATGACCATGTCACTGACTATCGTAAGAAGCTCAAGTGGTTGTCAATCTCATTTCGCCGGAATGCTCACCTTCTTCATTACGAATTCAAATTCATTTATTTATATAAACTTACTAGCGGCCCCGGCAGACGTTGTTCTGCCTTTAAAAAATAAAATTGTAGAACCCGATCCCAGAGCCACGTACCGGTTCTAATTGCGAATCTAAACGATCCCGGTACCCACTCAAACACACAAAAACAAAATCACCAAATTCGCTTCAGGTGATTAGGAGGATTCCAGAACCCGATCTCAGCGCCACCTACCGGTTCTAATTGTGAACCTAAAAGAGTAATATATTTTTTTTATTCTAGGTCATGACAAAATAAGATTAAAAATCTTGCTAAAAGATTTTAAAGTTTATAATTAACAAATAAAAAATAGGGGTTGATCGTAGAGGGGTGAAAATTTAGGGTTGTATGTATTTTTGTATGTTGTATCATAAAAAAATAGAAATTAAAAATTTTGTCTCAAAAAAAAAAAAAAAATTTAGGGGTGGACTACCCCTAACATTTAGGGGGATGAAAAATAGATGTTGGCCGATTCTCATAGATACCGGATAAGCACAAAAAATTTCATCAAAATCGGTCAAGCCGTTTCGGAGGAGTATGGCAACGAAAACTGTGACACGAGAATTTTATATATTAGATTTCTAGGCCTTATATAATTATATCTAAAACTTATATAGTAGTTAAAATTAAGGCTACAAATTTTTTGGCGGCGGTTGCTGCACTAGACTCTAGGTCTGTATCGCGGCACCCAACACAATTTTATTATAGAAACTTAAATATAATTGATTTATTAATTAATTAACCTAAAACTATTAGAGCGTGTGGTTTTGTGTGTGTGTCGGCGTGTGTGCGTGTCGGTGTGTGTGTGTGCCCCTAGTGTTGTGGTCAGTTTAGTATTGTGCTTTCTATGTCACTGTAATTTAATGTTTTTAACCATTTACTAACTTGGTGTATAAAATTTTCTTAAGTTTTCGCGACTTGTATACATAATAAAACTACGTTTTAACGGTTTTAAGCGCGGTAATTTTATTTGATTTTGGTTTTTCCGACGTTTCGGCCACTTTTCAGTGGCCGTGATCACGGAAGACAAAGATGTCAAGTGTCAACGAGTATTGTTAAAGTTTTATTTAGCCTACCGCCAACTTATTAATTTTAATTATTTAATTTTTTAATTTTGTTTATGGTTATTATTTAATCTATGGGAGCCTAATCTAATTTACTACCGCTTCGCAACATGTTATGGCTTGAAGAGAAGAAGCGGCGCAAGAAACTCTTCAGCAAACATGCCTAGCTCTAATAATTTTATATAATATTAAAATGGGTGGAAGGAAAAATAAAAGTAATTATCAGTCAAGTTGGTTTGTGTTCCGTTGTACGCAGAAAGAGCTCACAGTGTCTTGAGGTCTGGCAGCTGGTTTTTGCTGGGTTTGGGTCTTAATAGTTTTGATAATTGGATCCCAAACAGGTGGTACTTGCCAACCATCTTCTCTATTGAAATTTGGGTGTTTTTTGATTTCAATAGCCTCACGCATCATTCTAGGTATGAAACGATTCTCTTTCGCGAGGATTTGTGGGTTATCGAATCTGATGTAGTGGTTGGGTTTATCCAGCGTGTGTTCACTGATCGCAGACTTCGTAGACCTTGTGTGTTTCATGTCAGCAATGTGTTCTTTTACTCGTGTTTTTATGCTCCTCTTTGTTTGCCCAATGTATGACAATCCACACTCACAATCAAGCTTGTAAACCCCTGCATCCTGGAGTGGGATATTGCATTTCACAGGTCTCAGAAATTGGGTAATCTTTTTCTGCGGCTTGAAATATGTTTTGATTGAAGCTCGCCTGAGGATGTGACCAATTCTGTCTGTGACCCCCTTGATGTAGGGTAGGGTAGCAGGGCACCGCTCAACTGAAGGTGGTTTGGGGCCTTTGTGACGTTGGTGTGGAGTCTTCAGCTGATTGCGTTGTAGAACTCGCTTGACATGCTGAAGCTCTCCAGCTATGTGGTTCTCGTCACAAATTTTCTGTGCTCTCTGAAACAAAGATTTGCCCACGGTAGCTAACTGACTAGGATGGTGGTGAGACGAACCATTAAGGTATTTATCTGTATGGGTAGGTTTCCTATACACCGTATGACCAAGAGTATTGTCAGGGTTCCTTAGGATGAGCACATCCAGAAAAGCTAATTTATTATTTGCCTCTAGTTCCATAGTAAATTTAATATTACTGCTAATGGAATTGAGATGATCTAGAAATGCAGAGACTTTATCGTTTGGGAGGACGGCAAAAGTATCGTCTACGTACCTTTTATACATCTTCGGCTTAGCCGGAGCGGTATCCAGTGCCTTCTGCTCGAAGTCTTCCATAAAAATGTCAGCTACGACAGGAGACACCGGTGAGCCCATGGCTACACCGTTGATTTGGTCGTAGAAGCCGTAGTCCCACACGAAATAGCCAGATGTGAAGATCTTGTATTTTACTATTGTAATCAGACGTATCCATGACGACAGTCGCGTTACCTTTATCTGCACGGAGCACGGTTATTTCTGGTTTATTGCGAATGTTTTTTAAGGCAATATATTCAGCACGAGTGAGATTCGGTTTGGGTAGACGACTACGGCGTAAAACCGATGAGATATCTTGTCGTATAGCTTCCGCATCCTCTTTCTGCATGCTGTTCCTTACCAGACATTCCTCTACGTTGCAGATTATGTTTTCAAAAGGTATTTTTCGCGGGGTTATTGCGTAATTAAGGCCTTTTTCTAATACCGAAACGGTGTTTTTATCGAATGTTTGTTTTGACAGGTTAACCACCGACAGTGACATATGATTAGTGGTCGCGTTTCCGTGCACATCAACAATTGCTTCACAATGGAGCTCAGGTATATTTTTTTGCGCGTTCCTTGTACCAAGATGTTTGTTTTGGTTTGTTAGCATTTGGTTGTATTTTGAAATTTGGCGGTTTTTTAGTTGTTCATATTTGACCTTTGCTCTCTTGTTAACAATATCAATGTAGTTTTGGAAATCTTCTGTCGATAGTATTACCTGTATTTCATTGTTTTGCGTCTCGATAGCTCTATCTACGTGGTTCAAATTTAAACGGTGTTGGCGGATAAGGCATCTTAATAACTTTAAACTAGCCTGGCGTAGAATGCTGGCGCTTCCCGATATATCTTTTTTAGATGTTAATTTTACACATACCGGTATAATATTATTATCGCGACACCTTTTTAAGAAATTTAACGATGTCACTAAACGCGCATGTTTTGTTTTTAGGCACTCACACCGCCGAATTTTATTTGCGATTTCCAGACCGTACTGGTTCACATAATATTTTCTTAAGTTTTCGCGACTTGTATACATAATAAAACTACGTTTTAACGGTTTTAAGCGCGGTAATTTTATTTGATTTTGGTTTTTCCGACGTTTCGGCCACTTTTCAGTGGCCGTGATCACGGAAGACAAAGATGTCAAGTGTCAACGAGTATTGTTAAAGTTTTATTTAGCCTACCGCCAACTTATTAATTTTAATTATTTAATTTTTAATTTTGTTTATGGTTATTATTTAATCTATGGGAGCCTAATCTAATTTACTACCGCTTCGCAACATGTTATGGCTTGAAGAGAAGAAGCGGCGCAAGAAACTCTTCAGCAAACATGCCTAGCTCTAATAATTTTATATAATATTAAAATGGGTGGAAGGAAAAATAAAAGTAATTATCAGTCAAGTTGGTTTGTGTTCCGTTGTACGCAGAAAGAGCTCACAGTGTCACAGTGTCTTGAGGCAAACAAAGAGGAGCATAAAAACACGAGTAAAAGAACACATTGCTGACATGAAACACACAAGGTCTAGAAGTCTAGCTTGTACTTGGCAGCTGGTTTCTGCTGGGTTTGGGTCTTAATAGTTTTGATAATTGCATCCCAAACAGGTGGTACTTGCCAACCATCTTCTCTATTGAAATTTGGGTGTTTTTTGATTTCAATAGCCTCACGCATCATTCTAGGTATGAAACGATTCTCTTTCGCGAGGATTTGTGGGTTATCGAATCTGATGTAGTGGTTGGGTTTATCCAGCGTGTGTTCACTGATCGCAGACTTCGTAGACCTTGTGTGTTTCATGTCAGAACACAAACCAACTTGACTGATAATTTTTATGCTCCTCTTTGTTTGCCCAATGTATACAATCCACACTCACAATCAAGCTTGTGAAGAGTTTCTTGCGCCTCTTCTTCTCTTCAAGCCCATGTTGCGAAGCGGTAGTAAATTAGATTAGGCTCCCATAGATTAAATAATAACCATAAACAAAATTAAATATTAAATAATTAAAATTAATAAGTTGGCGGTAGGCAAACTCGTTGACACTTGACATCTTTGTCTTCCGTGATCACGGCCACTGATAAGAAAATATTATGTGAACCAGTACGGTCTGGAAATCGCAAATAAAATTCGGCGGTGTGAGTGCCTAAAAACAAAACATGCGCGTTTAGTGACATCGTTAAATTTCTTAAAAAGGTGTCGCGATAATAATATTATACCGGTATGTGTAAAATTAACATCTAAAAAAGATATATCGGGAAGCGCCAGCATTCTACGCCAGGCTAGTTTAAAGTTATTAAGATGCCTTATCCGCCAACACCGTTTAAATTTGAACCACGTAGATAGAGCTATCGAGACGCAAAACAATGAAATACAGGTAATACTATCGACAGAAGATTTCCAAAACTACATTGATATTGTTAACAAGAGAGCAAAGGTCAAATATGAACAACTAAAAAACCGCCAAATTTCAAAATACAACCAAATGCTAACAAACCAAAACAAACATCTTGGTACAAGGAACGCGCAAAAAAATATACCTGAGCTCCATTGTGAAGCAATTGTTGATGTGCACGGAAACGCGACCACTAATCATATGTCACTGTCGGTGGTTAACCTGTCAAAACAAACATTCGATAAAAACACCGTTTCGGTATTAGAAAAAGGCCTTAATTACGCAATAACCCCGCGAAAAATACCTTTTGAAAACATAATCTGCAACGTAGAGGAATGTCTGGTAAGGAACAGCATGCAGAAAGAGGATGCGGAAGCTATACGACAAGATATCTCATCGGTTTTACGCCGTAGTCGTCTACCCAAACCGAATCTCACTCGTGCTGAATATATTGCCTTAAAAAACATTCGCAATAAACCAGAAATAACCGTGCTCCGTGCAGATAAAGGTAACGCGACTGTCGTCATGGATACGTCTGATTACAATAGTAAAATACAAGATCTTTTATCGGACGAAAGCACTTATAAAAAGGTCAAAACTGACCCCACGGATAAAGTAACCAAACAAACAATCGCGGTTATGAAAAAAACTCCGAAAAATTAATAGACGTATCCGCACTCACACCATCTTGCGCCAAAGCGCCTAAACTGTATGGGTTACCTAAAATTCACAAAAACAACATAGCATAAAAACACGAGTAAAAGAACACATTGCTGACATGAAACACACAAGGTCTACGAAGTCTGCGATCAGTGAACACACGCTGGATAAACCCAACCACTACATCAGATTCGATAACCCACAAATCCTCGCGAAAGAGAATCGTTTCATACCTAGAATGATGCGTGAGGCTATTGAAATCAAAAAACACCCAAATTTCAATAGAGAAGATGGTTGGCAAGTACCACCTGTTTGGGATCCAATTATCAAAACTATTAAGACCCAAACCCAGCAAAAACCAGCTGCCAGACCTCAAGACACTGTGAGCTCTTTCTGCGTACAACGGAACACAAACCAACTTGACTGATAATTACTTTTATTTTTCCTTCCACCCATTTTAATATTATATAAAATTATTAGAGCTAGGCATGTTTGCTGAAGAGTTTCTTGCGCCGCTTCTTCTCTTCAAGCCATAACATGTTGCGAAGCGGTAGTAAATTAGATTAGGCTCCCATAGATTAAATAATAACCATAAACAAAATTAAAAATTAAATAATTAAAATTAATAAGTTGGCGGTAGGCTAAATAAAACTTTAACAATACTCGTTGACACTTGACATCTTTGTCTTCCGTGATCACGGCCACTGAAAAGTGGCCTAAGCGTCGGAAAAACCAAAATCAAATAAAATTACCGCGCTTAAAACCGTTAAAACGTAGTTTTATTGGTGTATAAACTTTGGTGCTGACATTTCTTTGGCGGAGGGTGTGTTTTGGCATACTTTATTATAAATGGATTTATTGTATAACATACTATTTATTCCCTTTACCCCTCCCCATCTTAAGGAAAGTTTCGAATTCCTCCATACTTCTCACACCCGTAACTTGCGCTCCTCTGATAATCTTACTTCAAAAATACCTGCACACGCTTCTACTTTCTACACCAACTCCTTCGCTGTGCAGGCTGTTCGACTGTGGAACTCATTGCCCGAAAATATACGACAAGCAAAATCACACCCCACTTTCAAAAAATTGCTAAGAGAATATTATCTTTCACTTTAATTAATATTTCATATCAAATTGTACGTATTTTAATTTGTTAATATATTTATTTATATTGTATATATTATATTAATATATATATATATATATATATATATATATAATATTGATATATTGATTATTGCTATTATTAATATTGTATAGCTATTGTTGTTGCTATACATACATACATAACTTCACGCCAGTACCCTTGTGGGGTAGGCACGAACGACAGAGCGCGATTTAGGCCCATTCTTACACACCTCACTTGCTTCTTTGACATTCATAAGTCTTGTCATGCACGCTCGTCTGTTCTTAAGGCTCCTGACATCACCCTCCGCTAGTACACGATCAATTTGATCATGGAAGGTGTGTCGTGGCCTCTCACGACTTCTGCATCCATCCACTTTTGCATTGTATATCTGTTTAGTCATTCTTTCATCATGCATTCTTTCCACATGCCCGAACCACCGGAGCATTCCTTTCCTTACCTTCACCCCGACACTTTCTTTCGTTCTTGCTATACACATATTAATAATGTATATATTTGAACATATATAATATTAATATGTGTTATTGTCTATTTTCTTTTTCTTAATTATAATAATATGTATTGTGTAATATCTATGTATTCTATTAATTACATGTAATTGATTTGCACACCACCGTCATACACTCTCGATTCCTTTCACACAATCCACATCCCGGGTTGTTTGGAAGAGATCGCTCTAAAGCGACAAGGCCGCCCTTTGTTCCTGCCTTGACACTAAATGAATGTAAATTATTTAATTTATGTATATGTGGTGAACAATAAAGTATTTTCTATCTATCTATCTACAATCCTATCTGAAAAAACAAAGAAACGACATTTAAATTTTATTAATTAGCTTGTCGATTCCTCGAGATTTGTGGCGAAGCCTTAGGTGATTAGCGACACCTCGTACCTGACTCCGGGGGCCAAGGTAAGGCCCCCACCTCCGTGCTTGCCTTAACCAGCCGGCACGGAGTGGAGATCGCTAGAGCTAAGACTCAAGCTCCAGGGGTGGAAGTGATAAATGGCATCACGTCAGAAGTAGCTACGGTGAACCTGCAGCCCACCTCTCTACACCCCTTAGCCAATCACACCCATGTCGCCCCTGCCTTCTATGGCATATTTAGGGGCCCATGCAGGGAGTGGCGAGTCACCGTCCGCCCATTTTTCCATGTTCCCCGAACATTGCGACGGGCAAACGCCATAGTCCCCATATTCCCAGACCCCTTGTACCACTAGCAGTTCACCCCAATAGCCAGGTACTTTTTCTCCTCATTTCCCACAATAGTCCTACACTGGCCGGGCCTTGTCCTTGGGTGCATCACTATATGTTGTAGACAGGGATAATCGCCGGTCAGTGTTACGCCACATTTACTTTAAATTTGTCACGGGGCCTCTACGTGTTGGCCTTCCCATGGCCCCACGCAAGCCTTCCAAATGTCCGGGCCATTCTTATGGCCCGTGGTCTCAAAAGACATACAGTGTCATTCAGTCCATTATACCGAGTTTAAATTCCAAACAAGAAGCAATTACCACCAATAATATCTTTGAGTTCGGTGATGAATAAGAAGTATACGACATTCAGCACTACACATTACTATGAAATAATTTCTTATCATAATATCACCAAACAAAAGATTTCCATCAGAGTAGGAAACTAAAGCTTACTCAAGCGAAGCTATAAAACCACCATTACCCGTCTGGTTATATGAATAACATAAACCAATAACCATGAGTCGATTTAATAACAAAACAAACATGCCCTCATCAAAACCTAACATGTTATCAACCCACCATAATAACCTAATAGCAATATAAAAGGTCCAAATTGACAAACATGGCGCGACCAACACAAATGAAAGCCCAATCATCCTGGATTCGAATCCACGTCACGTACACCGTATTCGATCGTTTGTAATTTTTTTTTAAAAAGCCTATTCTCATGCTTCGGTACGGCTCTCAGGGTTCCTTTAATGTGTAGGAGAACATAGACTAACACGGAAGGGAGTGGCCACGTCGTAAATCAATAATATATTTTTTGTGTTTTTCTGTTTGTTCGGGATTCACGTAAAAATTGCTGGGCTGATTTCGATGCGGTTTTCGCTAATCAAGTGTACCAGGCGATGATGCGTGACATTTAATCTAGCACCACGCCTAGCTCACACTGCGCGCCACCATGAAAAACTCATAGCCGCGGTGGTTTAGTACCTCTTGAGATTTAGGACGTACAAATACAGTGCTACCCAGATAAATTTGGTATGGATATTTTAATATTATACCATTAATCCTAGCACTAGAAAATTCGATGTTTCCAGAAAACTAGTTTCAAATTGCATTTATCAGTGTTTATAGCCTGCATTAGTTAAGAAGCCAGTTCACTTGCGGAACTTACGAGTTAAGCCTGTATCATTTTTTAAACAGATAATCGTCAGTTACATAAGTTGTCGATTTGAATATCCGACGTCTGTCCAAATATTCTATACATGCAGGAACGGAGAAAGAATACAATTTCCTGCACCCTGGAGGCCTGTCGTAAGAGACAACTAAACAACCCACAGCCAGGTGATAGGGTATTTGCTCGACTGGATGGCGACCACCCCTAGTCTAGACTTTGCCGCCATAACAACCTTGTGTTGTGTTCCGGCATTAGTGACCAGATTCCAGTCTCCTTTAAGAGAACAGCAGCGCATTTGTAGCACCTTTAGTGTTGCAACTGTCCATAGGCGATGGTAACCGCTTTCCATCAAGTGGGCCGTCTGCCTGTCTTCTGAACTCCTGAAAAAAATAACGATAATGACTTAACTCACTAGTTTAGCAAGTGTTGTGGAACACTTAGAAGTCAATAAATGGCGCTGTGCAATAATTGAAGTCGCAAACCTTTCCTGAAATGTACAAAGATTATATACAAATTTCCAACAGTAATAGACGGGCCTAGGCCTGCGAGGAACAACAATAGCCTCGTTGGAAAATCTTCCTTTTAAACGAAGGAGCATTCCATCTCGCTCCTCCGCCCTATACGGGACACACCCTTCACAAGTTAATTCGCTTCTTAAATGACGTGTAAAACAGGCTTATAAACAGAATTAACATCATAATAACTTAGATGCTAAAATGATACAAAGTAGTACACCAAGAACATGGTCATACCTCAAAATATTTCTAACCTCGTATAAGGGCCAAATTTAATATTATCGTCTCTTTTATCCTAATACAAATTCTATGTAGTTAGAGGGAGAAAGCATCAGTTCAACGTTCATTTCAATTATCTGTATTTGACCACAAATTTATAGGACTTCCCAATGAGCCGTTCACCAACAAATTTGTGGTGGTTCCGTTTATACAAATTCCTTGAACGTTACATTCAGATGTGTTTTGATCATAAATTCCGACTTATGTTTTATCTTACTAAACAGTCTATGAATGGCAACTCTCCTATACACTTGCTCAATGTCAATACTATTTGGAAACTTAATTTGCAAGAGGATTCACCATATGAGATATTATTTTGGTTATATAGGTTTTCCTTATTGTCTTGCAAGGAACAAATGAAATTAATATAAAATTACATACGTAAATACAATATTACGTACATTATCCATTACGAAATGTTCTACGCTTTAATAAAATGGTACCTTAGGAAGATATTTTTTTTTTTATTGGACTTGACTTTATGTGGTTGGTCCGAAGACCTTACAACTTTACCGGGGTATTTGGGGCGAGTGCCTTCGCGAGGCGAAGGCGCTCGAGCCCGCGGGGGATGATAATAATGTGTTCCTTCAGTAAGGCATATTGTTTTGTGTTTGCTGTTTAATAGCTGCTAACGAAGAGAAAAGAGAAGTCAAAGAGCTTGCGAGATGGCGAAGAAGAAGTAAGAAAGCTTACCAGCTACCGGGATTTAATGCTATAGTGATAACTGTAATTTTGACTTGTGTAGCTATAGGTTTGTTTCCAATATTTAAATTACAAATACTTGACTCATTCAGTTTCCCTTAAGAGAGCAGCAGCGCATTTGCAGCAACTTGGTGTTGCAAATGTCCATAGGCGATGGTAACCGCTTTCCATCAAGTGGGCCGTCTGCCTATCTGCTGATCTCATGCAATAAAAAAAAAAAAAATTCAATGTTATTGAATACCGTCGTCTTATTTCAATTCTGTAATCTTTCAACCGAATTGATTCAATATCATTGATCAGTCTTATAATCAGTGTTAGCGTTCACATGCACCAAGAATTTAGCCACACTCTGGTTAGCCGCCTACGCGCCTGGTTGCCCGCAGAGTGCGGTTAGAATTTCGACCGCAAACTGAATCACCTCGTGCGTTAAGCAACCGTACGGTTGGTCAGCGGTGGCTGGAGTACTTCAAGTGACCTGGGGCGTTTTCGGACAGTCATAGCGCAGTACATATAGAAAAGTTTGATATATACATCTTATCACTTACATTCAGACTGACATTAAAAGAAAAAAACATTAATTTGGTAATAGAAACACACATGGTTTTTTTATTATTATTTTTTATTATAGGAGATCAGCAGATAAGCAGACGGCCCACTTGATGGAAAGCGGTTACCATCGCCTATGGATATTTGCAACACCAAAGTTGCTACAAATGCGCTGCTGCTCTCTTAAAGGAGACTGGAACCTGGTCACTAATGCCGGAACACAACTCAAGGTTGTTATGGCGACATACTCTAGACCAGGGGTGGTAGCCATCTAGTCGGGCAAATGCCCTACCACCTGGCTGTGGGTTGTTAAGTCGCCTCTTACGACAGGCCGCCTGGCCGCAGGAAATTGTATTCTTTCTCCGTTCCTGCACGGATAAAAAATGGTTATAAATGAACGAATGAATTAATGAAAACACTTTATTGTTCACCAAAAATTAAAACTACGTTCTTAAAACTAGGTACAGTAAATGTTGAAAAAAGGGCGGCTTTATCGCATACAGCGATCTCTTCCAGGAAACGAGGAACTATCCGTGCAGGAACGGAGAAAGAATACAATTTCCTGCGGCCAGGCGGCCTCTCGTAAAAGTCGACAAAACAACCCACAGCCAGGTGGTAGGGCATTTGCCCGACTGGATGGCTACCACCTCTGGTCTAAAGCATATCGCCATAACAACCTTGAGTTCTGGCATTAGTAACCAGGTTCCAGTCTCTCTTAAGAGAGCAGCAGCGCATTTGTAGCACCTTTGGTGTTGCAAATGTCCATAGGCGATGGTAACCACTTTCCATCAAGTGGGCCGTCTGCCTGTCTGCTGAACTCCTGCAATAAAAAAAACCCCTAAACTAAGGAAAATATTAAGACAACAGTGGCAGTGAAGACAATAAATAATAAGAAACATTCCCAGAATAAGTAAAAAGTAAATAATAATATACTTTATATACTATACAAAAATAAGATATGTCATAGTATATATAGAATCAGCAGCATGTTTTAGACTTGCGAGGACCAAAGATATTTAGTAATCATCAGTTTAAAAGACAATATGGATTTAGCTTGTCTGATGTTGAGTGGCGGTGAGTTCTATAAACGGGCAGCCTGTACCGTGAAAGAGTTATCAACGAAGGAAGAACTGTGTACAGGTGTCATTAAAGACAGATAATCAGTGTTGCCATTTTGTAAATGGAAAAAATGCTAGAATTTGGCGGTGATAATGCTAAAAATGTGCTAGATCAAACTTTAATATGCTAATAAAAATGCCAAATCTTGTTTAAATTAATTAAAAACGAAAATAATTGCAATTAGGTAGTGTAATTAAAAACGCAGTGCAATTTTTAAGTATATTTAATCATGAAGATAAATCAAATAATATTTGTAGATCATCAATATCATCATCGTCGTGAGCTTGTGCTTGTGATGTTGAAGGGCCAACTTCAAAATCAATAGTCATTGGCATCACAATCGCCTCTATACTTTGGCTACAATGTTGCACTTACAGTATTTGCAGTAAGCTTTGGTCGAATCTTCTTTAGCTCGTCTTAGCCAGTGTTTAAACTCGCTCATCTTCTTTCACTCTTCTCGATAATGTTGTTCATATTTTAGAGCCATATTATCTCTCCAGAGTCAATCGAAAACTACTTTTCAAGCACATACACAGGACATAGGAACAAACGTTTATTTTAAAGCCATCACAATACAAGTGTCGGTACCAACGTGCACTTGAAAGTGTGTAAGATCCGAATCCGAATGTAAACAAAATCTTTTACTATTGTGTATTCGGGAAAATCCCTAATTCATAACAGAGTTACCATACCACTAAATATTTTAAAAATATTGTCTATGGGCTTATCAGTCTTTTGCACAGAGTAAATATCTTACAGGGGTGTGAATAATAAGTCAATCAAATAAAAAAATTGCTATCAATAGTACTTGGAATTCGAAAGATACAAAAATGTCAGAAAATGCTAAAATATGCAATATGCTAAAGCTCATTTTTTCATGCCAACAGGTTTAAAAATATTCCAAATTTAGCATTAAAAATGCCAAATCGGCAACACTGCAGATAATTACTAGATCGCAAATAACGGGAATGAGAAAGATATAGGAAATCAAAACGTTCCTTTAAATACGGATAGGTGCGAGGATCAGACAGGATATATACAGAGAGAGAGTAAGTGAACGTTCCAGTGAAGACAAATAGGTAATCATTTAAGCTTGATGCAATATTCGAAAACATGGTCATACTTGTGCAACCCAAATATAAACCACATACAGAGAAGTCGATCGAGCTATATAAAGATGAGTATCACATTAAATACATGTAGGGATGATGTAATTTGAACGCATGATTTGATAAATACAAAATGATGGTTATGAACGTGTCCATAGTGTGAAACAGATGACGTATGAGAGAGGGGTGTAGAAGACGAATGGAGATAGATGACGTATGCAAGAGAAGACGCTCTGAACAAATTTAGGTTGTAAAATGTCAATATTTATTACATCAAAGATTTTATAATGAATTCACTTATAGAAATTCTAATTCGTGATCGCCGGAATACTCATATTCTTTGTCTTCTGTGCAGTATTTTATTTGTTTCAATTTTCTACAACAATTCTTTTACCGCCAAGGCTATAAAGCTTTGGAACGCGTTGCCAGTATCAAACAAGCAAAATCGCTACCGATATTTAAAACATACATACATAACTTCACGCCAGTTCCCTTGCGGGGTAGGCACGAACAACAGAGCACCATTCAGGCTTATTCTTACACACCTCACTTGCTTCTTTGACATTCATAACTCTTGTCATGCACGCTCGTCTGTTCTTAAGGCTCCTGACATCACCTTCTGCTAGTAAACGATCAATTTGATCATGGAAGGTGTGTCGTGGCCTTCCACGACTTCTGCATCCATCCACTTTTGCATTGTATATCTGTTTAGTCATTCTTTCATCATGCATTCTTTCCACATGCCCGAACCACCGGAGCATTCCTTTCCTTACCTTCACCCCGACGCTCTCTTTCAGACCAACTCTCTTTCTTACTTCGGTATTACGAAGGCGGTCCGCGAGCGCCACGCCGCAGATTTTGCGCAGTGCTCGCATCTCGACCGCGTTTACTCTACTTTCATGCTCTCTCTTCCATACCCAACTCTCGCTTCCATACGTGAGCGTAGGTACCAGCACCGTGTTGTATATGGCAAGCTGGGCCTTCTGGCTGAGGTTCTTTAAAACAATGATCAGAAAATATTACCTGTCTTTGGAATATGCTTATATTTAAATGTGTGTACATATATACTTGTCTATAAACATTTATATATTTTTATAGATATATATTTGTATGTTATTAATATATAAAACATCTGTATATTTTTAACTAGAATGTAAAAAATTGTTATATGCCACCATCGTCATTATAATTTCAATTAATTCCTGGGGTTGTCTGGAAGAGATCGCTTTTTAGTGATGAGACCGCCTTTTGTGCATAATGAGACATAATTGCAGTCTGTAAGTTCTTTTTTTTGTATTGGTCTACAATAAAGAGTTATTGATCGATTGGAATTCTTTGCAAATGGACCCCCAAGGAATCAGTGTCTCAAGCTCCAAACAGCAGAAATATAGCTAGATAAGCTTGTAAGAAATTTATGTAGATATGTTGCACCATCAAATTTTAGTACATGTCATTATTATAACTATAATAATATTTTTCTTTCCTTTTATTGTGTCTTTGTCTTATTGAGTATGCACTGTTTGCTACAACTCCATTAATTCTTCAAAAGTAATTCTGTATAAAGCTTATAAAAAAAAAGAACTTGATATGTGGCGTTTAAGTGTTCCAGCTGGTGAAGCCACATTAGCCTCTAGCTTAGTCTTTGGAAGATGATGGAGCTGTAGGTACTTTTTATGAAAAAACATTGTTCTTCGTCGATAATTCCGAAGTATTTTACATCAAAAATATCATTTACAGAAGGCGTCGTTTAAAAAGATCCTAATCAAAAATATCGCTTTTACAATCCGTATCGGATGTTAAAGGAACGATTCGTAAAGCAATCGCTGCGAAATCCAGTCTCTAATTACATGGCCCATTTTAAAATTCACTCGGGGTTTTGGTAACTCAATTATTCGAAGGTTGAGTCACAGCCGCCTTGTACCCAACAATCATATTACCATTATAGATTTTGAACGACATCCTTGGATGAGCGGACGAAATTTTGATGAAATATTATAATTAGATTGCTTGCAGTATGGATACTGGATTCGTAAATTAAGATTCTTGGAAATAAACGTAAAGGCTGATTTACACTGGGTCTGGTTGCGCCGAGGAACACCTCCTTATAAAATTTTCCTCCACATCCTGACCATCAAGAAAAGAATAAATCTTTTAAATGAAGAATGCGTAAAACAAAACACATTCAACCTTAGTGTCAGTGCTGTCACCGGAAGATACTTATAGTGAAATTGTTGGAACATAAATAGAAGTAGAAGAAGAAGAATATCCGTGCAGGAATTGAGAAAGAATACAATTTCCTGCATCCGGGCGGCCTGTCGTAAGAGGCGACTTAACAACCCACAGCCAGGTGGTAGGGCATTTACCCGACTGGATGGCTACCACCCCTGGTCTAAAGTTCCGGCATTAGTGACCAGGTTCCAGTCTCCCTTAAGAGAACAGCAGCGCATTTGTAGTACCTTTGGTGTTGCAAATGTCCATAGGCATTGATAACCGCTTTTCATCAAGTGGGCCGTCTGCCTGTCTGCTGACCTCCTGCAATAAGAAAAAAAAAGTAAACCATTGTAACGTAATTTAAATAACTTTAATTCTCCTAGCAAATCCTAGTGAATGTGTGAACCCCGGACGACGACTTCCCTTGCTTCTTCTTCCACGTCTATTTGCCTTCTCCCAGCCATCGCATCGCGCTTGCAGGGTCTAACTGGCGTCAAAGCTGGCGCCGAGAACTAGCCTACGCTGTTTACATATGCAATCAGTAGTCTTAGATTAGTTATTTAGGATGTATCAAAGTCATTGAAGTTAGTAGGGGAAAATAAATTCTCGAATACGGCAGAATTTGATGCGATTGAATTATTTGTTCCTCCCTTCATCATATGCCGGGGCTAAAGGAACCAGTTGCGTCCTATACCGCAGCACTGGCTAACATGGGCTCACTCCTGTCAGCGAGCAAGCCTCTCCTTGGCCTGGGGGACGGTTGGAATTCTAAGGAGTATTATTAAATAATATTATAACTAAAATAATAATTTTATTTCCTTTTATTGTGTCTTAGTCTTATTGAGTACTAGCTGTGCCCGCGACGCCGTCCGCGTGGAATTTATTTTCAAATCCCCCGATTTTGAAACATTTTTGATGATGATATGGTGATGGTATAGGTGATGATATATAGCCTATAGCCTTCCTCGATAAATGGGCTATCCAACACTGAAAGAATTTTTCAAATCAGACCTGTGGTTCCTGAGATTAGCGCGTTTAAACAAACAAACTCTTCAGCTTTATAATATTAGTATAGATGAGCATTGTTTGCTACAACTCCATTAATTCTTCAACAAGTAATTCTGTATAAAACTTATACAAAAAAACGAGATATAAATAGAATAAGAAATATAACGAAAAACAATATTTGGCTAGACGTGTTGCTGGGGACTTTCTTGCCGCTTCTTCTCCTTTACAGCATCAACACTTGCGAAGCGGTGTACATAGAATAGGAAGTAAATTTAAATTTTAACTTACACGTATGACCTTCAAAAAGTGTTCTCCAATGGAACTTATTTTGAACAAAAACTTTTGAATTTGAATTCGGATAAAGCTGTATTATAAAAGTTGTTTCAAAGAAGATTAAAGCGTTATATCGAAGAAGTTTTGTTCTTATTCATTGTTATTTGTGTAGCATATACAGACCAATTGTTATATATCTATCGAATATATTTGTAGATCTTGTACCTCAGACATATTCGAAGCAAACAATCGACTTTCAAGTGTAAACCCGATTGTAAAGTCAAACAAAACGGGGCAAGCTGATACTGGCGGCGGAACATTTCTCTAATTACTTCCGGCATAACTTAATTAGAGGTCTTAGAAGTTCCGATATTGATTTACTGGTGTGCCGATTACACACGTTTACTATTAATGTGTGGTTTCATTATTAACTTAATAATATTATAGGCACCAATGTTAATTAATATTTTAGATATTTGTTTCCGCAACACTTCTTATTCATTTTTTATTTATTTTTTATTGCCGGAGTTCAGCAGACAGGCAGACGGCCCACTCGATGGAAAGCGATTACCATCGCCTATGGACATTTGCAACACCAAAGGTGCTACAAATGCGTTGCTGCTCTCTTAAGGGAGACTGGAACCTGGTTACTAATGCCGGAACACAACACAAGGTTATTATGGCGGCATACTTTAGACCAGGGGTAGTCGCCATCCAGTCGAGCACATACCCTACCACCTGGCATAAGCATCTTAAGGAGTAATTATTATATTTTCACTTTTCTTTTAGTCTAAAAGAAGCTGACGAGTAATCTTCACCCATCTGATAACCAGATGAGACATCTTTTATCAAATTATATTGATTTGTAAACATGCCTATGATAGCTTGCCAATCGCCAAATCCGTGCAGGAACGGAGAAAGAATACAATTTCCTGCGGCCCGGCGGCCTGTCGTAAAAGGCGACTTAACAACCCACAGCCAGGTGGTAGAGTATTTGCTCGACTGGATGGCGACCACCCCTGTTCTAGAGTATGCCTCCATAACAACCTTGTGTTGTATTCCGGCATTAATGACCAGGTTCCAGTGTCCTTTAAGAGAGCAGCAGCGCATTTGTAGCACCTTTGCTGTTGCAAATGTCCATAGACGATGGTAACCGCTTTCCATCAAGTGGGCCGTCTGCCTGTCTGCTGAACTCCTGCAATAAAAAAAAATGAAAAGATTAATGAAAGTTGATGAAGCGAAAAGTGTTTGCCAGGATCGTAGCAGGTGGAGATCGATCGTCTCTGCCTACCCGAATGGGAAACAGGCGTGACAATATGTATGTATGTGTTTACATTAGACTACACTTTAGTTTTGTTTATAGCACTAAATCAAAAGTTTTTGTATTCATTATAAAAAAAATAGCAGAAGGTGATGTCAGGAGCCTTAAGAACAGACGAGCGTGCATGACAAGAGCTATGAATGTCAAAGAAGCGAGTGAGGTGTGTAAGAACAAGCCTGAATGGTGCTCTGTTGTTCGTGCCTACCCCGCAAGGGAACTGGCGTGAAGCTATGTATGTATGTATGTAAAAAAAAATTAAAAAATTGGTGACACCCCACTTTCAGGTCCCAATGGAGGTGGCCCGATTTTGTCTACTTTCAAAGTGGCGCAACTTTTATTAGCCTGGGAATACACATTGTGTGTTTGTCAGTCGATTACTATTAATTGTAGCCTCTGGCAACACTACGTGGGAGGTACGTAAGCTAATATAATGACACCTACGAGGCCTTATATTTTAATCCCACCATATGTTGGTCTTCTCACGGATCCTCGTTTCCGGCTTAAAGTAATATATTGTTACAATTTCTTCAATATCATGTGATAATGATTTTAATCTATCTCATCTATACTAATATTATAAAGCTGAAGAGTTTGTTTGTTTGTTTAATCGCGCTAATCTCAGGAACCGCTGGTCCGATTTGAAAAATTCTTTCAGTGTTGAATAGTACATTTACCGAGGAAGGCTATGGGCTATATGATATTTTCAAAAAAAATTAGGGATCCTTACTAAAGTCCAATAATGTAACCCAAGGTGTAAAAAAATGTCCCGAAAAAATCCTTACAAGGCGTGCGCCGCGAAAACTATTGATTATAGAGCAAAACAATGTACTACCACTTTGCAGAACATATAATTATGTCTAACTATTGTAGTTATCTCACAATAAGTGTTTTCTTTTATTTTTTTAATAATTAAAATGCCGTCGCTTCAAAAACTCTTTATTTTGTACCTTGGTATTAATCCTTATCAAAATAAATTACTCCATATTCAAGACGAATTCAATACCTTTCTAGAACTTTTTGAATTATTCAATTCGGACGTTTTATTCAAAAGATATCGCGATGTTTAAAATGAAAGTATTAGTGTTATAGCCAAATATACTAATATTGTTTGATTGTATGCGCTAATCTTAGAAACTACTGGTCTGAATTGAAAAATTCTTTCAGTATTGGATAGCCCATTTATCGAAGAAGGCTATAGGCTATATATCATCACGCTAAGACCAATAGGAGCGGAGCACCAATAAAGAATGTTTCAAAATCGGGGGGTTTTGAAAACAAATTTCATGCGGACGACGTCGCGGGGATAGCTTTTATATTAATACGTGAAGCAAAAACTTTGTACCCCTTTTTACGAAAATTGCGCGGACGGATGAGTATCAAATTTCGCACAATTATCTATACTAATAATATAAAGAGGTAAAGTTTGTAGGGGGTAATCTCTGAATCTACTAAACCGATTTTAAAAATTATTTTACTGTTGGAAAGATACGTTAACGGGGAGTGTCATAGGCTATATAACATGACACTGTATACCACGGGAGCGGGACAGAGCGCGGGTGAAACCGCGCCGGGCCGCTTGTAGTTTATATAGAGAAGGAGTGCAGACTCCTAATATTTTTTTTAAATTCTGCAAAAATTTTAATTCAATTAATAAAAAAAATCATTACACACACTACCATGTATTTGACACACACACGCATTTATAAGTGTAACCTTGGCGAAACCTGTGATTATAGAAACGTAGTCTTTGACAACAGAACCTTAATAATGTTCAAACTTATAATTTAAATTAATTATGGTCGAATTTCGACCAATGGGCGACCACTAGTATCAATAATTACGTATTTGACATATTTTATATTGATAGGATAATGGTCGATGATGTTATGCTGGAGCAAGTGAGTAAGTTTGTAAGTTTCATATCTTGGATGTGCTTATAGCAGGGATGGAAGGTACATCGCTGATATAGAAAGAATAGTGAATTTGGTGAATAGTGTGAATGGAGCGTTAGGTAAACTTATAGGCGCTAAGAACCTCAGCCAGAAGGCCCAGCTTGCCATACACAACGCGGCGCTGATACCTACGCTCACGTATGCAAGCGAGAGTTGGGTATGCAAGAGAGAACATGAAAGTAGAGTAAAGGCGGTCGAAATGCGAGTACTGCGCAAAATCTGCGGAGTGACGCTCGCGGACCGCGTTCGTAATACCGAAGTAAGAGAGAGAGTTGGTCTCAAAGAGAGTGTCGGGGTGAAGGTAAGGAAAGGAATGCTCCGGTGGTTCGGGCATGTGGAAAGAATGCATGATGAAAGAATGACTAAATAGATATACAATGCAAAAGTGGATGGATGCAGAAGTCGTGGGAGGCCACGACACACCTTCCATGATCAAATTGATCGTGTACTAGCAGAAGGTAATGTCAGGAGCCTTAAGAACAGACGAGCGTGCATGACAAGAGCTATGAATGTCAAAGAAGCGAGTGAGGTGTGTAAGAATAAGCCTGAATGGCGCTCTGTTGTTCGTGCCTACCCCGCAAGGGAACTGGCGTGAAGTTATTTATGTATGTATGTTTATATTGAATTCTAAAACCATATATGGTGATATCTAGTTATCTACTATAATAAATCTGTTCTGGGTGTCGAGTTTGTAAAGGAATTAAAAAATATAATTCGGGAAGGCTGATTTGGACCAGCAGATTTTGAAAATGCAGGATTTTAAATTTGTGTCCGTTTGCTAGAGCTTTATGTGAAAATAGAGCTAGCTCATCAGAACCTGGCCACTGAAGCCGAAACATATCAAATTAAAATAAAACTACGTTTTAACGGTTTTAAGCGCGGTAATTTATTTGATTTTTATTATTCGCATCGGAATACAAACAAACTTGATTTATCTTTTTATTTTACCTCTCAATCATTTTAATATTATATAAAACTAGCTGACCCGGCGAACTTCGTACCGCCATATTTTCTGAATTCCTAAAAGACTTTGTTTCATGACACAAAAACATAATCACCATAATCGGTCAAGGTGATTAGGAGGATTCTAGAACCCGATCTCAGCGCCACCTACCGGTTCTAATTGCGAATCTAAACCATCCGGGAACCGACTCAAACACACAAAAACAAAATCACCAAAATCGCTCCCGGTGATTAGGAGGATTCTATAACCCGATCTCAGTGCCACCTACCGGTTCTAATTGCGAATCTAAACCATTCGGGAACCCACTCAAACACACAGAAACAAAATCACCAAAATCGCCCCCGGTGATTAGGAGGATTCTAGAACCCGATCTCAGCGCCACCTACCGGTTCCTATTGTGGATCTAAACCATCCAGGGACGCACTCAAATACACGCACAAAATTTAATCAAAATCGGTAAATTCGATCTCAAGTTATAAAATTACAACGAAAAGTGGCATTGATTTTTATATATATAGATTATTAGAGCTAGGCATGTTTGCTGAAGAGTTTCTTGTGCCGCTTCTTCTCTGCAAGCCACAACATGCGGTGGTAAATTAAATTAGGCTCCCATAGAGTAAATAATAACCATAAACAAAATTAAAACTAAATAATTAAAACGAACAAGTTGGCGGTAGGCTAAATAAAACTTGAACAATACTCATTGACACTTGACATCTTTGATTTCCGTGATCACGGCCACTGAAGCCGTCGAAACGTCGGAATAATAAAAATCTAATAAATTACCGCGCTTCTTAAAACCGTTAAAATGTATTTTCATTATGTGTATACTAGTCGAGAAAACATAAGAAAATAGTATATCTAATTCAAGGTTGTTATGGCGACTCAATCTAGACCAGGGCAGTGGGCATCATGACGAGCAAATGCCCTACCACCTGGTTGTGGGTTGTATTGTCAGCTCTTTCGACAGGTGGTAGGGCATTTGCTCGACTGGATGGCGACCACCCCTGGTCTAGAGTATGCCGCCATAACAACCTTGTGTTGTGTTCCGGCATTAGTGACCAGGTTCCAGTCTCCTTTAAGAGAGCAGCAGCGCATTTGTACCACCTTTGGTGTTGCAAATGTCCATAGGCGATGGTAACCGCTTTCCATCAAGTGGGCCGTCTGCCTGTCTGCTGAAATCCCTAAATAAAAAAAAAAAAAAAAAAAAAATATGATAGGATGATTATAAGAGCAGATTTCCTCCGTGCAGAGACTGAGAAAGAATACAATTTCGTAAGAGGCGACTAAACAACCCACAGCCAGGTGGTAGGGTATTTGCCCGTCAGGATTGCTACCATCCCTGGTCTACAGTACACCGCCATATCAACCTGGTGTTATGTTCCGGCATTAATAGTCAGGTCTCCCTTTACAGATCGGCAGCACGGTAGCACCTTTGATGTTACAAATGTAAACGCTTTCCATCAGGTGGGTTGTCTTCCAGTCTGCTGAACTCATGCAAAAACAAAACATTACTTATCTCAGAATATGAAGAAGTTTTCAAAGACTTGATAATTACACGATCAAAGTTGTAGTAGCAACTAATTCACATTGTCAAAAACACGACATTCATAGCCACAACGCTCCAATTTCAGATGTTCTTACTTTCAAAGTAAGCTCTAACTTGAAGATTGGATAGATACATCCAAGTTCTAACGAAGTTGCGACTTATTTGAAAATGTAAGTTTTAATAAAATTAGTTTCAGAACTCTCTTTTAACGCTAATACGAAATTGCTTATCTATTTTTTTGTATATTTACTAGCTGACCCGGCTAACTTCGTACCGCCTCAGAATGAATAAATAAAAATGCCGAATGATAATTGCAGAATGTTTCAACTTTAGTCAAAAGTGTGGTCAAAACTTAACCGGAACGAACATCAAATGTTTGACATTCAAAAGAAAATAAGAAAAACAAGTTCACTTTTAAATTTAATTGATTTCTAAACGACGAGACGAACGTCAAATATTTGACAGGTATGAGTAGTTTCTAGGGCATAGTAAAATTGTTGGTTTTACTACATTCCAAGCATTTTCTTCATATTTACCTCACCTTCAAAAATTACAATATTTTGCAACATTTTGTTGTTAGAACAGTGTATATGGTAAGAACTTAGTCCCATAGATTTATCTCTTTTTAGTGTCGCTTTTACGTTTCATCGAGTTTCAAATCACAACGATTCTAAAGAAGTTTCATTTCAAAAATATTACTTCAATTTCCATATTATCGACTTAAATATTGCATTCAACGTTAGTTCTTGTCACTCAGAGAAGTCTAGCCAAGCATAATGGGTCTAGATACGGTCAAAGGGAGCAACAGACAGGTGTCCTGCCATCTCAATGGTTGCCATGGCAATATCCACTAGGCCGTTGGTGATAGTATCAGTATTGTTACTCTGATACGATGAATACATCATGCGGGACGCTTTGCTTGAATGTCGACAAGCATAGATATGATGTTTATATAATGATTGACGTCGACCTGCAATTGATACACCTATCTAATGCTAAAAACAGACGATACATTTCTGTCTTCAATTTGGCAGACATGTAGTGTTTGTTGCAATTATTCGGAAGCTTGGTGTAGCGATTAAGTAGATATATGCGAATTTAGGTTGTTGGAGAAAATGTCGACAAGGATGCGTATTCGAGAAGACTTTATTTTTATTTGGTGTTACCACTCTTACAAATACAGCGAAACCTGGTTAAGTGAGACATCAAGGGATCTGTAATGTGGTTTCACTTTAGAGGTATTCCACTTACCCAGTGTCTCAGATACATACATACATACATACATAACTTCACGCCCGTTCCCTTGCGGGGTAGGCTTCTTTGACATTTATAACTCTTGTCCTGCACGCTCGTCTGTTCTTAAGGCTCCTGACTTCACCTTCTGCTAGTATACGATCAATTTGATCATGGAAGGTGTGTCGTGGCCTTCAACGACTTCTGCATCCATCCACTTTTGCATTGTATATCTGTTTAGTCATTCTTTCATCATGCATTCTTTCCACATGCCCGAACCACCGGAGCATTCCTTTCCTTACCTTCACCCCGACACTCTCTTTCAGACCAACTCTTTTTCTTACTTCGGTATTACGAACGCGGTCCGCGAGCGTCACTCCGCAGATATCCAGGCATAAATATCTGTCTCATTTACAGAGGGTTCCATTGATAGAGATCAGAATACGTTTATCACATACGGATAAAGATTGTATCTTCTGTTTTGACATTTTTCAAATAAACATCCGTATGATAGTAAAGCGAAACTGAAACTGGAGGTCATTGATGCTCAAAATTACTTACGTAGTTAAGTGCGGAATTTGCGGGTAGAATAAGAATAAGTAAGTAAACAAACAAAACGATGTTATCTCAGTTACAGAGGTCTATGCATATAAAATTTCCTGCGGCCGGGCGGCCTGTCGTAAGAGGCGACAAAACAACCCATAGCCAGGTGGTAGGGTATTTACTCGACTGGATGGCGACCACCCCTGGTCTAGAGTATGCCGCCATAACAACCTTGTGTTGTGTTCCGGCATTAGTGATCAGGTTCCAGTCTCCCTTAAGAGAGCAGCAGCGCATTTGTAGCATCTTTGGTGTTGCAAATGTCCATAGGCGATGGTAACCGCTTTCCATCAAGTGGGCCGTCTGCCTGTCTGTTGCACTACTGCAATAAAAAAAATAAAAAAAAAAGTATGATGATAAATCGAAAGAACGAATCCCAGATACAGAGGTCTGCTTCGTCGCACTAACAGGGGTAATTCAGTGCCGAAGTGTTAGGACCTCAGCATGAGTTCCACTTATGGTGGTTTCTCACTTATCCAGGTCCCACTTAACCAAGTTTCACTGTATAATTTGCGTGACCATTTTAGGTGTTATATTTCAGCTTTATATAAGATTTAGATTGGTAAATTTTTATTTTTTATTGTTATACAATGCAAGAAAACTTAACTTATTTGTATTGTATTCTACTCATAGTCCCTCAAGACTATAAGTAGAATACTGAGCCCAGATCACCGTCTTCTATGGGTAAGGTGCTCAGAAGGCTGGCTACGTTTCCTCGCTGGATCGCCATACTGATTCGTTGGCTGAGGTAAGCACCAGCCCTCTGATCACCCAAAGAGTCAATGAGTCGTTTCGATAAATTTTGGTAAAGGCTCATGGCCTCAGGACCCCACGGTCCAAGCGTCTCGACAGCAAACGGCACAAACATATAACTCTCACAGAGGGTTGCATATTTGCGCCGCTTGAGTGATTCGGCTGTTTCCGCCGCTGAACCGGCTGATTTAGACGTGTTTGGTAAATGGGATGCGGCCAACGTGTCTACGCAAGTCGCATCCCACACCAAAGGCTTGCTTGCAAAAATTGATATTTTTTTTCAATCAAAGGTCTAAAATCTATTCTTTTATCCACCTACTCGTACTTAAAATTTGTCAGATGCAGGTTATGGAGTAAACACGCCAAAGATTCGTTGTTATCAAGTCACAACATCAACAAGTGACGACGTATCGCTTTCGAGAAAGCGTGGCGAAGTTAAACGGAAGTTCGGCAAAAAAATTTGTTTTAACCGAATATTCGGCCCAAATTCGTATTCGGTTCAAACCAAATTCGGCCCATCCTTACAATTTTATTTATAATGTTTAAATTATTTTTGTCTATATATGTAAAATATGTGTATATATAAATAAATAATAGAAGTACAAAAAAAGAAAAAAAGTTAAAAAGTTACTTATGAAATCTTTTTTAACAATTTGTTTTTTTTTTTTTTAATAATCGGCAGACAAACACACATATTGTATATCCCCAAATTAAGCAAGTCACGCTTGTGTTATGGGTCATATACAACGGACTACTCTGGGGCCGTCCCAGACACCCAGACCATAGTAAATAACGGAGAAAATACGTTTCCGAAATGTACTATACCATGAATCGAACCCGGAACCTCTGCGTTGCAGTGAGGTACGCCGGAAAAGGCTTAGCCCGCTCAACCACAGAGGCCGTCAAATTGAAATCGTAACTATTTTATTTTATTTTAGTTTTGAGTTCGGCAGACAGGCAGACGTCCCACCTGATGGAAAGCGGTTACCATCGCCTATGGATATTTGCAATACCAAAGGATATTTCACAAGGAGTCCGTTTCTACCAAAATAGTTATGAAACCCTATAAATTCAAAAAATCAAAATATATTAAAACCAAAAGTGGAACATTAAAAGAATTTTTATATTAAAATCATTGACTAAGATTACCAAAAGATTTCATGCTCCATTTAACCCAAAACCTTCAAAACTTCTTGGAATTTAACCGCCGTTAGTTATAGACTCTGTTTTATCACTAGAAATTTTACTTGCTTTCAGGCCTTAATTCAGAAGATATTAAACATTTATGGACATTATTAGGGAATTAATTACAGATTAAAATAAGTTGTTATTTAATATGGTCTGGGTGTTTGCGATCGCCCCCCCCCCCGAGTTGTTCGTTGTATATACCTATAATACGACCGTAACTTGCTTAGATTGGAGATGTACAATCTGTGTGTTTGTACTATATACATACATAACTTCACGCCAGTTTCCTTTCGGGGTAGACACGGACAACAGAGCGCCATTCAGGCTTATTCTTACACACCTTACTGGCTTCTTTGATATTCATAGCTCTTTTCATGCACGCTCGTCTGTTCTTAAGGCTCCTGACATCACCTTCTGCTAGTACACGATCAATTTGATCATGGAAGGTGTGTCGTGGACTTCGACGACTTCTGCATCCATCCACTTTTGCATTGTATATCTGTTTAGTCATTCTTTCATCATGCATTCTTTCCACATGCCCGAACCACCGGAGCATTCCTTTCCTTACCTTCACCCCGACACTCTCTTTGAGACCAACTCTCTCTCTTACTTTGGAATTACGAACGCGGTCCGCGAGCGTCACTCCGCAGATTTTGCGCAGTGCTCGCATCTCGACCGCGTTAACTCTACGTTTGTGTGTTTGTGTGCCGAATATTATTATCATAGAAACATGTTTGACCAAATTATTATTCGGCACACATTTTTTAAATAATACAATTTACAGTATCTCTTATTATAGATACTGTAAATTGTATTACTTAAAAAAGTGAGTAATAAAAGTTAGAGAAGAACTATCCGTGAGTATATTCGCTGAAGTTTCACTTCTACTACGTGTCAACTGCACACACCCAAACACATTTTTTTTAAATAATACAATTAACAGTATCTCTTATTAAAGATACTGTAAATTGTATTACTTAAAACAATGTGTGTAATAAAAGTTGGAGAAGAACTATCCGTGATTATATTCGCTGAAGTTTCACTTCTAATACGTGTGAACTGCACACATCCAAACACATTTTTTAAATAATACAATTAAATTGTATTACTTAAAACAATGTGTGTAATAAAAGTTAGAGAAGAACTATCCGTGATTATATTCGCTGAAGTTTCACTTCTAATACGTGTGAACTGCACACACCCAAACACATTTTTTAAATAATACAATTAACAGTATATCTTATCAGAGATACTGTAAATTGTATTACTTAAAACAATTTGTGTAATAAAAGTTGGAGAAGAACTATCCGTGAGTATATTCGCTGAAGTTTCACTTCTAATACGTGTGAACTGCACACACCCACACATATTTTCTTTAAATAATACAATTAACAGTATCTCTTATTAGAGATACTGTAAATTGTATTACTTAAAAAAGTGTGTGTATTAAAAGTTGGAGAAGAACTATCCGTGATTATATCCGCTGAAGTTTCACTTCTAATACGTGTGAACTGCACACACCCACACATATTTTTTTTTAAATAATATAATTAACAGTATCTCTAGTAAGAGACTCTGTAAATACTACTGAAAAATGTCCGAAACGTCGGAATAATAAATATCAAATAAAATACCGCGCTGAAAACCGTTAAAACGTAGTTTTATTAAGATTTATTTATTTTATTCACTTTTTAACATAGCCACCAAAAAAAAAGTGAATCTGGCTAATACATAAACAAGTAATCTATTGTTGATTATTCATTATCTATTATTACGACAGAAGTGGTTGTTATTACCAGTTTTATTAGCGATTATAATTTCCATAATGTCCTAAACGACAGAATAATTTAAATGTCAACACACTTGTTATTAGTAGTGAATTAGTTTCGTATTTAAATTGTGACGAATAAACATAAAATAAGAATAATGTTCATATAACTTTTGTACAGTGGCGGAATGAAAACGTTCGTCACATTAAAGACGACTTTTGCTTGCACGAGTACAAGTTTTTTTTTTATTGCAGAAGTTCAGCAGACAGGCAGACTACCCACTTGATGGAAAGCGGTTACCATCGCCTATGGACATTTGCAACACCAAAGGTGCTACAAATGCGCTGCTGCTCTCTTAAAGGAGACTGGAACCTAGTCACTAATGCCGGAACACAACACAAGGTTGTTATGGCGGAAACAACTCTAACATTTTAATAAATGTTTATAAAATATAGAAATGTGAAATAATAAAAAAATGCAGTGTGTCAGCTCCTGTCACAATATAATGCTGAATTACCAGCCTTATGTACATTTTTATATATTTTTTTCGTACATCATATTATATTGTCACTAGCTGCGTCCTGCGGTCTCAGCCGCGTGGTGATGGAAGATCGCTATTTTGGATAATTCACACTATATATTTATAAATTATAGCCTATGTGCTATTCTGATGTGTAAGCTATATTATTGTAAAGTTTCATCAAAGTCCATTCAGTAGTTTTTGCGTGAAAGAGTAACAAACATACATCCATATATTCTTACACAAACCTTCGTGTTTATAATATTAGTAGGATTTTGGATAATTCACACTATATCATTACAAATTATAGCCTATGTGTTACTCTGGTGTGTAAGCTATGTTATTGTAAAGTTTCATTAAAATCCATTCAGTAGTTTTTGCGTGAAAGAGTAACAAACATATATTCTTACAAACTTTGGCGTTTAAATTATTAGTAGAATATTGTTTATATGTAATAAACAAGTGTACTTATTGTTTTACAGACAAGATATACAATGCAAAAGTGGATGGATGCAGAAGTCGTGGAAGGCCACGACACACCTTCCATGATCAAAGTGATCGTGTACTAGCAGAAGGTGATGTCAGGAGCCTTAAGAACAGACGAGCTTGCATGACAAGAGTTATGAATGTCAAAGAGGCAAGTGAGGTGTGTAAGAATAAGCCTAAATGGCACTCTGTTGTTCGTGCCTACCCCGCAAGGGAACTGGCGTGAAGTTATGTATGTATGTATGTATGTACTTATTGTTTTCTTGTGCATTATGTTGCGACAATGAATATTTTTGTTTCTTTCTTTCTTCTTTCTTGTTTAAGAGCCATGTTGTAACCGGGTGTCAGCATTGTGTGGTGAGTATAGTGTGTATGTGAGTGTATTAGCGTTTATTTGTTTATGGGCGTGCGGGCGCAAGGGTGGCCCTAAATGAAACACCTCTTAGCAAGTTGACTGAATTTATTTATAGGTGCTACAACAGCAACAGGTGCGATCAGCACTACTGTATCAAACGGCACGTTCGAGGTTAACCAACACAACTTAGCACTAGCCCCGGATGTTACACTGAACATAGATAGCACTAATTGTATCGATTACACAGATCAATACGAGTGGCACTAATCACAATGCAGTGGTGGTCCACAAGATCCACGTAGTCACGCTGAGAGTCCGTTGGCTGTCCTTCCTGGTCTTCTTTGTCTTGCTTGTGTGTATTACTTGTTCGGAAACTTTATTTGACCGACTGATAATGCCGGAGGCCCGCCCCGTGTTTACTAAGGTACTACAAAAAATACAGACGCTTAGCAACTAACAGAGCGAGCTACATATCCGCGGTAAGCGGGGCGTGGGGTACGGGATTTCCGGTGGAGAGGTCAGGGGGATGATTCTGTCCGCAACAGTTGATGTTGTTACTGCAATTGCGATCAGTAAGAAGATGAATAAAATCAAGAACTACTGGACCGACCGTTTTAAATCGATATTTTTTTTCTTTCTTTCTTACCATACATACATACATAACTTCACGCCAGTTCCCTTGCGGGGTAGGCACGAACAACAGAGCGCCATTTAGGCCCATTATTACACACCTCACTTGCTTCTTTGACATTCATAACTCTTGTCATGCACACTCGTCTGTTCTTAAGGCTCCTGACATCACCCTCCGCTAGTACACGATCAATTTGATCATGGAAGGTGTGTCGTGGCCTTCCCCGACTTCTGCATCCATCCACTTTTGCATTGTATATCTGTTTAGTCATTCTTTCATCATGCATTCTTTCCACTTGCCCGAACCACCGGAGCATTCCTTTCCTTACCTTCACCCCGACACTCTCTTTCAGACCAACGCTCTTTCTTACTTCGGTATTACGAACGCGGTCCGCGAGCGTCACTCCGCAGATTTTGCGCCGTGCTCGCATCTCGACCGCGTTTACTCTACTTTCATGCTCTCTCTTCCATACCCAACTCTCGCTTCCATACGTGAGCGTAGGTACCAGCACCGCGTTGTGTATGGCGAGCTGGGCCTTCTGGCTGAGGTTCTTAGCGCCTCGAAGTTTACCTAACGCTCCATTCAAACTATTCCCCAAATTCACTCTTCTTTCTATATCAGCGGTGTACCTTCCATCCCTACTAAAAGCACATCCAAGATATACAAACTCATTCACTTGCTCCAGCATAACATCATCGACCATTATCCTTGCATACGTTCTGGTTCTTTCTTTCTTACCGATTCCAAAAATATTAAACTTCAATTATGAAGAATCCCAATGGATTGAGGAAGACAGATTGAAAGGTCTCGAATACAGATTTAAGAAAAGTGGAAATTTAAAAGAAAGATATAAAGAAGTGGTAGATGAATATTTAGATTTGAATCATGCAGTAGAGGTGCATGCAGTAAAGGAAGAAAGAAGGGAAACGGTTTACTTACCTCGCCACGCGGTGGTGAGAGAAGATAAGGAAACTACAAAGGTAAGAGTAGATTCAATGCTTCTTCTAAAGGAAGAAATGGATTATCTCTTAATGACTGTTTAATGGTTGGATGATTATGATTAATATAGGCTATATAAAAAATAAGGATTCCTACTAGAACTTCAATAATGTAACCCATCAATCTAGACAAAATACTTGCTGCTGGAATCAGGTTTTAGATTTTTATTTTTCCAGGGCAGGACAACGTCTGCCGAGACCGCTAGTAAATAATAAACTAAAATAACTACCCACATTATTACTATATGCCTATCCAGTCACCCTATCTCCACGTAGTCAAGTTGTTCGTATAAATATAAATGAAGAGCATTTCACGGTGTCGTGCGGGGCTGAGCGTCGGGTCGTTACGCACACCTGCCCCTGACTCCAATAACCGACAAAGTATCATTTTCACTTTACACTATGTTAACTTTATCCCGTACATGTCCTACTCAGGACTTATTTGAGATACCGAGAAGGCAGAGCCTAATTTATATATATATATACTAGCTGACCCGGCAAACTTCGTATCGCCTCAAAATCAATAAATAATAAAGCTGAATGTTTCAACTTTAGTAACAAATGTGATCAAAACTTAACGGTAACCACTTTCCATCAGGTGGGCCGTCTGCCAGTTTGCCTGCTTCAGGCAAAAAAAAGAATAGAATAGGAAGTAGATTTTAAAGTGTTCTCCAGTAGAACTTATTTTCTATATAAATAAAAAATGTATCATAGAAATATATGTACGCGCATAACTCGAGAACGACTTTACCGATTTTGATGAAATTTCTTGTGTCTTATGAGTGGGTTCCCGAATAGTTTAGATTCACAATTAGAACCGGTAGAAGGCACTAGAATCGGGACCTAGATTTTAATTTTTTAGTACAGGACAACGTCTTCCGTGACCGCTAATTTTGAATAAAAACTGTCGAATTTGAATTTGAAAATCAAAATTGAAATATCCTTTATTGCTAACATTTTTTTTTCAATTAAGTTTTGAAAGTGTTGCCTCTTCAAGATTAGCGTAGTTTTTTAATGCATAGGCCTCTTTCAGCTCTCCCCATGTATCCAGGTCCCTCGCTATTCTTGACCATAACGGGCCTGCAACTTCCTTAACAGCTTCATCCCATCTCTTGTACCGACTCCCTCGTCTCGTCTTCCCATCTCGTGTTATGCCCTGTGCTGTGGATAGGACTGGATACCACTAGTACTATGGTTATATCTATGTATGTATGTATGGTTACACAAAATTTAAAACTAAATTAAAAAAGCATCTTGCTAAAAAGGGGATACTACACTATTGAAGAATACTTAAATGACAAAAATTCAATTACATAGCAGCTCGCTCCAATCTCTTATACTAAATTTTATATAACGTTTTTTTTATCTTGCCATGCTTGTAAGGAATTTGTGGAGACATATTGCAGCATAACATTCTAGCACGTCATGTCATTATTATAACTATAACATTATTTTTCTTTCCTTTTATTATCTTGGTCTTATTGAGTATGCATTGTTTGCTACAACTCCATTAATTCTTCAAAAAGTAATTCTGTAACATACTTCTGTACAAAACTTGAGATATAAATAGAATATGAAATATATAGAAAAACAATATTTAGCTAGACGTGTTGCTGGGGAGTTTCTTGCCGCTTCTTCTCCTTTACAGCATCAACACGTTGCGAAGCGGTGTACATAGAATAGGAAGTAAAAATTAAATTTTAACTTACATGCATGACCTTCAAAAAGTGTTCTCCAGTGGGACTTATTTTGAATAAAACCTTTTGAATTTGAATTTGAATAAATTTAAATAAAATTTCAGTCAAACAAAAATCTTTTGAATACACAACTCAGTATTCTGCATTATAAAGCTCCTAACACAAGTTTCAGGCGCTATTCGAATCTATTCCGGACACCTGTTCCAAAACAGCTGTAGCAATGCCCTCTTGCCGAGTAATGTTATTACTTTGCATTCGTTTTATAGCAGCGAAACGTTTTAAACCAGGTGTGCTAGTTGTCTGGCTAGTTTTACGTAATGCTTCGCTAAATTTCATTATATCTCCGGATCCAAAACAACCACTCTTTTTCAATTACTTTTTAACAGTACAATAAGCCTTATATAAATAGCCAGATATACAATGCAAAAGTGGATGGACGCAGAAGTCGTGGAAGGCCACGACACACCTTCCATGATCAAATTGATCGTGTACTAGCGGAGGGTGATGTCAGGAGCCTTAAGAACAGACGAGCGTGCATGACAAGAGTTATGAATGTCAAAGAAGCAAGTGAGGTGTGTAAGAATGGGCCTAAATGGCGCTCTGTTGTTCGTGCCTACCCCGCAAGGGAACTGGCGTGAAGTTATGTATGTATGTATGTATGTATGTATAAATAGCTGATTTTTATAGTAGAATAAATCTGCCGGGCGGCCTGTCGTACAAGGCGACAAATTATCTTTCTAGTTAATGACTTGAATTCTAAGTCTTAATTATTTCACACTAGTTGTGACCCGCGTAGTGACGACTTCGCCTACTTAAATTATTTTCTGAATGATAAAATGCAAATTCAAATTTTTGAAGTGAAACTTTTTTTTATTTTATTGCAGGAGTTCAGCTGACAGGCACATGACCCACTTGATGGAAAGCGGTTACCCTCGCCTTTGGACATTTGCAACACCGAAGTTGTTACAAATGCGATGCTGCTCTTTTAAGGGAGATTGGAACCTGGTCACTAATGCCGGAACACAACTCAAGGTTGTTATGGCGACATACTTTAGACCAGGGTTGGTAGCCATCCAGTCGGGCAAATGCCCTACCACCTGGCTGTGGGTTGTTTTGTCGCCTCTTACGACAGGCCGCCCGGCCGCATGAAATTGTATTCTTTCTCCTGATGAAACTTCTATATAGACGAGATTTTAGGATTTTTCTGTCACGAAAAAGCGTTACGGCCGCGTGGAGGATCGGCCTACATTTAGACTACACGTGGTGAGAGGCGGCATAATTTTAGAGTAGACTATGGATGCGTTTTTGGTTCCGGATCGAATTCAGTTTTTTTGTTTTGTTAAAATAAAATACGCTTAAATAAAAAATGCATTCATTAAAATGTACCTAGCCTAACCAAATCATAATTTGCAGTAAACCTGCGAAAAATCGAAATGTGTGCTGGGACATATAGTAGAAGTGGAACTTCAACGGACAGGTGGAAAAACGAAGGCAGGTTTTCAAATTGGACAAGTACAAAACTTCAAGTTAAAATTTTATTGCGATTCGTTTTTCCACTTGTCCGTTGAAGTTTCACTTCCACTATGTGTCCCAGCACACATTTTTTATATATATTTCTGTTAGAGCATCACGTGAAAACTAATGAACGGATTTAAATGAAACTCAACATAGAAGTAGCTTATATCCCGAATCAACATTTGGGATACACATTTACGTTTCCATTTTTTATGTCGATTTTTTTTTTATTTTTTTTTATTGCATGAGTTCAGCAGACAAGCAGACGGCTTACTTGATGGAAAGCGGTTACCCTCGCCTTTGGACATTTGCAACACCAAAGTTGTTACAAATGCGCTGCTGCTCTTTTAAGGGAGACTGGAACCTGGTCACTAATGCCGGAACACAACTAAAGGTTGTTATGGAGACATACTTTAGTTTACTTTAGACCAGGGGTGGTAGCCATCCATTCGGGCAAATGCCCTACCACCTGGCTGTGGGTTGTTAAGTCGCCTCTTACGACAGGCCGCCCGGCCGCAGCAAATTGTATTCTTTTTCCGTTCCTGCATGTATGAAAAATGTCGATAAATTTCTGATACCGCTACTATTCGTTAGTGTTCGCATAATAATAAAGCTTTTGACATGAACTCCGGTATTGTTATATATTCTAATCAGGATTTTACCTTAAAACACCGAAAATGCTCGCAATTTCGCTTATTACGTATTACATCGTATTTCCCGTAACCCCTTCCTAAATACTCTGTAATCTTATTAAATTTCACATACGTGCCTATGTTATGTAGAATGTAGTGCTGTAATCATATCGATAACAAATTTCGATAGAACATCGTTGTGGTTTTACTTACATGAATTATGTCACACTTATCACTGATAAATATCCAGGCACTAGCTTGCTATTTACTAATAAATATTCACTGATACAATAACTAAACAGACCATTCGTAGAATGTGCAAAGAATGCATGATGAAAGAATGACGAAACAGATATACAATGCAAAAGTGGATGGATGCAGAAGTCGTGGAAGGCCACGACACACCTTCCATGATCAAATTGATCGTGTACTAGCGGAGGGTGATGTCAGGAGCCTTAAGAACAGACGAGCGTGCATGACAAGAGTTATGAATGTCAAAGAAGCAAGTGAGGTGTGTAAGAATAAGCATGAATGGCGCTCTGTTGTTCGTGCCTACCCCGCAAAGGAACTGGCGTGAAGTTATGTATGTATGTATGTATGTAACACATACATTATATTCACAAATAATACAACTAACTGACTCCATTCGCTCAACGACCTAAAACGTGTCTTGGCCATCGAAACGAGAACACATACATACATAGCTTCACGCCAATTCCCTTGCGGGGTATGCACGAACAACAGAGCGCCATTCAGGCTTGTTCTTACACACCTCACTCGCTTCTTTGACATTCATAGCTCTTGTCATGCACGCTCGTATGTTCTAAAGGCTCCTGACATCACCTTCTGCTAGTATACGATCAATTTGATCATGGAAGGTGTGTCGTGGCCTGAGTGTCGTCGTGAAACGAGAACACGCCTCCTGTCTCTGTCCTGTGCGATTTCTTGCCAGTTAAGGGTTTGAAGCTCATACAGGTCAGCTTCGGGCGATCGGAGGTCGCCCAAGGCCCTCTTCACGCTTCGATCCTCTCCCATCCGTTCCACGCGACCGAGCCAACAGAAGCGGTGAGATTTTATCTTTCCTATTATGTCAGCGAGGTTTTCAATTTCGACATTGGCTCGGTTCCTCCAGCTGCCATCATCTCTCCTCGTTGGACCCAAAATCTTACGGAGAACCTTTCTTTCAGACACTAACAGCTGGTAAGCGTCCAGGCTTCGCAAGCGTACATGACGATGGGTCGTAGGACGGTTTTGTAAATACTGATTTTGGTTTTGGCTTAGAAGCCGGGCCTACCATTAACTCATGTAAGGCTGCGCAGCACCTCAGGGCGTTCCTCTCGGGTGTTCGTATCGGTAACTGCGCAGCCCAGATATTTAAACACAACGCAAATAATACAGCTGATAGATAATACATTATAACTATAAAATAGTACAGTGAAGGATACTTAACTTGTATTCTACCTATAATCTCTTAAGACTACAAGTAGAACACTGAGCCTAGTTCATCGAAGTCAATGATCTCTGATCTCTTCCAGAACCTAGCTTATAAAAGATTTTTAACTAATCTGGCAATGTAGGTGGAGCATAAAAAATACAAGCTTTTGAGATCCTGGATATCATGTAGCAGCAGAGTGCTAGCCAAGACACGACGGGTCTATCTTGTTTAGTACAGGAGATCCTATGGCTACCTTCCGACTACATCAGATCAGCTCCATGGTACCATATTATTGCATTATCACGCGATATATAGGTACATATTCGTGCAAAATTTCAGCTCAATCGCAAACCGGGAAGTTGGTCAAATTTAACTTGCAGATTCCACGCGAATTTACATACATACATAGGTACATCCATTGCAAGTTAAATAAAAGCTTGTAATAAAAAGATAGGATAGTACAATTTAAATATACATACTTACAATAATATATAAATTTAATACATACATAAATCCAGGCACATTTATAGAATACCAATATATACGTATATAATTATGAAGTTATCGAAATAAAATAAAAAAAAATCTGTTTAAGTACCACATTTTTCGTATATTATAAGGTTTATGTCGGGTGCGCGCGTGCGCATACGCATGTAGGCGTCCGCGCCGGCCTACTAGGACTGATATTCGTTTTTATAATTTAGTGCTATAGATAAATAACAAAGCAAGCTGTGTCTTCATATAAAAGAACACATTTTACAAAGTACATAATATTATATCAATAATGTATTAAACATGTTTCTGAATGTATTCAGTTTTAAGAACCATAATACATATTATCTAATCATTATATTGTTACGAGTTGCAAGACTCGTATTAAAATGCCGTTGGAATTACTATAGAATTTATTAGAAGTATACAAACACGTATAACACACGTACAAATATAACCGGACGCAATAAGTCCAAATAACATGCGCAAAGTGCGTCACTAAATGTACACACGTCTTGCCTCGCTTGTGTTTCGCTTTGACTGCCGATCTCTCCATTAGGTCATTGCTTTATACTGCACCGATACAATAGGGCTGCCCGCTCGCGTAGATCGAATTTCTTAGAATCAGTTCGACACACCCGTCTAATGACTGCCATAAAAAAGTTACAATAC
This sequence comes from Dendrolimus kikuchii, assembly GCA_019925095.2. Lineage (NCBI taxonomy): Eukaryota > Metazoa > Arthropoda > Insecta > Lepidoptera > Lasiocampidae > Dendrolimus > Dendrolimus kikuchii. The sequence goes on along the minus strand of CM034405.1, from coordinate 20,493,700 downwards.
ACAATAGGCTGTTTTTTTAATTAGAAATTTTAAACAAAAAGTAAACAAAAGAAGTCCAAATGCGGAAAGGTAATAAACTGCAGGTGTGAATTGGTTTTTTGTTGGTCGTAACAATATATTAACATATTACATTACAATGGATAAATAAGTAAATGTTTATTATAGTAGAGATGTTTGTACACTAGTCACAATAATTAAAGATGACTGTCAGGCGAGAGACCTACATTTGAATGTGAAAAAAACAAAGGTTATGGTGTTTGAAAGAGAAGAAACCAGAACGAATTCAAGGTCAATGGTCGATGATGTTATGCTGGAGCAAGTGAATAAGTTTGTATATCTTGGATGTGCTTTAGCAGAGATGGAAGGTACACCGCTGATATAGAAAGAAGAGTGAATTTGGGGAATAGTGTGAATGGAGCATTAGGTAAACTTCTAGGCGCTAAGAACCTCAGCCAGGAGGCCCAGCTCGCCATACACAATGCGGTGCTGGTACCTACGCTCACGTATGGAAGTGAGAGTTGAGTATGGAAGAGAGAGCATGAAAGTAGAGTAAACGCGGTCGAGACGCGAGCACTGCGCAAAATCTGTGGAGTGACTCTCGCGGACCGCGACCGTAATACCGAAGTAAGAAAGATAGTTGGTCTGAAAGAGAGTGTCGGGGTGAAGGTAAGGAAAAGAATGCTCCGCTGGTTCGGGCATGTGGAAAGAATGCATGATGAAAGAATGACTAAACAGATATACAATGCAAAAGTGGTTGGATGCAGAAGTCGTGGAAGGCCACGACACGCCTTCCATGATCAAATTGATCGTGTACTAGCAGATGGTGATGTCAGGAGCCTTAAGAACAGACGAGCGTGCATGACGAAAGTTATGAATGTCAAAGAAGCAAGTGAGGTGTGTAACAATAAGCCTGAATAGCGTTCTGTTGTTCTTGCCTACCCCGAAAGGGAACTGGCGTGAAGTTATGTATGTATGTATGTAGATGTTTATATATACATATTTCATTACAAAGAACCCAAACGGCTAAGCTAAAAGTCATGACAAAAACCTTTTAGATACCCAACACAAGAATTGTTGGCAGAATGTGAGGTGCTTAGTGCAGTTCAGCTCTATACACTTGAATTAATTGTTAGAAAGTACAAAAATGTCTCTTTACTCGATGCGACTAAACGTCAAACCAAAAAATAATGTCCCTGCATCCTGCATAGGCTACGTTCCATTAGGGATTCACAACGACCACGTTCATGACCGCGATCTATCCCGTTCCACTTGCTTGCCCGAGTTACAATCGTAAACCCAAGTGGAACGGCTATTCGACTCACCTCTTGACATGGGTCATTGTGAGCGTTGTGTGATCGAAAAGGATGACGTCATTAGTGACGGTTTCGCCACGAGCAGAACGACCGCGGTCGCCTTGTGGGACGTCTAACCAAACATTTTGGGCGTTGTGAGCTACTAATGGAACGCCCTGTTAGTACTAGTTTTTTTTTATTGCAGGAGATCAGCAGACAGGCAGACGGCCACTGGAAAGCGGTTACCATCGCCTATGGACATTTGCACCACCAAAGTTGCTACAAATGCGCTGCTGCTCTCTTAAGGGAGACTGGAACCTGGTCACTAATACCGGAACACAACTCAAGGTTGTTATGGCGACATACTTTAGACCAGGGGTGGTAGCCATCCAGTCGGGCAAATGCCCTACCACCTGGCTGTGGGTTGTTAAGTCGCCTCTTACGACAGATACTTTCTCCGTTCCTGCACAGATGAAAATCAATTAATTATCAAAAATTATACTGAAATAATGCTTAATAAACATTGCCAGAACTTCGATAAGCAAAATTCGAAGAAATTTTGCGGCAGAATATATTAAGCTATCTAAAGATGTCCTGTATTTCAGAATTAAAATGTACAAGTGTCAAGACGTAAACATCTCAACCGCACTCACAAAGGGCCCTTTCCTCCGAAATAATACAAATTCAGTTCTTTATAATACAATTTGCATATTTTCACTTTCAGCACGAGGCGGGGAAATGAAAATTAAGTTCTCGGCAAAGTAATGAATGTTTTTTAATTTATTTCCATAACGCCATTGTGAATCTATTCAAGCCAACTTCTCAGCTTATGAATAAGTGATTTATTTTTTCTTGATTAAAAAGTTAACTTGCTTCTATCGCTTTTGAATAGGAATTTGATATTTAATTTAAAAGATGAAATATTTCCTTTTGAGTCCAATCTAAAGCTAGCCTATGGCCAGATAGAGTAGAAAATAATAGAGGCGCCGTTTTCGCAATCAAACCCATCGATTTATTATATAATAGCTTCTGCAGCGACTTCGTCCGCCTGGAATAGTTTAAAAAAAAAGTAAGTTAAAAAAACCTGCCCGATTTTGAAACATTCTTCATTGGCGCTCCACTCCTATTGGTCTTAGCGCGATGATATATAGCCTATAGCCTTCCTCGATGAATGGGCTATCTGACACTGAAAGAAATTTTCAAATCAGACCAGTAGTAGTTCCTGAGGTTAGCGCGTTCAAGCAAAGAAACAAACTCTTTGATTTCATTTAAAGTTTATTTTATTCTTTTTAAAGCTTTAAATAAAAGCTTGTTATATATATATATATATATATATATATAACAGAAAGGCGATTTGGCTGAAAATTGGTGGGGAGGTAGCTTAGAACCAGGAGACGGACATAGGATAGGACTTTTTATCCCGTTGGAACCGGTAGGTGGCGCTGAGATCGGGTTCTAGAATCCTCCTAATCACCTGGACCTATTTTGGTGATTTTGTTTTTGTGTTTGAGTGAGTCCCCGGATGGTTTAAATCCACAATTGGAACCGGTAGGTGGCGCTGGGATCGGGTCCTAGATTTTTATTTTTTCAGAGCAGGACAACGTCTGCCGGGGCCGCTAGTATGTTATATAAGTATTAATTTACTTTTTACTTTTTTTTTTTTTTTTTTTTTTATTGCAGGAGTTCAGCAGACAGGCAGACGGCCCACTTTGTAGTTAGTCGTGATATTTTCGGCAAACCCTTTAATTTGGTACCACCCTAGTTATTTTTTGGGCACTCTCATGATATTGGAGTGCACAAAAAGTAACTAGTCCGCCATCTTGAGTCGTCCGCCATATTGGATTTAGAATCACGTCACTTAGCTCAACATGCATTGTCATCTAAACTGATTGTGTATGCAAAATTGGTTGAGGATGACTGTTTTAAAATTCAATTCAAGATTTGACCCGAACATGTTACATACATACAACAAATGTGTATGGGACACAGTAGAAGTGAAACTTCAACGGACAAGTGGATAAACGAATGGCAACAAAATTTTAACTTGATGTTTCACGGGCAGATTTTTAATGTACTTGTCCAATTTTTTTTTTTTTTAGTCGGCAGACAAACACACACATTGTATATCCCCAAATTAAGCAAGTTACGCTTGTGTTATGGGTAATATACAACGGACTACTTTGGGGCCGATCCCAGACACTCAGACCATAGTAAAGAAGAGAGAAAATACGTTTCCGAAATTTACTATACCAGGAATCGAACCCGGAACCTCTGCGTTGCAGTGAGGTACGCCGGCAAAGGCTTAGCCCGCTCAACCACAGAGGCCGTCATTTGAAAACCTGCCCGTAAAACTTCAAGTTAAAATTTTGTTGCGATTCGTTTTGCCACTTGTCCGTTGAAGTTTCACTTCTACTATGTGTCCCAGCACACATTTTGATTTTTCGCAGGTTTACTGCAAATTATGATTTGGTTAGGTTAGTTACATTTTAATGAATGCATTTTTTATTTAAACATATTTTATTTTATCAAACAAAAAAAACTGGATTCGATCCGGAACCAAAAAACGCATCCTTAGTCTACTCTAAAATTATGCCTTCTCTCACCACGTCTAGTCTAAATTTATGCCGCTTCTTCACGCGGCCGTAACGCTTTTTCGTGACAGAAAAATCCTAAGACTATCTATATAGAAGTTTCACTTCAAAAAGTATCACTTGCTTTGGCTGTCCGCTACCCTATTGCACGATAAAATATTCTCTGTTTCCCATCTCTATCATATATAATATCTTAGCCATTCAAATGTCTAACGAGCGTGTAATGGATCGGCGGACTCGATCGGACGGAGCAGCGAGCAATTATAATGACGCCCTTCCGGTCCGGCTGCCACAATCGGATGCGGTCTAATGTACCGCGCGATTGTGACTTGTTTGTATGTAAAGCCTTTTCATGTCTGTTGTTTAGGTTTTCTTTTGTTGATAAGACTTCGCATCCTTCTACGTATTCTACCGCCTGTATAACTAGGAGTGTTCCGAGGATTGTTTCATCTGGTGCCAAGGCCTCGCTTCGACAACCTCACAGCTCAGCAACGACGGGATGTTTACCCCAATTTCCTTGAGCTCCCACGATCAACTACGCAACGGTTCTCTCTCTTTTCTTTCACAATATCCCACTTTCAAATATCAATTTGCTGAGTTGGCCAGTTTGCGAACCATACTAAAAAAAAAAAAAAAATGGGGTCGGCACAATATGTCTTTTCCTTCCTCTACATACATCTTCTGTCACATCACAAATCATCATATCATCCTTCACACAATCCATCCATCTTTTTTTTGGTCTACCTTTACATCTGTATCTGTACCCATCCATCTTATAGTTTAACATTCTTTTTGTCAGGTGACTTTCATCCTTCCTCATTATATGCCCATACCAACTTAGTCTTCTTCCTCTCAATTTTTCAGTCACGGGTGCAACTTTCAAAGATCCCCTTATGTACTCATTTCTCGCCTTATCCATTCTTGTAACAACACACATCCATCTCAACATTCTCATCTCAGCTGAATGAGGACGTTTGTGGTTGATCACTTTAGGGGCCCAACGTCGGACCCGTATAGCATGACTGGTCGTATGACAGATTTCTATATTTGACCTTTTAGTTTCAGTGGCATTAGTTTGTCGCACGTCACACCGGTTACCTGTCTCCACTTCAGCCATGCTACATTTATTCTTCTCCTTACATCCCTCTCTGTATCACAATTTGCCTGACTGGATGGCTACCACCCCTGTTCTAAAGTATGTCGCCATAACAACCTTGAGTTGTTTTCCGGCATTAGTGACCAGGTACCAGTCTCCCTTAAGAGAGCAGCAGCGCATTTGTAGCAACTTTGCTGTTTCAAATGTCCATAGGCGATGGTAACCGCTTTCCATCAAGTGGGCCGTCTGCCTGTCTGCTGATCTCCTGCAATAAAAAAAAATACTCTGCAGTAGTGAACCAAGGTATCTGAATTCGGGGTTACATGGGAGTGTGGCTGATTGTAGTTTAAGAGGCACAGCACTAGAGATCCCGCCGAAATCACAAAACAGGTATTCTCTAGAACATTTGAATTTATGGAAATACTGTAGTTTACTAATTAATAATAAATAAGTACATAAAAAATAAAAAACTACATTAATTCTTTGAAAAATAATTGTAGTACAACTTCTACATCTATATATATAAAAATCAATTGCTGTTCGTTAGTCTCGCTAAAACTCGATAACGGCTGGACTGGTTTGGCTAATTTTGGCTTTGAATTATTTGTGGAAGTCCAGGGAAGGTTTAAAAGGTGAGCAAATATGAAAAAAATGCTTGGAATATAGTAAAAACAACAAATTCGCTTCCCCTTAGAAACTATTCCTACCTGTCAAACATTTGATGTTTGTCCCGTCGTTTAGAAATCAATTAAATTTAAAAGTCGTTCAGAAATCAAATTAAAATTAAAAGTAGTTTTTTTCTTTTCATTGTTTTTGGTTTTGAATGTCGAATGTTTGATGTTCGTCCCGTCGTTCAGAAATCACCGTTTTTTATTTATTGATTCTGAAGCGGTACGAAATTTGCCGGTTCAGTTAGTGTTTTTATAAAAAAAGAGCTTGATATGTATAGATAATTATTATGAAATATTTTTTTAGCTAGACGTATTGCTGGGGAGTTTCATGCCGCTTCTTCTCCTTAACAGCGATAACATGTTGCGAAGCGGTGTACGTAGAATAGGAAGTAAATTTAAATTTTAACTTATATTTATGACCTTCAAAAAGTGTTCACCGGTGGAACTTATTTTGAATTTATTTTAATTTGAACTTTTGATTTTGAATACAGTAAAACTCTACCATCCAAAATTTAGTCATCATATATATCATAGCCTAGACCTTAGTTTTCGTTTTTTTAAAGCAGTTATAACATTGAATGCGTATGCCAAAAACAAAATTAAAAAGTTATTCCTAGAGTCCAATTAATATAAGTTCACCGTTTACACAATAAAAGTAACAATTCGTGTTCTACAATACAATTTATCAAACCACGAAATCAGACCTCCTAACAAGTGAATTGAATTACTTTAAAAGGCCAATCTATTTTTGTAGAGAGCACAACCATCTAAAGTGTAATAGGACCACCCGCAGCACAATGAGAAGTTACGATTTGTTGATATATTATTGTGCTCGGTAGCCTCGCTGCTAAGTGTGAACTGCATTTTGATTATAGTGATACGTTTAAGTGTTTAAATTGAATGACACCGATTTCAATTGACTTCTTCACACGCTGACATAAAGTAACTGTTCAAGGTTACAATAATACTACAGTAGATCTTCTTTAAGTCGAACTTCGATAAGTCGAAAATGTCCCAAACTCGAAAAAAAATTGTGGTTCCTTCCCTTCAACCACCAAACCCTCCGTTGCTCGAAATTTGAACCCTCTGTAAGTCGAAAAGTGGATGGATGCAGAAGTCGTAGAAGGCCACGACACACCTTCCATGATCAAATTGATCGTGTACTAGCAGAAGGTGATGTCAGGAGCCTTAAGAACAGACGAGCTTGCATGACAAGAGTTATGAATGTCAAAGAGGCAAGTGAGGTGTTTAAGAATAAGCCTAAATGGCACTCTGTTGTTCGTGCCTACCCCGCAAGGGAACTGGCGTGAAGTTATGTATGTATGTATGTATGTAAGTCGAAAAAATAAATTGGGCCTCAGTAAGTCGATCGTAACAACCTTTGATTTTACAACCTCTATAGATTATACATAAATATAATACAAATGTTAAGCTTTACAAGTCGAATGTTTCCTTACGAATTTCGCTTAAGTCGAAATCCTCCATAAGTTGAAAACTTTACATCCCGAATTTTTTGACGTCTCTCTTCAAATTCGACTTACATAGGTTTTACTGTTGTCTGCGATAAACAGAACTTTTTCAATCACTACAACCTCATTTCATTACTTCATAATATTATTATAAATCACACATGTCACTCGCCTTACATACGTCTATCATAAACATTGCTAATAAATAATATATATAAATTATAAACATAAAAAGCTGTAAAAGACAAAATATACGAGTGAAATCGACACAGCCTTTTAAATTTACTATATTAACAAAACATTTGGCCCTAATCGACCCGGATTAAACCAGCAGTTACAGATTACTATATTTTCGAAAAAATCAATATTCAAAATGTCGATTTCACAACTCAAATCAAAACGTACTACAATAAAAGGAAAACTTACTCGACTCAATAACTACATTTTACAAGAAACCTACGACATATCACAAATTCAAAATAGATACAACGATTTGGAAAAAATATTCGATCAATATGACAAAATTCAATCATCGATAGAAGAGTTAGAGGACGACGAACAAGCGCATCAGCAGGATCGACAATCAATAGAAGACATATACTACGCCAGCAGGGCAGCTTATAGCCGCATTCTTGACTCCCAGGCGACTTCGCAACCGCGCATAGCCCACTACAATAAGGAAAGTATACCTAACATTAAACTACCACAACTCGAACTACCATCATTTGACGGCAAGCTGAAGGAATGGCCTAACTTCAAAAACATATTTTTATCTACCATTGATGATGCCAACATCCCTATAATCCAGAAGCTAATATACCTCAAATCATCCTTAAAGGGTGAAGCAGCATCACTGGTAAGTTCTCTACTTATCACCGAAGAAAACTATATCAAAGCTTTAAATATATTGTCAAACAGGTACGAAAACAAAGTAATTATAGTAAACCATCATTTAAAAACGTTTCTAAATTATCAACAAATAACTCGCAACAACCTCAAGGAGTTTCTTATGACCATACAACAGAGCTTAGATTCACTCAACGCACTGGATATAAACACAGACAACTGGGATGTCCTCTTGGTTTACCTTGTTACTCAAAAACTGGACAATTCACTCAGAGCTGCATGGGAACTAGGCCGGAAGGAAACTTCTCTGCCTACATTCAAAGAATTGATGCAGTTTCTTAGCATGAGAATGACAGCCTTTGATTTAATCAATGATAGAAACTCCGAGAACAAGATTTCATCTTCCTACAAACCAAAGGTAACAAACACAGCAACAATAATTCAAAATGATAACATATGTGCATTATGCAAAGAAAATCATGTAATACACAAATGTCCGGAATTTTTAAAGATGTCTCCTGAAGAACGAAATTCGTATGTAAAACTTAATCATCTTTGTTTTAATTGTCTTAAAGTATATAGAGCTGATCATATATGTTCTAAATATAAATGTTATATATGTCGCCTTCGTCACCATTCTGTATTACATATGGATCGCCCAGCAAAGAGAGCCAATGCATTCCACTCGACTGTCATAGCCAATACTTCGAATGATAATAATGATACAATAACTCAACCATTACCATCCACTAGTACTGCACATTTAACATCTACAGCCTTATTGCCGCCCTTACAATCAATCTGCCCGCAGCAGCAACACAGCAGTGATGGTACATCACCTGTTGTCCATACAGCGACTGAACAAACAATTAAAAAACACGTATTACTATCCACAGCTTTAATATGGATTCAAGATGCAACTAATCAGTGGCATACCGCTCGAGCGCTCTTGGATTCCGGCAGCGAAGTCAACCTGATCACAAATAGATTAGCGCTTAAACTCGGACATAAATTGAACAGTAGCCAATGTTCAATTAAAGGTATAGGACATTGCAAACTTCAGTCAAATAAAATTATTTCTACAGTCATAGCATCACGAACAAACTCCTTCAAATCCAACATCACTTGTTTAGTTATGGATAACATAACTGTCAAATTACCACATACACATATCCCCACTTACAACTGGAATATACCAGCGAACATTGCTCACTCACTCGCGAATCCTTCCTTTAATATCCCCAGTGAGATTGAAATACTCATAGGCATAGAACTATTTTATCATATTCTTACACAAGGCCACATAAGCCTAGGTCACAATTTACCACACTTAATCAAATCGGTTTTTGGGTGGATTGTCTCGGGCAGTGTAGCCGTAGATCATCAGGCAGTCAGTCACACAGAATATGATCTAACTTCATTACATATCAGCGCGGATAGCGATTGTAATCAATTGCTTACTAAGTTTTGGGAACAAGAAGAACTTACTTATAAGGAAGTGCTCACACCTGATCAACTATATTGTGAGCAATTGTTTAAAGATACTACTACTATAGACGATAACGGTCGATACACAGTCAATTTGCCAATAAACACAAACATTATTGGAAAACTAGGCAATTCGTTTAACACTGCCTATCGTTGTCTTCTACAGTTAGAAAATAGGTTTTCTAAGGATCCTCATTATTTCCTTCAATATAAACAATTTATTGATGAGTATTTGCAATTAGATCACGCTGAAATAATAAACATCAACCTTAAATCTCATAACGATTTCTCTTACTTCATACCTCATCACGCTATCATTAAGCCTGATAGCATAACTACTAAATTGAGAACTGTTTTTAACGCTAGTGCTAAAACTTCTACAGGCCTTTCTCTTAATGATGCCTTATTTGAAGGTCCCAATATATACAATAACGTATTAGATATTATTACAAGATTTAGACTCCACAAATACATTTTCTCAACAGACATAGTAAAAATGTTTAGAAAAATTTTAATCAACCCTGATCAGCGTTATTTACTTCGTATACTTTGGAGGGAAAACAAAAATGACCCTCTCCAATGCATTGAGCTTAAAACTGTAACATATGGCACTAAGTGTGCCCCATATCTTGCATGCCGCACGCTCAAACATCTAGCACAGAGGTTTAAACATACACATCCTAATGCCGCCTATTGTTTAGAGGAACAATGTTATATGGATGACATATTGGCAGGAGCGGATGACATTCAATCCGTCATACGACTTTGTGATGAATTAATTGATTTATTGCACAAAGGTTGTTTCGAGCTACATAAATGGTCATCCAATAACCAAGAAATACTAAACCATGTAGCACCATCAATGACTAATGACTCAGGTACAGTTTCATATGATCTTTCTCCCGATGTCATTGTTAAAACATTAGGAATTAAATGGATTCCGTTAAAGGATAACTTTCACTTTTCGATAGCTCTCAAAGATTATTCCTCTCATACTAAACCCACAGTACTATCATGCATAGCTAAGGTTTTCGATCCTCTAGGCTTACTATCGCCGGTCACAATAACCGCTAAAATTCTAATGCAAACTATTTGGAAATTAAATATAGACTGGGATAGTAATTTACCTTTGGATATAGAGAAACAATGGCTACAATTTTATAAAGGCCTATTAATATTAACTGAATTAGAAATACCACGTTATTATTTTTCCGACATCCCTATTGATGTAACTTTAATTGGGTTTAGCGACGCATCTTCTCAAGCGTATGGAGCTTGTCTTTATTTACGAGCTACATACCACAATAATAACCCGACTTGTACATTGGTCATGGCAAAAACCAAAGTCGCTCCTATCAAGGTAATCTCAATCCCTAGATTAGAACTCTGTTTAGCCCTATTGCTGGCGCGATTAGTCAAAAAAGTTCATATAATACTATCCAAAGTTAACATAAAAAATACTCACTTATTTTCGGATTCAGCTGTTGTACTCTATTGGCTGAATTCACCATACAAGAAATATAATATCTTTGTCTCAAATCGATTAATGGAAATTATAGAAATTACTTTTGTTAAAAACTGGCATTACATAAATACCAAAGAAAACCCAGCGGATCTGCTTACTCGGGGTATTAAGCCCGACGAATTATTGAAATGCCACTTATGGTGGAATGGTCCTCTTTGGCTATGTGATGATCCCAGCAAGTGGCCCATTTCCACTCCTTTGATCTTTACGGAACAAGATACAGAGGTAGAGATAGCTCACGAACATGTTAAAACTATACACATAGCTGCGGTTTCTGATGTATCATTTATAGAATATTTTGAGCGATTTTCTAACTTTACTAAACTTAATAGAATAATGGCTTATGTGTTTAGATTTTTACATAATTGTAAAAATAGTCCTAAGAGGTTGTCATTTCTTACTGTAATTGAATTGGAAAATGCTCATGATTATATTATTAGAGCTGTACAAAGTGTCTATTTTGCTAGAGAAATAAAAGAATTAGGGTCTTCACTAGAGGATGAGGAGAACAGCGAATGTTATACATTCAAATTTAGCCCTCTAAAGAAGCTGAACCCGTTTTTAGATAGCCGACATATTCTTCGTGTAGGAGGAAGAATTAAACACTCTAATGTTCAATACAATCAAGCACATCCCATTATATTACCTAGTCAGACTCACATTACTACTCTTATCATAAAACAATATCACTACAGATTACTCCATTCAGGTATACAAAACACACTAGCAAACATACGACTCAGATATTGGCCTATTAAAGGTCGGGTTGAAGTTAAAAAGGTGATACATCGATGTGTAAGGGGTATCAGATTCAGAGCACTTACTTGTAAACAACAGATGGCCGCACTGCCAAGTCCAAGAGTATCCTTAGTGCGCGCCTTTATGCAGGTTGGCATAGATTTTAGTGGTGCAATCGATATTAGGAATACAATGCAGCGAAATTGTAAATATACTAAAGGCTACATTTGTTTATTTATATGCCTTGCATCACGTGCTATACATTTAGAATTAGTAGGTGATCTGTCAACTAATTGTTTTATAAACGCATTAAGGCGTTTTATATCCAGACGGGGTATGTGTAGTCATATCTATTCGGATAATGCAACAAACTTTAAAGGAGCTCATAACGAATTAAATTCATTATATAATATGTTTAAAAATAAGTCATCGTATAGTCAAGTTGTTGATTTTTGTACTAGTAATAAGATACAATGGAGCTTTAGTGTTCCCTTAGCTAGCCACATGGGGGGAATATACGAAGCAGGCATCAAGTCTGTCAAAACTTTACTAAAGAGGCAATTATGTAATAGTAAATTAACATACGAATTATTGAACACTGTTCTGATCCAAATCGAGGGAATACTTAACAGCCGTCCATTAACTGCAATATCGGACGAGCTTAATGATATAGCATGTTTAACACCAGCTCACTTTATCATAGGAACATCTCTTACAGACTTGCCCGAACCTAGTGTTTGCCATATAAATGAAACTAGATTGTCAACATATCAACGAATTTCCCGACATAAACAAATGTTTTGGAAACAGTTTTATAAACAATACTTATCAGAATTGCAAACTAGATCCAAGTGGCTAGGCATATCCTGTAACTTAGATGTAGGTAATGTTGTTATTATTAAGGATGAGAATACTCCTCCATCGTGCTGGCCACTAGGTAAAATTATCCAGACTTACAAAAATTCAAATGATAAACTTGTTCGATCAGCTTTAGTAAAAACAGCGACGGGGGAATATCATCGCCCTATACATAAATTAATTTTACTACCTGTAGTATAAACATTCTCATTTTATTTTTATAATGGTCCTTTGAGTTGATTTAATTTTTGTTTCTGCCACTAAGTGCACTTTTTTTTGTTTTTATTAAATAATGCCTTGTCACTACATAATATGTGGATGTACCAACTAAGTACTCTAATTTTCTACTAATCTTAAGTTATTTTTGTAAACATTTCCTTGTGTCTGGGAATATGTCTGCGATAAACAGAACTTTTTCAATCACTACAACCTCATTTCATTACTTCATAATATTATTATAAATCACACATGTCACTCGCCTTACATACGTCTATCATAAACATTGCTAATAAATAATATATATAAATTATAAACATAAAAAGCTGTAAAAGACAAAATATACGAGTGAAATCGACACAGCCTTTTAAATTTACTATATTAACAAAACAACTGTATTAGTCTTATTGTTGTTTATTCTCTACCAATTACAACAGTAGGTTTTTTATTTCTGGAGTACATGAAACTCACCTGATAGAAAGTATTTACCGTAGGCTATGGACATGTACAACGAGCTACAAATGTGCTGTTAGCCTCGAAGAAAGGACAGGAATCTGACAACTGACGCCGGAATACAGTACAAGGTTGATATAGCGATATACATTAGACCAGGGCTGATAGCTATCTAGTCCTATCAACTGACAGACGCTTTAAGAGGAGAAGGAGTTACTGATTACATACATACATAACTTCACGCCAGTTCCCTTGCGGGGTAGGCACGAACAACAGAGCGCTATTTAGGCCCATTCTTACACACCTCACTTGCTTCTTTGACATTCATAGCTCTTGTCATGCACACTCGTCTGTTCTTAAGGCTCCTGACATCACCCTCCGCTAGTACACGATCAATTTGATCATGGAAGGTGTGTCGTGGCCTTCCACGACTTCTGCATCCATCCACTTTTGCATTGTATATCTGTTTAGTCATTCTTTCATCATGCATTCTTTCCACATGCCCGAACCACCGGAGCATTCCTTTCCTTACCTTCACCCCCTTGTTACTGATTACAAGGCGGAAATAACAAATTGCCTATTTTTAATTCAGTTGTAGTTCGATTCATAGAAGGATGGAAATCCTTCAATCTGGATGAAGCAACCAAAGTAATCCCTGTAGATATAAATTTGAATCATTCAACAAATACCGTCGTATCTTTCAATCAAATTTATTCATCAGCATTAGATGTGAAAAAGTTAAAACGATTATAATGAAGCAAAATAGTTACATATATTTGCTATTCTGATAAATTGGTTTCTCTCCTACGTCAATTAAGATTACTGGCATCAGTGTATATAGGTACTTATTCCTTTATTTCTTTATTATTTCCTTTGATGCCGTCCTTAGCAGTTTCTTCTTTGGCTTCGGGCTTCCAATTAATTAAGAAATTAGAATCAAGACAAGACACCTTGTCCAAATATTAAAACACCTTACCACATAAATCGATGTCATCAATCAATTCTCCTATTCCTGTTGACACCATGAATATTGTAAGTGCCCTTTTTGGTTAGGCGTATAAGCTCTTACGTCATTAGGTGATCTCTTTCCGCCCACTCGTCCATCAAAGCTATTATTCTTGGCTCTTTATCGGTACACGCTGACAGAAGGTTTTGGCATCCCAATATCTTTGATTGTGGTCTATATCAAGAGCGGAAGCGGAGAATATTTGACCTACCATACAAAGCTAACGTAACATATGTTTTTGAATGTGCAATAGAGCAATACTTGTACTATAGTTGAGATGTCATACATCAATAATATTATAAAATTCTAAAAATACCGTGTCTGTACCTTGAAGCTATTAAAAAAAAACAACTGGAATACACTATATAAACGCAGGAGAATACGTTGCAAATTTTTAGATTTTTTGTCTGTTTGTTGGTTTGTCTGTTTGTTTAGGATTCACGTAAAAACTATCACTAAAAGTTGGCTAAACTTTTACGCTACTTTTTATCCTGGGAATCGCGCGGGAGTTTTTCTAGGAATTATTTGAAATAGCCAGATAACAAAATCGAATCTCAATGTGATTTTTCACTGATCAGTAGCAAATTTTATGTAATAAAATAAGTGATGTTTTTTATCCCGAGAATCCTGTTTATGGAAATTTTCCCGGGACCGGTTCGTAATTGTTTGGATGCTAAAATAGTTTATTCCGACATAGTTTTCACTGAAGCGTTAGTTTACATTATTTTCTAATGTTGCAGTACTTTGTGTCCTAGGAATGCCGCGGGAATTTCAAGTTAAGCGTGGAATAAGTCACGAGCATATCCCAGTTTTAAAATATATCTTGTATCCACTTCCATCGTAGTGATTGTGATGTAAACAACTTATAATATCCTTTCACATCAAGCTCAGTTCGACGATTGAATGGAACAGCGTAGTCTGCATCACTTCTTCAGCAAATCTCAGTCCACTGCTTGACATAAGCCTCCCCAAGCACAGGCCACATATCCCAATCTCCCATCATCCTCACTCAACCCCTGCGGGCGACCCTGCGCAGGTCGTCGGTCCACGTGCATCTCACATTATATTAATTTCATTTCAATTTACTAAAATATCATGTTTAAAATGTAATAATTAAATATTGACTACATAAATCAAAAACTGTCTGTGGTTGACGCTAAATATTTAACCTTACCAGGTTTTCTTAAATATAGATTTTTGAGATAATGATGATGATTAGATATTTTGTCTACTGTATTTACTATTACTCTTATACCATTAATGGAAAAACGGAGTCTTGAACTCTCAAATTTAAGCCAGCTAAAGATGCCGATCTTAGACAAGGATGCTGATCACGAAAATTCAGTAATAAATCGAATTAGTACGAATAAAGGTAGAATAGTTTCTAGTGGACACATTACTATTAATCACACATACGCAAACCACGTGTATATTACATAAGTTTACACACACAAGTTTAAAAAAGGGATCACTTTATTTGACGCTTTTTTCGCGTAGACTCCGTTTATACCTCCTTTTATTTAGTCTGAGATTAGACTATAATATTTGCTTACCTACCCCAAGTGTCTAGTGAAGTAACTACATATAACAATTTAACAACAAGATCTATGATAAAGGTAGAAGAAAGGGAAGGCTAAGACGGGCATAATTCAGGACCATACCTTGGTATCATATCGTACAATGAAGAGAAACTGCTAGCTGATAATAGAGAAGATTGATGTATTGCACCGACGAGAGCTCGTAGGGCGTAAAGAGATCGTTTTCGCAGATTCATATGATGAACATGACAAGTATCAATATAATGTGGAACTTTATGTTTTGTCTTACTACGACCAATATATCTAGATACGTGTCAATTTCACTAGGCAATTCTCCATAGTAGACCGCTATAGGTCCTCAGTTCTTAAATAAAGTAGAATTGAATGAATTCTTAATACCTATATCGAGGGGTCCAAGGTTATTTGTTTTAAGCGACATTTGCGAAATTGTGTCGATAGAGGAGTTTGAAGTTTCAATGACCCACAAAAATACTTCATTAGTAAACTACATAACTATATTTAAAAAAGAAAATAATCTGTAGTTTTTAGTTGGAAACCAGGTTCATTATAATTCCTTAAGTTTGAGACATTAGGATGCAAGAAAACCATCAAGTCAATTCTGTCACAAAATGTCGCTTAAAACAAATAGCCTTTCACCCCTCGATATAATAATATTATTGTGTTATTTCATGTCGCTCGCTTGATCATACTTGGACCATACTCTAAGCTTAAGCCCCGTCACTCGGCAAGAAGAATCGCTTTATATAAATTACTGGGGTGCAATTAATTTATGTTATATCAGTCGAGGGCCATCCAGGCGGATTCATTAACCTTTCCTACCGTCTTCAGCTTGACGATACAAAATTGCTTTTCTATCTTTCAAACTAAATAGAAATATATGTTGTGTATTACCAAAACGGTAAACCGCACTAGACGGGGTTTTTTTTTGAGTTTTGAATTCAACAGAGTGGCAGACGGTCCACCTGATGGAAAGCGGTTACCATCGCCTATGGACATTTGTAACACCAAAGGTGCTACCAATATGCTACCGCTCTCTAAACAGAGACTGGAACTTGGCCATTAATGCCGGAACACAACACAAGGTTGTTATGCCGGTATACTCTAGACCAAGAATAGTAGCCATCCAAACGGGCAAACATCTGGCTGTGGGTTGTTTTGTCGCCTCTTACGACAGGCCGCCTGGCTGCTGGAAATTACATTATTTCTCCGTTTCTGCACGGATAAAATGTAAATGTATGTAAAATAGATGCATGTCATCCTTCAAAAATGTCAAGCCAGCATTTCTTGGGCCTATCCCTTAAACCGGGCCCAGGCGTTGGTGGCATGGATATACATTACGGAAAGCGGTTACCATCGCCTATGGACATTTGCAACACCAAAGGTGCTACAATAAATGCGCTGCTGCTCTCTTAAGGGAGACTGGAACCTGATCACTAATGCCGGAACACAACTCAAGGTTGTTATGGCGACATACTTTAGATTAGGGGTGGTAGCTATCCAGTCGGGCAAATGCCCTACCACCTGGCTGTGGGTTGTTTTGTCGTCTCTTACGAAAGGCCGCCCGGTCGCAGGAAATTGTATTCTTTCTCCGTTCCTAAATTATTCATTGTATTATATTAATTAATTATTCATTATTAAAATATTTATTCCTCACATAATGAGCCGGTCTCCGTAAAACATAGCAGTACCAGCGTAAACGACTCTCTTGCAGTTTGTCTGTTATAGCACGCACATGAAGATTGTCGCAGTTCCTGACGCGCTCTTTCCACGTGACTCCACACATCTATCTCTATGACACGGAGAAGTATAATTGGTACTGTTACTTGAAAATAAAACTGCACAGCAAAATATAACCCTTCAAGTTCCAGTTAAAAACACTGAAGAATCTCTTAAAAACTATCCATTAAGGCTCAAAAATATACGACATTTTTCCGCTATTTGCGGAGCCAAATTAAAACGGAACCATTTTAAGCGGTCTTCAAAAAATCCTTTCACGTCGCAAGCATCCGGGGATCGCACAAAGGATCTTAGCCGGTTCGAGATGAGATCTTTAAACCAAGAGCTCAAAGGGGGAAATTTAAGAGTAAAACCTCTTAAATTTCCCTTTTGAGCTCTTGGTGAACCAACATCGAATTTCTGCTGTGCATGGGATTTATGAGGAAACTGTATGAAGGTATTTATAACTTAAGTTCATGTCAATTGTACTATAGATTAGTTGAAGTTTTTCATCGCAAAGCTGATAAACAGTAATACCGCCCAGCTCATGGAAAGTGATTACTGTCGCCTATAGACAATTGCAACACCAGCGGTAAAGCGAACGCATTAACAACCTTTAGAACTCTTGTACACGTATAGAAATTTCACCTTGTCTTTTTTTAATTTTTTATTGCAGAAGTTCAGTAGACAGGCAGACGGCCCACCTGATGGAAAGCGGTTACCATCGCCTATGGACATTTGCAACACCAAAGGTGCTATAAATGGGCTGCTGATCTCTCAAGGGAGACTGGAACTTGGTCACTAATGCCGAAACGCAACTCAAGGTTGTTATGGCGACATACTTAACACCAGGGATGCTAGCCATCCAGTCGGGCCCGTACTCTACTATCTAGCTATGGGTTGTTTTGTCGCCTTTTAGGACAGGCCACCCGGCCACAGGAAATTGTATTCTTTCTCCGTTCCTGCACGGATAAAGAGAGAATTAGGACGAGGAGGAAGGATCTGCGGCAGATACAACCAATTCATTCACCAATGCACACTGAAATTTAGTCGGATCTAGCGACGAAAATTTGCCGTGTTTGCTCTAACCAAGATAAATAAGAACAAATAAACGATGAGATTGTTTTCGGGCAGTCATTCGTAGGGTAAGTATGGTTGGGTGCATTAATCAAGGTTCCCCTTCTCGTTTCTCACCTTTTCCTCTCTCTTCAACGTAACAACAAAGAGCGCTTCGTGTCTAGTGCAGGCAAGCTTTTCTCTTGGTTAGCACCGGAGCCATTTAATAGTTCGTGTAGAAACGATACGAATTCTTGCGTAGACCCAGCGGCTTTTCTTCGTGTACAGACAGCCTTAGGATGGAATAAAGAAGATGGGATAAAGTGATGAGATCAGACTAGAGGAATGGGATATGGAAATAGAATAAGGAGATGGCATAGGGACGATAGGATATGTAAAGGTAGGAATGGATTGTAAGGATCACATAATGATTTGTGGTGTAACAGAAGCCGTATGCCAGAATGCGACATCAAACTGACAAATGGGAGAAGCTTGCTATGCAAAGGTCTACTTGACGATCCATAATCTTTAAAAGCGTGAAGGATTTCTAAAATAAATGACTGGAAGATTTAGATGTGCGTCCTATAGCTATATATATAAAGCCGCTGAGAGTTCAAAAACAAATTCGGTCTGTCCACCCACATAAGTCCAGTAATTTGAAATACATTTTCTTAAACCTAACCTATGAATAGCAACATTTTAATAACTTACTTCCTTAATAGTCGCTGTATAAAAGATTATGATTTTACTCGATTTGCTTACGACTCAGTCGGTATTGCAATCAGAGTTCACAAGGACTTGAAACTCGTTACAAAGTGAGCGGCGCCGCGGGGCGGAACTAACCCGATTTCGTACGCTCAGCGGCTGCAATTTGCGTAATATAAGTCGGTTTAGGGCTAACTAATGGCTTTTATAGGACGGCTATTATACTAACCAGCTAGTAGTTAAGCTCTAGGTACGCCTAAAGCTGCTTATTTGCGATTATTTACACAATATTAGAGCATAGTAAGCTAAGCCAAAGCGATTTCTTAATATTTATTGAATAAAACAATGAGTATAAAAATATTGTATACTAGTAGGTCGTCCGGCAGAGGTTGTCATGTCCTGAAAAAAAACTAAAACCCCATTACAGCGTCACCCACCAGGTTAAATTGTGAATCTAAACCATCCAGAGACCCTACTCAAACACACATACACAAAATTGACCAAGCCGTTTTTGAATTTTAGTCAGACTAACGAACGGCAAACAGGTAGACGGTCCACCTGATGGAAAGCGGTTACCGCCGCCTATAGACATTTGCAACACAAAAGGAGCTACAAATCCGATGCTGCTCTTTTAAGACAGTTTGCAACTGGCCACTAATGCCGGAACACAACTCAAGGTTGTAATGGCACGAGTCTAGACCAGGGGTGGTAGTCATCTAGACGGTCAAATGCCCCACCACCTGGCAAAATTTGTTGTGGACTGTAATTTTGGTGTAGACTTAAAGAAAATGGCGACGTGTGTATTCCTCAATATTTATAGACCAACTAACTTACGTTACTATATATACCTCATATATAAATACGATTTCAACTGAACAATTGTGTTTACATACTCGCCGTGCCCATTTCTCTCGCTGCTATCCTGCCGTAGAAGTAAGCGTAATCTCGACGAGAAATTACAAACAATTCTACAAATTAACTAACCTCTAACTTATAAGGAAATTACTATCTTAATTTACATTACAGCGACACGATTAACTCATAAGATAACCCAGTATATTATTATGTTCATTATAGGCATCTTTAAACGATCAAACCAACGTCAATCATCATTCGTGTGATCTTAAAATCGGTCAAGTCAGTCTCATTTCACTCACATGATCACGGACCACTATATTTTTTATTTGGATAGACAACGGTTAACACATTTAATCTAAATCACCTGATATCTCAAAAACTACTTAATGCATATTGTTTAAATCATAGAGGTCGTCAATTTCGTCATTCTGATTAATTACATATGATGAAAAGTAGTAAGTAAGAAAGAGAGTTGGTCTGAAAGAGAGCGTCGGGGTGAAGGTAAGGAAAGGAATGCTCCGGTGGTTCGGGCATGTGGAAATAGTGACTAAACAGATATACAATGCAAAAGTGGATGGATGCAGAAGTCGTGGAAGGCCACGACACATCTTCCATGATCAGACTGATCGTGTACTAGCAGTAGGTCATGTCAGGAGCCTTAAAAACAGACGAGCGTGCATGACAAGAGCTATGAATGTCAAAGAAGCAAGTGAGGTGTGTAAGAATAAGCCTGAATGGCGCTCTGTTGTTCGTGCCTACCCCGCAAGGGAACAGGCGTGAAGTTATGTATGTATGTATGAAAAGTAGTCAGTACACTTTTTATTACTATTATTCAGTCTTCATTGTTTAGTTAAGGTACTTTTTCAGCATATGAATAATCTAGACGAGCTGAATCAAAATGCTGGTGAGGTAAAATAGCAACATTCCCAGATTCATACTACCTTAAACATTGATTTTCCAATTTTGCATGCTTGTTCAATCACGATGCTAATACACCAAAAAAAATGCATAAAAAAGAATCTAATCATTAAAATGTGTCATCACTATAACGAAATGTTACAAGGTTTCCAATACAGTAGTCTTGAGAACCATAGAGTATATTAATATCACAGGGACAATCGTCATAGACAATATTTTTAATCGATTTATAATTAAATTAACATTTTCTACCAGTTAGTTAATTTTATAAGCCCACTAACTTATCGTCTAGATAATATAGTGCATAATTGTTTTTGTGATCCTGGCAACACTAGGATGTAATTGCTATTTTATTGTTTTGGAGGGTAGTATTTTCGTATAAAAGGCGTAGCGGCGTGTAGACGGTGTTCATTGCTTACTGTGCTGTGTGAGTAGTCACATCAAAGGCTGAACAATAAAGGGGAAACCCTGCCCAAATAGTTAATATTTGGTACTTTCTATACTCGAATCTCTGCAAGGCTGTTACAGAAGCTACTATAATAAATGCTGATACAGATAGTTTCAACAGTAGCAATATCAAACTAATTCCAATTAGTTGGGGTAACTTTACTGAAATTTTAACTCAATGTCGATTTGTTTTATTTGTATTTGTTCTTACATAGATACATACATAACTTCACGCCAGTTCCCTTGCGGGGTAGGAACGAACAACAGAGCGCCATTTAGGCCCATTCTTACACACCTCACTTGCTTCTTGGACATTCATAGCTCTCTTCATGCACGCTCGTCTGTTCTTAAGGCTCCTGACATCACCTTCTGCTAGTACACGATCAATTTGATCATGGAAGGTGTGTCGTGGCCTTCCACGACTTCTGCATCCATCCACTTTTGCATTGTATATCTGTTTAGTCATTCTTTCATCGTGCATTGTTTTCACATGCCCGAACCACCGGAGCATTCCTTTCCTTACCTTCACCTCGACACTCTCTTTCTTACTTCGGTATTACGAACGCGGTCCGCGAGCGTCACTCCGCAGATTTTGCGCAGTACTCGCATCTCGACCGCGTTTACTCTACTTTCATGCTCTCTCTTCCATACCCATATATTTGTTCTTGATTTATAAATAGCTATATGTATAAGAGCCGTAAGCACCTTTATAATAACAGTTCTATGTATTATATTACATATGTAGGTAATTGTAATTTCACTACAATCAAGCATTATATATTCATTCTAAATTAATTAATATTAATAGACTTATATTGCCATCTTTTAGATTACAAAAAGTACTGTCCTCCTTGTTGGGGGTTGGTATACGCTTCTTCAATAAGATTCCGAGTGAAATGTTAGATCTGCCTTTCACTAAATTTAAAACGAAATTAAAAAGCATCTTGCTAAAAAGGGGATACTACACTATTGAAGAATACTTAAATGACAAAAATTCAATTACATAGCACTTGCTCCAATCTCTTACACTAAATTTTATATAACGTTTTTTTTTATCTTGCCATGCTTGTAAGTAATTTGTGGAGACATATTGCAGCATAACATTTTAGCACGTCATGTCATTATTATAACTATAACATTATTTTTCTTTCCTATTATTGTCTTGGTTGTTGTTGTTGTTGTTGTCTGTTGTTCGTGCCTACCCCGCAAGGGAACTGGCGTGAAGTTATGTATGTATGTATGTATGTATGTCTTGGTCTTATTGAGTATGCATTGTTTGCTACAACTCCATTAATTCTTCAAAAATTAATTCTGTAACATACTTCTGTACAAAACTTATAAAAAAAAGAATTTGAGATTATAAATAGAATATGAAATATAAAGAAAAACAATTTTAGCTACACGTGTTGCTGGGGAGTTTCTTGCCGCTTCTTCTTCTTTACAGCATCTACACGTTGCGAAGCGGTGTACATAGAATATGAAGTAAAAATTAAATTTTAACTTACATGTATGACCATTAAAAAGTGTTCTCCAGTGGAACTTATTTTGAATAAAAACTCTTGAAATTGAATTTAGTTACAATTTCGTCATTTTGTCTTTATTCTTTTGCCTTCTACAAATCAATTGAAGTCTTTTCCTTCCGCACCCCTTTATTCTGGTATACTTCCTCTGTTTCACCACAAAACAAATCAAATTATAGCTTAATTATTTACGACAGTAATATTTTTTGTGCTTAAATAAATGAACGATGCTACTCGACTCCACCGCGGCTAACCGAATTACCAAGATTGATCGTTTACTACTCTTTTATCACAGTCTCGTACGCCCATTAATCAATATTAAGGAAACATTTTTCGAGTTAAAGGCGGAGAAAAATATACTAAATAATTTCCCACGAATTATCTGTGTTAGTGTGTTGGAGTAATTAAAGATTACCGGATTTGTTGCACCTGTTAAAACTAAAATATTATCTACTCTTGCAGCACTTTCACTGGTAAGAAAACGCATTCGTATCTTATATTATCTTATACTAATATATAAAGCTAAAGAGCTTGTTTGTTTGAACGCGTTAATCTCAGGAACTACTAGTCTGATTTGAGAAATTATTTCAGTGTTATATAGCCCATTTATCGAGGAAGGCTATAGGCTATATGTAATCACGCTAAGGCCAATAGGAGCGGAGCACCAATGAAGAATGTTTCAAAATCGGGGGGTTTTGAAAACAAATTCCATGCGGACGACGTCGCGGGCTCTGCTAGGAATTCATAATGCGCATTATGATTGACAGACGTTCGATTTGCGCTCCTCTAATAACCTCCTGTTTAGGGCACCTGCACATTCATCAACATTACTCCAAATCCTTCGCTATGGAGACTCCCTTTGGAGCTCGTTACCCGTAGATGTCAGAAAAGCTAAATCACTTGCCATATTCAAAAAACATGTCAAAAACCATTACCTTATCTTCTATATATATATATAAAATGAATCGCAAAATGTGTTGGTAAGCGCATAACTCAACAACGCCTGGACCAATTTGGCCAATTCTTTTTTTTTTAATGTTCGTTGAGGTCCAAGGATGGTTTTTACGGCGAGAAAAATTCGAATAATTGCCGAGAAAACCCTAAAAACAGCCCTTTTCTTTTTCCCATACAAATGTTTTCTAACTAAAATGTAGAGTCAATTTGAACTTTATTGCTATTCAATAAATTTCATATTAAATTACAAGCTTTCACTGTTGTCTAAGCAATGTAGGTGTGTTCCTAACGCTAAAGAGTCAATTTGCACTTTATTACCGCTGACAAAGTTCAAATTCATCATATCTATCAAAACAGTGTGCGCGTGCGCATGGAGGATCTAATGTCGCGTGCCGAGACTAAAACAAAAGAAATAATATCGCGAAGCCGACCAAATTATGTTTATTATATTATTGTGTGTGTATTATTGTATATTATGTTTATTAAATCCCCATGACTTCCTTGCAGATCATTATCTCCACTATCCGAGCGAGCCACCCACTTTTTAAATATTTGTCACCTTTAGGTTCGCACTGTCCCTTTAGATTATTTTTCCAATCAGGTTTGAACCCTAAATTCGCCTCTTAGTTTGAAGCCCTCTGGCAGACAACCCAGTCGGGGTTTTTTAGTGGGTCCCAGAAGGGTGGCCAAAGCTCGTGCAAGCGAAGATACTTTGGTCACCCGAGCTGAACCCCACACACCGCCCTATCACCAGAGTGACGATTCTGTTCAGGAGAATTTTCTGCCTCGGCTATAAAATAGGTAGGAACAAAAAACTGCCACATTCCTAATATTTTTGACAGAACGAAGTCTGTCGGGTCTGCTAGTTTTATAATAAAACATATAGTTTTCTATTCTTATTAACTTAGCTGTTTACTGTCTACATTGTACTGTTTTTTCCTTTTTTATTTTACTACTTTTTAATTTAATTATACCTAGGCGTAAGTTGTTAAAAGTATCCTCTCAGTCAGGCTGCTTGGAAGAGATCGCTTTAAGCGATAAAGCCGCGTTTTGTTTTGCTGTTACATTATTGTAATTGTTTATTTGGTGAACAATAAAGTGTTTTCTATTCTATGATAATCGTTATTTATATATATTATATTTCGTCTATTCGTGCAGGAACGGAGAAAGAATACAATTTCCTGCGGCCAGGCGGCCTGTCGTAAGAGGCGACTTAACAACCCACAGCCAGGTGGTAGGGCATTTGCTCGACTGGATGGCGAACACCCCTGCTCTAGAGTATGCCGCCATAGCAACCTTGTGTTGTGTTCCGGCATTAGTGACCAGGTTCCAGTCTCCTTTAAGAGAGCAGCACCGCATTTGTAGCACCTTTGGTGTTGCAAATGTCCATAGGCGATGATAACCGCTTTCCATCAAGTGGGCCGTCTGCCTGTCTGTTGAACTCCTGCAATAAAAAAATATTTTGGCTCTCCATAACTAAAGGAAAATATAAGGATTGGCTTCGTTCATACATGTGCCTCAGTTCTAAGGAGCATGTCTTACCATCTCTAAAGGCTAATTTACATTGATCCAGCTACTAACCTACCTCACCTACCGGGTCCAATTGTGAATCTAAATCATCCACCCATTCAAACACAAAATGTCATCAAAATTGATCAAGCCATTTTTGAATGTTATTCAGACTAACGACCGGCAAACAGGCAGACGGCCCACCTAATGGAAAGCGGTTCCATCAGCTACGAACATTTGCAACACCAAAGGTGCTACAAATGCGCTGCTGCTCTCTTAATGGAGACTGGAACTTGGCTACTAACGCCGGAACAACACAAGGTTGTTATTGCAGCAGACTCTAAACCAGGGGTGGTAGTTATCCAGACGGCTAAATATACACCCTACCACCTGGCTGTTTTGTCTGACTAAAGAAAGCTAAAGACTTAAAGCTCACAACAAAGAAACTACAAAGAAATCGTAGTAAAAAGATTAATGAAGACCAATGGTTCTCAATCAGGGCACAAAAGGGCACGATCCCCTAACCGTGAACCTATTAAAATAACCGGAACAGGAATTCACGTTCCACATACCAATAAACCGTTGCACCGTGGACCGGAGGCGTGAGGATGACAAATGACCCCGACGGGCAGGTATTAACGATAGACCCGATCACCGGTCACCCGTCGCAATGGCCAGCATATTAAAGTCTGTGCATATTTGTACGCCTCGTTTCGTGAGTCGCGGGGACGTCAAAGCAATTTTTGTTTGCTTATTGGTCTGAGTTGTTTACTGTAAACATTGTTCCGACACTTTATCGTCCTTTTTATCGTAAACGACATTTGGATCTAATTATATTTTTTGTTGTCAAAGGTATTTTAAACTTTTATTTAAAACTTTCAGTTTAAGTTAGATTAGGCACTACTGAATCAAATACTGTCAGTTTTATAACAAAATAATATTTGTATACATTATGCATAGTGTTCCGATAGGATAGGTTTCAGTCTCTCCTTCAAGATCGATAGCATATTTGTGTTACAAATGACCATAGGCGATAGTAACCGCTGTCCATGAGATGGGTCGTCTGCCTGTCTGATATATTTTTAGGTAATGTTGTAATTAGTTTTGGGTGGTAAAAAATTGTTATTAATATAAAGACATACGAAATTGAAATATAATTTTTAAATTAAAAAATAACATCTTAATTAAATTTTAGCCAACAAAGAATAGATATACAGGTTGTTTAAAATTAAAGATGTCTAGAAACATGGTGTGGAATGTTTAATTAAAGTCATCGACACCAATTTATGAATTTCGTAACGATAGTTACAAACATTTTCTTAGTCTACTAATAAATAGTGTTACGTGCTGTGGGTACCGAGATTGGAAGGAAACACCGATTTAAAGAGATACTGCCTTTATTTAATTAAAGACTAGTTAAATAAAAATACCTCTTTAAATTATGCACACGCTTTTTCTCGATTGAGTCGCGTTCCGATCCGTTCAATCGACGTTCCGGTGTCTCGCCAGTGAACGATCTTGAAGCTTCACGTCTTGATGCTCCACCGTGTCGTTGTCGCGCAATCTGAAGGCTTTTTTGATCCCTTTGTTCTCTTCTCGTTGCTTTCGGTTCGCTAGCCCGTGCGAGTCAGCCGCCGTTTTTTTTTTTTGGAGCTGGGCTCAGCTGAGTTGCCGCAGATGGCTGTTTCAGCGATACCGGACTTTGGGGGCTTCCCGACTCCGCGGGAGCGAAGGCGTTCAGCCCGAAAGCAGCACACTCGAGGAGGCACCTCCTGTTAGGTTCGACCTCGGCTCGATCGCTGCGGGGGATTTACTCTATATTGAGAATTAGCCGTTAAAGGCTGAAAGAGCTAAGCCAACAGGCTGAAATGATTGTTTGGGGACCAATTATCGACTCCGCCGGCGGAGCCGATCCTAGTCTATCATTACTACCGCTTCATAACGTGTTATAGCTGGAGGAGAAGAAGCGGCGGAAGAAACTCTCCAGCAACACGCCTATGGTAATCTTGTATGGCTACTTGTGTCTGTAGTGAGTGAGTGAGATTGGTGGGGTCTTACCTTTGTGTAAGAGGATCCGAGCCGGGGGCTCTTCGGCGTCTATTTTGTCTACGTCTGTTATGCCAGGCTGATGTTCTGAGCCTCGGGGGGTTCATAGTCGCGAGGAGACGGGTGATTTCATCGGGCTCGTCAATGAGTACATTGCGAGGGCGACGATTTCTCATGGGAGCGTTCGGTGTGGGTTTGTAGTTGAATATGCCGCCATGCGCAGATTGTCGCCCTTATATACACGGTCTAGAATGAGCCTTTTGACGTCTCGTTTTAACATTTGCCTGAACTTATATTTCTACCCTGCTCTTTCGTGTCCTTGTATTGCAACATTGTATTGTGTAATTGTTAAGGCGAAGACTACACGTTATTTTCTTAAGGAGAATAAATTCTGCTACGCGTATCCGTCACAATAGTACAGTATATTAAAATCCTAATTAATAAAAGGAGTCAAAATGCATAAGATCTTGGGTATATGAAAATTGTATTATATTAGACGAAACTACAAGTATATCAAGCACAATCATGTTTAAAAATATACTGGTATATGTATGGAACTGTAACATATAGGTGCTGATAAATGTAACACCTACCGGCGCTTGCGCAACTCAACGCCTCTTTCCGCGTGGGTTATAATAGGCTCAGAAAAAAATCATAATCCGATTCAATCCAACAATACAATGATTCATATTTCTTTGTAAATTTAACGAGGATTATTTGTCAAATTTTTATCTATTTCCATTATAATAAGCTTTGACAGAAATATTGAAAGAAGAATTTATAACCACCATACACGCACTTATTTAATACGAATAAAACATTATTATTTATTATATCTTAATAAATTCATTCGGTAGTCGCCTTGATATAATGTATTTTAATTTTTCTTATTAATTTATAATTCACGTCAGTATATTTAATAAACAAAATAAATTGTAGATAAGTAAACGAAGCAACGTGTATTGCGGCTACAGCAGAACTCATTGGTACCGGAGTAATGTTTTAATTGGGGGTAAATATAACTCAAAATATAATTCCACTGAATCCGTAAGCCACGGCTACCAGAACAAAAGATCAAGAGACTGCCAACCTGTTTTTAATAAAAAAATGCTTTAAAAATCAACGATGTTGAATGTCTTGGTTTAAGTTATGGTAAACAATAAAGAGTTTTCATTCATTCATTTCATTCGTTCTCCTTGTTTTCGGTCGTTCGATCGGTTTTTAGTTATTTTCGATTATTTACTCATTGACCCCCCACTTCTGACTCTAGATTCATATTCAGCGAAAAAAAATACACCAATAAATCATAGTCTGACCCAGCACACACAACTCTTTTTTGTGGACGTGTATATTTTTCGTTGAACCTACGTGTACGCGCCATTAAGAATTATCTATATACGTCATTAAATCTTACTCACTGCATTAAATGAATTATATTTATCAGCACATTTTTATGTGTGGTTATTTTCCAATAATCTATTTGCTCTTTATCTATCGTTACTGCATTGCGATACTCATATGCGATGATAATGTCTAGCAGTGGCGCTGAGGTAAAAATTCGGCTAGGGCAACCGGTTGAAAATACATACCCTATGATCTATGACGCAAGCGCCGACTACACCGCTGTTGAAAATAGCTCCGCTGCACTTGACATACTTACACATCTATAATTACTGTATAATTTTACAAAAAAAAAAAGTCAAATTAATGTCTGTGGTTTAAGTGGATTACAGTCTGTGTTTGTTAATTAGTTGATTTCCAACTTTTAATTACTATTTGCATGCCTGAAAAGGCAAAAACATGTGAAACATAACATATTGTCATCTAATGTTTTTACTAACCCTATTTTTAGGCAGATAAATGATTTGATTTCATTTGTGTAGGACATGCGTGCCACTGGTTTCACAATAAAGCCGAAGACCTCACGAAGTGGAGAAGAAACAGTTGGAAAGTGGACATCAGAGTCCGTAACGGACATTCTGAATACAATCGAAATTAAACTTGATGATTACTACAGTTTATTTTACACTAGTATGTCTTCGTGAATTCGTACGCGTAGATTTAATCAATCAACTCGGTGTGCCGGTCGATACAGAAAGCATTCACATAAAGTTGGTAAATACAGGTAGGGCTTAATCCAAAAGTTATAGTTCTATATCTCAGGAGCAGTACTATTATCCGTGCAGGAATGGAGAAAGAATAGAATTTCTTGCGGCCGGGCGGCCTGTCGTAACAGGCGACAACACAAACCACAGCCAGGTGGTAGGGTATTTGCACGACTGGATAGCGAACACCCCTGGTCTAGAGTATGCCGCCATAACAACCTTATGTTGTGTTCTGGCATTAGTGACTAAGTTTCAGTCTCCCTTAAAAGAGCAGCAGCGCATTTGTAGCACTTTTGATGTTGCAAATGTCTATAGGCGATGGTAACCGCTTTCCATCAAGATTTCTATATTTTTGGTAGAGTACTACCTTATTCCTTTTCTGTACTCTTGATAAGGAGGATACAAAATTTCACAACGGTAGGCCGAGTAGTTACGGCGTAAAAGCTTAACAAACAAACTCAAATTTACAAATTGAGTATGATGCGGTACTTAAAATGTATTGTTACGTATTTGTAGGATGTAAATTCGAAAATGTCGTTGGAATTATCACAAAGTTTATTAGAAGTACATACACGTAATTCACATTTCTTACAAGTACTTTTTTATTGACTTTCCACTGGCAGATAGATGATGTTATAGGAAGTAACTTTGGCTACTTTTTTAAGGTTCCGCTAAAAAAAACTTTCACGCGGATGAAGTCACGGGCACAACTTGTACTATATATAAATCGATCAATTATACATATAATACTAGCTGTGCCCGCGTCGTCGTCGTTTGAAACGATCTTCATTGGTGCTCCGCACCTATTGGCCTTAGCATGTTGATATATAGCCTATAGCCTTCCTCAATAAATGAGATATCTAACACTCGAAGAATTTTTCAAATCAAGCCAGTAGTTCCTGAGGTTAGCACGTTCAAACAAACAAACTCTTCAGCTTTATATATTAGTATTAGATTATTATTGTTTTGATAAATACATTTAAAAATTGTTCACACATCCACAGGTTAAACAAATTGACACTAAATACAAAGTTTACCACCTAAAATACCAGAACCTTGCCACCTGTATCTCTGAAAATAGAGATTCATAAATTCAAAAACAAAGTTTTCAAATAAAACAACGCGAAACTCCATTTGAATTTGATTACCACCATTTCTATCAACCATTCCCAAAAGAGAGCTAAAATCAAGCGCTTGTGTGTTATTGTCTTCAAAAACAATCAATACTTTGCAGCAGGGTTGCCAGCTACTACATTCCATCCTTTTATTTATTTTAAACAAGTAACAAGAAGTCGTGGAAGGCCACGACACACCTTCCATGATCAAATTGATCGTGTACTAGCAGAAGGTGATGTCAGGAGCCTTAAGAACAGACGAGTGTGCATGACAAGAGTTATGAATGTCAAAGAGGCAAGTGAGGTGTGTAAGAATAAGCCTAAATGGCACTCTGTTGTTCGTGCCTACCCCGCAAGGGAACTGGCGTGAAGTTATGTATGTATGTATGTATGTATGTAAACTTACTTTAATTCGATTTTTTTTTATTGCAGGAGTTCAGCAAACAGGCAGACAGCCTACTTGATGAAAAGCGGTTACCATCGCCTATGGACATTTGCAACACCAAAGGTGCTAAAAATGCGCTGCTGCTCTCTTAAGGGAAACTGGAACCTGGTCACTAATGCCGGAACACAACTCAAGGTTGTTATGGCGACATACTCTAGACCAGGGGTGGTAGCCATCCAGTCGGGCAATTGCCCTACCACCTGGCTGTGGGTTGTTTTGTCGCCTCTTACGACAGGCCGCCCGGCCGCAAGGAATTGTATTCTTTCTCCGTTCCTGCACGGATGAAAAAATTACCTTATCACAAAATTAACGCCCAGAATATACTTATAACGAGTTAGACAACCCTACTAAATTGACGGTGGCTCAAAACAGCATAATAGCCAATCAGAAAGTTTCAGATACACTCGCTTCCAAATGTCGGCGAGATAAAACATTTGAAGAGGTACTAAAAAGAGGGGGGTTTTCGTTCAAAAGTTTAGAGTAATGTCGGACAGGTGTCCTCGAAGTCGTAAAAGTTTTGAGAACCATTGGGGATTTCGAAAGTGTTTTTTCTTAAGGCGATGCTACCTAAATACTAGAATCTGTATATATATAATTTCTTGACCTCACTAACTGACTGGGGGGTAAGGGGTCTACGATTAACATCTTGTGGACCCAATTGTCAACCTCACCTGCCCGCGGTACCCCCTGCGGTCAGCAAACGAGGCTCTGGCGACCGATCAATGGCGGTATAACCATCGCAAGAAAACCGGCCTATAGAAATCCCCAGGTCGGAGACGGGCAGCAGCGTCCCCGGTGCAAATAGACCGGCACTGCGGTTACCAACCCGCATGCCAAGCGTGGTAACTATGGCATTTAACCCCCAAATACGCCGTCTTGGGGAGGCCTACGTCCAGCAGTGGACTGCAAATGGCTGACGACGAACTAACTGACTGACAGACTGATTGACTGACTGACAGACTGGGAGATGATTGACTGACTGACAGACTGGGAGATGATTGACTGACTGACAGACTGATTGACCGACTGACAGATTGATGTACTGACTGACTGAGTGGCTGACTGACATATCAACGCATAGCCCAAATTACTGGAACTAGGACCGTGCAAATTTAGATATAGGTTTTATTTATACTGTAGGTATGCACTAAAAAAGGATTGTTGAAAATTCAACCCTTAAGGGAATTAAAAAGATGATGGACGTTTGTCTTGTGTATTATTGGTCTGGAGAGAAATGTTGTTTGAGAGGTTTATATATTTTACTAGCGGTTCCGGCAGATGTTGCCCTGCCCTGAAAATATAAACATCTAGAACTCGATTCCAGCGCCACCTACCCGGTCTAATTGTGAATCTATACTATCCTCGGACCCACTCAAACATTATTTTTTACGAAGTGTATGTAGTGATCCTTATTTTTTTCTAGTAATAAATATAGCCTATGTTAATTTGGAATAATGTAGTGTTCTAATGGCGAAAGAATTTTCAAAATCGGTCCAATAGTTTTTGAGTTTATTCGTTACAAACATACAAAGTTACAAATCGTTCCTCTTTATAACATTAGTATAGGTTATAAATATTAATTAATATACATACATACATACATAACTTCACGCCAGTTCCCTTGCGGGGTAGGCACAAACAACAGAGCGCCATTTAGGCCCATTCTTACACACCTCACTTGCTTCTTTGACATTCATAACTCTTGTCATGCACACTCGTCTGTTCTTAAGGCTCCTGACATCACCCTCCGCTAGTACACGATCAATTTGATCATGGAAGGTGTGTCGTGGCCTTCCACGACTTCTGCATCCATCCACTTTTGCATTGTATATCTGTTTAGTCATTCTTTCATCATGCATTCTTTCCACATGCCCGAACCACCGGAGCATTCCTTTCCTTACCTTCACCCCGACACTCTCTTTCAGACCTTAATAAACTCTTAATTAATATATTGACTAAATTCAAACTATTTATTTTAATTTTAAAGAAATACAATTTAATACGACTGACCGATAGGACACAGAGAAAAAGGGAATAACAAAAGTTAAAAAATATATGTACTATTTTTAATCTACGCGAGCGAAGCCGCGAACAACAGCTAGTATATATATATTACAGATTAAGTTTTGTAAATAATCATTTGATAACATTATAGAGAAAAATAAAGTATAGCAGACAGTCTGAAGACCCACTTGATGGAAAGTGTTTACGTTGCCTACAGACATTTGTAACATCAGAGGTATTGGTGATAACACAGAGAGAGAGAGAGAAATTTATGGATGTAGGTGATAAGATAGAATGTAAGAGTTTAAATATCTTTATAATATTTGTTTTTTTTATATATTTTTTTTATTGCAGGAGTTCAGCAGACAGGCAGACGGCCCACTGGATGGAAAGCGGTTACCATCGCCTATAAACATTTGCAACACCAAAGGTGCTACAAATTAGAATAAATTGCTCTCTTAAGTGAGTCTGGAACCTGGTCACTAATGCCGGAACACAACTCAAAGTTGTTATGGCGGCATTCTCTAGACCAGGGGTGGTAGCCATCCAGTCGGGCAAATGCCCTACCACCTGGCTGTGGGTTGTTTAGTCGCCTCTTACGACAGGCCGCCCGGCCGTAGGAAATTGTATTCTTTCTCCGTTCCTGCACGGATAAAAATTTGTACCATAAAACTGTCATTATAAACATATTATATATGACGGAGGAGCAACCTCCGTGGTGACTTTGAAGAGTGTGACGCCAGTAACGCTGACGTCACAATTGTTGGCTTCTTGGTGACAACCCATATTTGAGTCCTCGAAATAGAATTTCAAGAGTTCTCGGTATCGTTTATTCCAAGAGCGTTACGTACGTTACGACTTCCCAGAGAGGTTCGTCCAGTTCGGCTGCTCGAGCATTACAACTTTACCGGGGCTTTTGGGGCGAGTGCCTTCGCGAAGCGAAGGCGCTCGAGCCCGGGGGGGCAACTTGCTCGAGGGAGCTCCCTAAGGAGTTTTACCTCGGCTGGACTGTTGCCATGAGAGGGGGATGAATTTAATGATGCCCACCATAGGGCGACACAAAGCACTAATTGAGAACGGGCGACGGGTAATATAAAGCCCGAGGGGAAGGATCCCGGCGGGCCGGGATCGGTGGTTCGCGGCGGCCTACGCTATCTTACTGCCGTTTCGCAACGTGTTATAGCTGGGAGAGAAGAAACGGCTAAAGAAACTTCCCAGCAACACGCCTAGTCTATCCTGTGGGGGGAGCTATGTCTCCTAGCGTCCCTCGCGGGGACGTGGAGAGATCTTGATTGGCGGCGTCTGAGACGCCGCCGTCTGTGTCTGTCTGTCGGTGCCTGCCAGCCTACCGTCCTAACCGTGGGCGGACTGATCCGGGCCAGCCGTTTCGTAATAACGTCGACTCTGTCCGTCAGGACGTTACGCGGTCGTCGAACAAGAGCCTTTCGACGAAGGAATATTGCTGATTAGGAGTCGCGATGGTGGTATACATATAATTATTGTACGATTATTTACATTTTAATAATAAATATATAACTATACTATATATACAAATATACACATAAGTCATATACATATACAAGATATGGTGATATGTAACTATATACAATATAATATCTACTAGTTATATAAAATTAATGCAAAAGTGGATGAATGCAGAAGTCGTGGAAGGCCACGACACACCTTCCATGATCAAATTGATCGTGTACTAGCAGAAGGTGATGTCAGGAGCCTTAAGAACAGACGAGCGTGCATGACAAGAGTTATGAATGTCAAAGAAGCAAGTGAGGTGTGTAAGAATAAGCCTAAATGGCGCTCTGTTGTTCGTGCCTACCCCGCAAGGGAACTGGCGTGAAGTTATGTATGTATGTATGTATATAAAATTACATATCATTATATTGCAGATAGTATTTCCTGACCATGTTCTTAAATGTTATTAGAGATTTAGCTTGTCTGACAGCAACAGGCAATGTGTTCCAAAGTTGGACAGTCTTAACCGTGAAAGAATTCTTGTAAGTAAGTATGTATGTAAATTCGGGTAGAATCTTGCAAATTAAATTTGACCAACTTCCCGGTTTCCAAATGATCTGAAGTTTTGCACATATATGTATATCGCGTGACAATGCATGGAGCTGCAGCAACCATGGAGCTGATCTGATGATGGAGTCGGAAGGTGGCCATAGGAGCTCCTGTACTAAACAAGATAGATCCGTCGTGTTTGGGCTCGTTTTACTTGTCTTGGCTAGCACTCTGCTGCTACATGATATCCAGGATCTTAAAGCTTTTATTTAAAAACCTTTTTAAAAAAGCTTATTTTACTTACTTTTTTTTAACTATTCCACGCGGACGATATCGCGGGCAGAAGCTATCAAAATAATAAAATAGCAAGAAAAGCTGCACAGAACGTTCTATGTGCAGAGAAGTAATTTTTAAAATTTTTGACACGCACCCTCTTAAGAAATAACTCTAAACTTTCTTTTCTTAATATTTCCATGCATTTTAAGCAGTTTTATCTTGTACAGGGTTAAGGGGAAAAGGGAAATTGTTTTCAAAGTTGACTTACGAATTACTTTTTGTTGAGGAAAAATTACGATATTTCCATGATAAAACTTTGGCGCTGCTAACTCATTTCCTTATTAACTTTGAAGTAAGAGAAAATTGGCGGCCACTTTTTACATGTATTTTATATCTGGTGATATTTTGAAAAAATTACTATCATTGATACTCCACTTTGTTGTTCCTCAGTTTTCCTAGCCAAGATCAATGTTCGTGACCATTCCATTTTTTTTTATTGCGGGAGTTCAGCAGACAGGCAGACGACCCACTTGATGGAGAGCGGTTACCGTCGCCTATGGACATTTGCAACACCAAAGGTGCTACAAATGCGCTGCTGCTCTCTTAAGGGAGACTGGAACCTGGTCACTAATGCCGGAACACAACACAAGGCTGTTATGGCGGCATACTCTAGACCAGGGGTATACCCTACCACCTGGCTGTGGGTTTTCTGTCGCCTCTTACGACAGGCCACCCGGCCGCAGGAAGTTGTATTGTTTCTCCGTTCCTGCACGGATAGAAAGTGAATGTGGATTAGCTGAAGGGACATTGGAGCATATTCTCTTCCATTGCGATAAAATGAAAACCCCGCTCTACGATATCTTACCACGAGATTTCCCCCTCCCTGTCAGTCTAAACTCTATGTTAATTCTAAATGATAATGTTTATTAGGGTGGCGCAAAAAACCGACTATCTTTTTTTGAGGCTCGAGTAAAAAAATGTAAGTTTTAGATGTTTTAAGAACTTCCTCCAAGGGACAGCTCAAAAAAAAAAAATTTAAGAGGTCGCCCCAAAGTGTTTTAATTTTTTTTCTCGTTACAGTATAATTTTATAGACCAAAAAATAATAAGTTTCTGAAAGTATCAGTTAAAAATTTGAATTTTAAAAGATCGCTCATATTTTTTTTAAATTTACCAGTGCATTACTCGCTCGAAGATATCTAAAGTACGAGCGACTTCTTAGTTTTTTTTAAGCTGTTCTTTGAAGGTAGTTCTTAAAACATAAAAAACTAACATTTTTTCACTCGAAACTCAAAAAAATAACGGTTTTTTGCGCCACCATAATGTTAATGTGTGTATTTTATATAAATTTTTAATGATTAATAACATTTATTTATAGTGTAGGTAGTATAATTTAATATATTGTTACATGCCGACAAAAGCAAATGCACACCTGCTTGCCATTAAGAAAAACAGTCTATTATGTATTGTAATATTTTATGGCAGTCATTAGCAGGTGTGTCGAACTAATTCTTGGAAACTATTGTTTTGCGTCGAGACATATTGTATTTGTACAGGATAAAAGGAATGCCCGAACGGAGGGGTGAGGCAGTCAAGCGACGATTACGATGCAAGCAAGACGTACATTTGATAAGCTATATAGTGACGGACTTTGCGCTTGTTATTGAATTGTGCAGTTTGTACTGGTTGTACTTCTGTCCTTAATGATATTTTTACTGCTTATGTGTTTAAACTATTGTTATTTCCTATTTTATCTCATACTAGAGGCCCCAGCAGACGTTGTCCTGCTCTGAAAAAATAAAAATCTATGACCCGATCTCAGCGCCACCTACCGGTTCCAATTGTGGATTTTTTTTATTATTATTATCATCTCTACGGACTTGAGTTCCGTACTCTTTTTTACAACTTAATTTCTAGATTTATTTATTTTTTAATTTTACACGCTTATTAGTTATTTTGGTTCATGTATGTGACATTAATTTATTGATTTTTGTGTTGAGGTGTATTGAGGTATGTGTCTTACGAAAAACTTATTATATTAATTTATTATAGTTTTAATACTAAACTTATACTAATGTAGAGTGTATCTGTTACATGCTTGTGTTGTGAGGAAGAGCATGTGCAGTGTGGGCCTTATATCTATACTTATATATATTGTCATATCTAGTTCCATGTGTGTGTACTGCCAATTGTGGATTTAAACCATCCGGGAACCCATTCAAACACACAAAAACAAAATCACCAAAATCGGGTCAGGTGATTAGAAGGATTCTAGAACCCGATCTCAGCGCCACCTACCGGTTCCAACGGGATAAGAAGTATCATATGTCCGTCTCCTGGTTCTAAGCTACCTCCCTACCAATTTACAGCCAAATCAGTACAGCCCTTCTTGAGTTATAAATAGTGTAACTAACACGACTTTCTTTTATGATAGACTAGCGGCCCCAGCAGATGTTGTCCTGCTCTGAAAAAATAAAAATCTAGGACCCGATCCCAGCGCCACCTATCGGTTCTAATTGCGATTCTAAACCATCCCGGAACCACCTCAAACACACAATAACAAAATCAACAAAATCGGGTCAGGTGATTAGAAGGATTCTAGAACCCGATCTCAGCGCCACCTACCGGTTCCAACGGGATAAGAAGTATCATATATCCGTCTCCTGGTTCTAAGCTACCTCCCCACCAATTTTCAACCAAATCGCTACAGCCGTTCTTGAGTTATAAATAGTGTAACTAACACGACTTTCTTTTATATATATAGATACGACCATATATAATATATCGACATGTATATTTGTCTATCCTATTTATGTTTTATTCACATTTATTACTAACTTAATTACCTCCAACAATAGTTTATGAAGTCTTATACATTTCGTTTACTCATCAACTCATCTATATTACTGCACTTTATTTCAAAGCACAATTAAAAAAAATTACCTTATTCCGGCATAGTTTCCGCTAAAACGGTAGCTTCTTGAATTCTGGGATACTTTGTGTCCCGTGAATCCCGCGGGAATTTCACATCAAGCGTGGACGAAGTCGCTAGGATATCCTAGTTTATGACATACTTGTTTCTTCATTGTATTTATACCATCTTACGTACCAGTATATAACATTAATATATTCTATTCTGCATTGTATCTTAAAACAACGAATAAAAATATTCAACCCGTCACACAAATTTTATTATAACATCTACTATTTTCACAATTAGCATGACATACTTCTGTACTAAGCTTTTGTTGCTACGCTAAAAGCTGATTAAAAAAAAAACAAAGTCTACGCTAAAAACACGTCAAAGAGGTTTTTGCCTAACACAAATAAAATACAACATGATGTCAAAAACTGACATGTCACCGAATTTGTTTAAAAAAAAAGAATAGTTTCGAATTTCGAATGTTTTGTAGGCCGTTTAAACGTCGAACAGAATATCCCGACAGGCTGAACTTGTTAAAAAGATATTTATGGATTTCTTACGTGTCAAGAACCAATAGTTAAAATATGTATGTTGTTCTTTTTGGATCGGCAGACAAACCCACGCATCGTAAATACTCAAGCTACTTGGACAACGAGGCTTTTTGGACGTGGTACAGCCATGCAGGAATCTATCTTAATTATCGCTCTTGCCGGCTCGATCAAGGTGATATCACGCTCTCACAGAATATCGGCGTGAAACGAGTAGCCGTGAGCTAATCGCATTCCGTGCGAGTGAGTTCTGATGATCCACTTTCCTTTTTCCATATCCGATCTATTCGAATAGAGATATTCCATTCCCCTATTCCAATCCCATATCACGTGCCCTCTATTCCATTTCTCTTCTCTGATTCCCCTATCTCACACCCTATCCCCTCTTCTTTAACCCATCCTAATCTCAATGAGCGAAGGTAACCACTTCCCATGAGCTGAGCTGTCTGTGTTTTTGTTAACTACGCAATAAAAATAAAAATTGTGTGTGTGTGCAGTTCACATGCAGTAGAAGTGAAACAAAGTGTGACAAGGGGTGGAGGAATTCTAAATCTCTTGACGTCACATTTCATATATTATATCGTTATAATAGATTTAAGCCTCAAAACATGAAATTTGGAGTATTAACGAAAAACTTTAAAACATTTTCAACTTTATTAAATTTAAATTATTAATTAAAATGTATTATTCTATCTCATTCTTTCGTAGGATTAGTCCTATAGATTTATGGCTTTATCTCTTTTTCGTTCGTTCAAATAAGCTAAGCTGGTCATGCTGTTAATAAACAACTGACAATTCCTAGCTTCGAATACTGAGCATACCGATTTCGCACCGCTGCTCCACAGACAAATTCAAAAGCGATCTAAAATACTAAAATATTAAATTTCTAAATACGCAATAAAAAATGTACGGGTGATCAACGTCGTCGTACAAAAAGTGTGTCGTCTAATGAGCATACCAGCCGGCAACGTTCTATGTTCAAATGCTTTTTATTTTTTTATGCAACCGTTGTTTGTGTAAACGGCTTGACCAAATCCGCGGTGTTTTTGTTAAAGGCCAGTGTGAGGTTGACCTTTTTGATTCAGCGTCAAATATCGGGATTGTGAGAGATTTTAGAAAATGTTTGGTTACAGGGAAAATGGTACAAATGTGAATTATACAGGATGGTCGAACAGTGACGTTCAGAAGAAAAAATTAATTTACATGAAGGGGTACCCGAATTACCCACCTGTATTTTTTACCAAAATATTAGTCTTCGAATGTTTTGAGTGACTTTTGAGAAATTTCGACTGCATCGGTTTTAAATGTTTATTATTATAATTGTACGTCTCTAGAGACCACGGGCCATAAAAATGGCCCGGACTTTTGGAGGACTTGTGTGGGGCCATTGGAAGGCCAACACGTAGATGCCCTTTGACAAATTTAATGTAAATGTGGCGTGACGCTGACCGGCGGTTATCCCTGTCCACACCATATAATAATGCAACCAAGGACAAGCCCCGGCCAGTGTAGGACTATTGTGGGAAATGAGGACAAAATTACCGGGGTATTGTGGTGAACTGCTAGTGGTACTAGAGGTCTGGGAATATGGGGACTATGGCGTCTGCCGTCGCAATGTTCAGGGAACATGGAAAAATGGGCAGACGGTGACTCGCCACTCCCTGCATGGGCCCCAAAAAATGCCATAGAAGACAGGGCGTGGGCGTGAGTGGCTAAGGGATGTAGAGAGATGGGTTGCAGGTTCACCGAAGCTACTTGCCATTTATCACTTCCACCCCTGGAGCTTGATTCTTGGCTCTAGCGATGCACTCCGTGCCGGCTGGTTAAGGCAAGCACGGAGGTGGGGGCCTTGCCTTGGTCCCCGGAGTCAGGTCCGAGGTGTCGCTACTCACCTAAGGCTTCGCCACAAAGCTCCCCTGCGGGTGTATTATTATTGTTACGACCGACAAAGACGGATTCACACCTGCAGTTTATTACATTTTGTTTACTGATTTATTGGCATACAGGTCATTGTCCTATTGTACTCGTTTATGGCAGTTTACAAGCATAATTAGCCGGGTGTGCGGATTAGGATTTCTAAGAAATTAAGTCGACGATACGGGCGGGCACACTTATATTTGTGAAGTATAAAACGACGGCAGGATGGAGAGAGGAGGCAATCAAAGCGTTAACACAAGCGAGGCAAGACGTGTGTACTATATTTAGTGACGGACTTTGCGCGTGTTATTGAATTGTGCATCACATTGGGACTTATTGCGTCCGGTTATATTTGTACCTGTGTTATTGTTAGTTAGTTATTACGTGTTTGTATAGTTCTAATAAATTCTATAGTAATTCCAACGGCATTTTTAATTCGAGTCCCGCACTCGTAACATTATTATTATTTATTGTTATGTCTGCTTCGAAGATTTTTTAAAATGTAACTAAGTCCTTTATATGAATTGTATGTTTACACGTAAAACAATCAGCACCAACAACATCAGTGTAAGTTACGAAAATTATACCTGAAAGTGATAAATATTATTTCCTGAGGTTGCCTGGAAGAGATTGCTTTTAGCGATAAGACCTGTTGTTTTCTGTACTTATGTTTCTTGAACAGTATCTTAATGTTGTACAATAAAGTATAATAGTGATCGCCCGTGGTCGAAATTCGGCTATAATAATTTGTTATCAAAGTCTATACTTCTATAATCACAGATTTCGCCAAGGCTACATTGTTAATTTGACTTTAACAATAAACAATAGAGTATATATGCGTGTGTGTGTGTCAAATACATGGTAGTGTGTGTTATGTATTTTTAAAGCATAATTAAAAAAAAAAAAAAAATTCGTCGCTTCTTCTCTATATAAACTACTAGCTGTGCCCGCGACGTCGTCCGATTTTGAAACATTCTTCATTGGTGCTCCGCTCCTATTGGTCTTAGCGTGACGATATATAGCCTATAGCCTTCCTCGGTAAATGGGCTATCCAATACTGAAAGAATTTTTCAAATCAGACCAGTAGTTCCTGAGATTAGCGCGTTCAATCAAACAAAATTAGTATATTTGGCTACAACACTAATACTTACATTTTAAATATCGCGATATCTTTTGAATGAAATGTTCGAATTGAATAATTCAAAAAGTTCTAGAAAGGTATTGAATTCATCTTGAATATAGAGTAATTTATCTTGATAAGGATTAATACCAAGGTACAAAATAAAGAGTTTTTGAAGCGACGGCATTTTAATTATTTAAAAAAATAAAAGAAAACACTTATTGTGAGATAACTACAATAGTTAGACATATGGTTACGCAATATTTT
This sequence comes from Dendrolimus kikuchii, assembly GCA_019925095.2. Taxonomy (NCBI): domain Eukaryota; kingdom Metazoa; phylum Arthropoda; class Insecta; order Lepidoptera; family Lasiocampidae; genus Dendrolimus; species Dendrolimus kikuchii. The sequence goes on along the minus strand of CM034405.1, from coordinate 20,451,425 downwards.
TTGTAGATAATTATATGTTCTGCAAAGTGGTAGTACATTGTTTTGTTCTGTAATCAATAGTTTTCGCAGCGGACGCCGTGTAAGGATTTTTTCGGGTCATTGTTTTACACCTTGGGTTTCATTATTGGACTTTTAGTAAGGATCCCTAATTTTTTTTAAACATGATATAGCTTATAGCCTTCCTCGATAAATGTGCTATTCAACACTGAAAGAATTTTTCAAATCGGACCAGTGGTTCCTGAGATTAGCGCGTTTAAACAAACAAACTCTTCAGCTTTATAATATTAGTATAGATAAGTGTGGGAATTTTCATACTCCTCCGTCCGCGCAATTTTCGTAAAAAGGGGTACAAAGTTTTTGCTACACGTATTAATATATAGATTCTATTCTATTGTATATTGTCCCATCATTATGACACCATTGATTTACCATTCAGACGTATTAGCAGACTTGGAGCCCAGTTGTACGCGCAATAGACGTTGAAATTGAAATCAAAATATAAAATTATAAACTAAACTATCTTATTATTTAATATACAGTACAAGCGATTATAGACTGTGTAACAAATCGCTGCCAGATGGGAGCGTGCCCAGAAGCCTGGCTTCATTGCCGCGCTGTATGGCGATGCTTATTTATTTTATAATTCAAATTAAGTTCCACCGGAGAACACTTGAGGTATAATATACAAGTTAAAATTTAATTTTACGTCCTATTCTAGGTACACATCTCCGCAAGATGTCATTGCTGTAAAGCAGTAGAAGCGGCAAGAAACTCCCCAGCAACACGTCTAGCGTTACAGACATTGCGTAATTAATTGTCTTTATTTAAACCATAAAAAGATAATTTCTAAATGTTTATACAATGAACATGAGATCGTCGAAAATATACACGACTAGCTTCTACCCGCGATATCGTCCGCGTGAAATAGTTAAAAAAAATTAGTCTTAGCGTGATAATATATCATCTATGGCCTTCCTCGAAAAATGGGCTATCTAACACTACAAGAATTTTTCAAATCAGACCAGTAGTTCCTGAGATTAGCGCGTACAAACAAACAAACTCTTCAGCTTTATATATTAGTATATGACTGACATATGAGAGTGACGTGTGAATGCGCCCTGGGAAGGAATATTGAACCCATCTTGTATAAATAACTTATTAATACACCCCGTTCCGTTTCGCACACATATTTTATTAATGTTTATTTATCGTTACGCTTCTACTCAGTTCTGTTGTGTACATTATTATTCTATTTATCAAACGCGTTTATTTGTAAAGGAATGTATTAGTTACATTGTTTGAACTGACTTCAAATAGGAGCAGATTCTCAATACGACTATATTGTAGAGTCGTACTCTGGTCCCGACAAAAACAAATTCAGACCTGTATACCTGTCAAAACACATTTTATTACCTTTCGGCATTTGGACTTCTTTTGTTTACTTTGTGTTTAAAATTTGTAACTAGAAAACAGCCCATTGTGTATTGTAATCTTTTAAGGCCTATTGTTGTATTGTGATCACTGCCAGGTGTCTCTGATTTAAAGTACAAACTGATTCTAGGAAATTCGGTCCACGCGGCCGGTCAGACATATTGCATCTGTGCAGTATAAAGCAGTAATAAATAATAATAATAATCGAGTCACCGTCTGCCCATTTTTCCATGTTCCCTGAACATTGCGACGGGCAGACGCCATAGTCCCCATATTCCCAGACCTCTAGTACCATTAGCAGTTCACCACAATAGCCCGGTACTTTTTGTCCTCATTTCCCACAATAGTCCTACACTGGCCGGGGCTTGTCCTTGGGTGTATCACTATATGTTGTAGACAGGGATAATCGCCGGTCAGTGTCACGCCACATTTACATTAAATTTGTCAAGGGGCCTTCCCATGGCCCCGCGCAAGCCCCCCAAAAGTCCGGGCCATTTCATGGCCCGTGGTCTTGAAATAGTATAATACACATACACGCATATATATATATATATATATATATATATATATATATATATATATATATATATATATATATATATATATATATATATATATATACATATATATATATATATATATATATATATATATATATATAACAAAAGGTCAAAACCAATAAATACACAAAAAGGTCATTGATCTCAGGTCAACCCTTAACTAGAACCTATTTTTGGAACGACAATCCAAAAGGTCAACTGACCTTCTAATAAAGTGCACGCTTAATTGTTTGAACTTTAAATCTAAAATCGGTCACTTAGGAAGATGACAACTATCACCAGTTGGCAGTAAAAAGTGGAAGGTAGAAGAAGGAAGGAAGGTTTGGAGGGCGTTTATCGATCAAATAAAAAAGCGGATAGCGGTCTTGTCGTATAAAGAAGTGAAACAGCTGGCCGAGAACAAAGAGTTAAACTATTAAACGGGTATTTACCCATCTGGATGGCTACCACCCCTGGTCTGGAGTATGCCGCCATAACAACCTTGAGTTGTGTTCCGGAATTAGTGGCCAGAAAGAAAGAAAAAACGTTAATATGGTCTTTTTTTTTATTCCAGTAGTTCAGCAGACAGACAGACGGCCTACTTGATGGAAAGCGGTTACGATCGCCTATAGACATTTGCAACATCAAAGGTGCTACAAATGCGCGGCTGCTCTCTTAAGGGAGACTGGAACCTGGTTACTAATGCCGGAACACAACTCAAGGTTGTTATGGGGATATACTTTAGTTTACTTTAGACCAGGGTTGATAGCCATCCAGTCGGGCAAATGCCCTACCACCTGACTGTGGGTTGTTTTGTCGTCTCTTACGACAAGCCGGCTGGCCGCAAGAAATTGTATTCTTTCCGTTCCTGCACGGATGTATACAAGTTTGTTTACTTTATAAAACAACATCGCTCCATCACGTCCAAGCACGTGACGTAACACATCACATGAATAGAAAAGAAAGAAAGACTTTATTTGAAGAAATAAAATTTAGAACCCAATTCCAGCGCCACCTACCGGGTCCAAATGTAAGCTATCCTATCTTTTAAGTCGGATCAAACTGCACACGGTGTGCAAATTTGATTAAAATCGGACCAGTAGTTTAGGAGTCCATCGCGGACAAACAACGTGACACGTAATTTATATATATTAAGATTATGCACAGAGCATATTTTGACAGTTTGTACCGAGCATTTTCAGCAAACAAGGTTTGCACTCAGCATATTATATAGCCCTGGAAAATGTAAAATTACCTTCAAAAACAGTAATAAAACCCACCTCAAACTTCGACTCATAAAATAAACAGCTTGCTCAAGAGCTACTTTAGTTCGACACCTTTTAACGAGTTCTACCCTCCTTTATAAAAAAGACCCTCCGAAACAATTAAGAAAACAATTACACCACTGTTACAACCCTAAACGATGTATCTGTTAAAATAATACCGGATGTTTAAGTCAGTCTTAAAAAAATAATGTGAAACAAAAATAAATGATTGAGTTAAGGTTCCGGATATTTAAGATTTATGGGCTGCATTTTAAAATAACGTGACTCTGTTAAGAAGTTCGAATTAGAGGGATTAGTTAGTTTATTAGTTATTGTTAGTGTTAATGAGGTAGTCTTCGAGTTTTGAATTTTGTATATTATAAGAAAATTATTTACTTCAAATACAATTATTATAAATATTTCGAGACGACTTTGTTCGCTGCTCTTTTCTTGTCAATCGAATGTCGCCCGCCGCGCGCGCGCCTTCCCCCTCTCGTGGTCCCCGCCCCGCACGCCCCACTCCTACTTACAGCGTGAACAGTTAGTTAGTTAAATAGTTATTATTAGTTAGTTTATTAGTTATTGTTAGTTAGTTAATAAGTTATTATTAGTTCGTTTATTTGTTATTATTAGTTAGTTTATATTCATCTATGGAGATATGTCACAGTATGATTTTTTAGCATTTCTTGTCATTGTATTCAAATAGAAGATTTGATAGAAGTTGTTACACGGATATACACACAGGGATGTACCGATAGATTTAAGGAATTATATGGTACATACATACATACATAGCTTCACGCCAGTTCCCTTGCGGGGTAGACACGAACAACAAAGCGCCATTCGGGCTTATTCTTACACACCTCACTCGCTTCTTTGACATTCATAGCTCTTCTCGTGCACGCTCTTCTGTTCTTAAGGCTCCTGACATCACCTTCTGCTAGTACACGATCAATTATATGGGCATGTATTTATTTTCAATTTAAAGTAACAAAGTATGTTGATTTTATTTAAATTTATTCATTTGTATTTACTAATTAAAGATTATACAAGTAGAATTAGTTTACCAAATTGGGTCATTTTGATCTTACGCCAAAAGGAAGGTTTGCACTGAAAATCAACGTTGTGTCGAATATAATTCCGGCACAGCAATATGCTGAGTGCAAATCTCGTTTGCTAAAAATGCGATGTACAAATTCTCAAGACATGCTCTGAAAAATGAATAAGGAATGTTTCTTTCTTTCTTTCATAAATTATTATGACAATACTTTTTGTTTGTTTCAAATTCATTAATTCTTTGAAAACTATACCTCTATATGTAATAATAAAGAGCATAAATAATTATGATGAAAAAAAATTATTTAGCTAGACGTGTTGCTGAGGACTTTCTTGCTGCTTCTTCTCCTTTAAACAGCGATAACACGTTGCGAAGCAGTTTACATAGAATAGGAAGTAGATTTAAATTTTGACTTACATTTATGACCATTGTGTTCTTCAGTGGAACTTATTTTGCATAAAAACTTTTAAATTTGAAATTCGTAATAGATTTGGCCACTTATTTTTGATTCTAGATTTTATTTTTGAGTCTGATCAATGCTATAGACTTATGAGGAGAAAGGTTTTGATGTCTCGTAACTAGGACTTAGATAATATTTTTTTAGCTTTTATTTATCCGTGTAGGAACGGAGAAAGAACACAATTACCAGCGCCCGGGCGGCCTCTTGTAAGAGGCGACAAAACAACCCACAGCCAGGTGGTAGGGTATTTGCCCGTCGGGATGGCTACCACCCCTAGTCTAAATTATGTCGACATAACTTTTGAGTTGTGTTCCCGCAATAGTGGCCAGGTTCCAGTCTGCCTTTAGATAGCGACAAATATCCATAGGCGATTATAAACATTCATCCATCAGGTGGGCCGGATGGACAGTCTGCTGAACTCATGCAAACAAAAAATTATGTTATTTAAACGCTTGTTCTTACATATGTATTTTTATTTTATTTTATTGTAATATATGTTCGCATCCCTATTATTTAGGATGTTTAGTAATTGTTTATTTTGAAAAGCAACATCATTTTATAATAGATAGAATAATCAATTTAATATAAAATATATGTGAATGAGAAAGAGAGTGTCGGGGTGAAGGTAAGGAAAGGAATGCTCCAGTGGTTTGGGCATGTAGAAAGTATGCATAATGAAAGAATGACTAAACAGATATGGATGCAGAAGTCGTGGAAGGCCACGACATACCTTCCATGATCAAATTGATCATGTACTAGCAGAAGATGATGTCAGGAGCCTTAAGAACAGACGAGCGTGCATGACAAGAGTTATGAATGTCAAAGAAGCAAGTGAGGTGTGTTACGCCTGAATAGCGCTCTGTTGCTCGTGCCTACCCAACTAAGTAAGGGAACTGGCGTGAAGTTATGTATGTATATGTGAATGAAATGCTTTAGTGAAGGACTGACCGACAACCTGACTGACTGATGGACATTTGTTAATTTTTATATTTTATTTTTAAGGTTTTAATTTAATTTAATAATAACAATCTGTAAAATGTGTTATAATTATGCATCTTTGTGTCTGAAATAAATAAATAATAATTAGTATTATTTTACTTATACAATACCGAACCCAAAAACCCTGTGAGTTTTTGCTTGCCAGTACGTCGTCGGTCAGATGCGCCGGCGCAGCGCAGCGAGGGACAATGATCTGTTTATAGTGAACTAAACATATGGCTGTCCGCTTTGTTACACACCATTCGTCATTCGGCCATGTTTGTTTCTGTAGTTTGAATTCTTTTTTTAAATCTTCAAATGTTTTGAAATCCATTCGCGGCTTTGTTATTTGTTTAAGTTGTATGGTTTATCTTTTCTATTTGATTGCAACTAATTTTGTTACGGACAGATGTAATTCGTATTTTGTTTTGGTTTTAGTTTCTATATATATACGGTTTAACGTACAACGTTTTGATGATGCTGCGACCTAGTAGATCTATTATTTCTTTGCCCTACTACAAGATGGCACCACCACTTCAAAAACTACAGCCAGCATCCACAATTAACAAGAATAATTGATGCAACTGTTATATATGTCGCCATAACAACCTTGAGTTGTATTCCGGCATTAGTGACCAGGTTCCAGTCTCCCTTAAGAAAGCAGCAGCGCATTTGTAGCAACTTTGGTGTTGCAAATGTCCATAGGCGATGGTAACCGCTTTCCATCAAGTGGGCCGTCTGCCTGTTCGCTGATCTCCTGCAATTAAAAAAAAATTATGAGAACTGCATATCATATTGTTACACGTCGACAGAAGTGAATGCACACCTGCCTGCCATAAAGCGCAGTTTATTACCTCCCCGCATTTGGACTTCTTTTGTTTACTTATAAAAAAAGTCTATTGTGTATTGTACTAGTTTATGGTCGTTCGCAGGAATAATTAAACAAGTGTGCGGGTTACGTATTTCTAGGAAATTAAGCCGACGATACGGGCGGGCACACTTATATTTGTTAAGTATAAAACAATGCCGAACGGAGGGGTGAGGCACTCAAGCGACAATTACGATACGAGCAAGACGTGTCTACATTCGATGAGCTATATAGTGACGGACTTTGCGCGTGTTATTGAATTGTGCAGTTTGTACTGGTTGCGTCCAGTTATATTTGTATTGTATTTGTTTTTATCCGTGCAGGAACGGAGATATAATACAATTTCCTGCGGCCGGGCTGCCTGTCGTAAGAGGCGACTTAACAACCCACAGCCAGGTGGTAGGGCATTTGACTGACTGGATGGCTACCACCCCTGGTCTAAAGTATGTCGCCATAACAACCTAGAGTTGTGTTCCGGCATTAGTGACCAGGTTCCAGTCCCCTTTAAGAGAGCACCTTCGATGTTGCAAATGTCCATAAGCGATGGTAACCACTTTCAATCAAGTGGGCCGTCTGCCTGTCTGCTGAACTCCTGCATTAAAAAAAATATGATATGATACCATGCTATTGTATCAGTGACTACTGTAATGATGACGATGTTTGTTAGTAAATAAACAAATAAATGATGTAGAAGATTCATGGCCGGATTCTAAAATTATATCGACAGTTCATTTGCCTTAGAATCAGTAAAAGAAAGCACATTTTTTTTATTGTAATTAAGGTTACCGTCACTTAACAGCTCTGAGTGCGGTATTCTGGATCAAACAGTAGATTAATCCAGTAAGTTATAATAAAGCACCGAAAACCACTCTAATCTCTCTGTTAATTTGCAGCAGTATAAGCAAAGCGACTCGCCAATGATTAAACTCATTTGAATATCAGAATAATAACGTGCGTACACTAAATTGCTATTTATATCTGACCTGACCTTAACGTTGGCTAAGTAAAGCTGTAGTCGCTTTGACAGCGATTAATACTTATTATCCGCAAGAGTTAACTTGAGACCTGAGCGGAATGCGCGCTCCCCTCCCGACCCCCGCTTTTTTACCGCTCTCGCCATCCCGACCCCCGCCTTCTTAGCGCTCTCGCCATAGACGCGTCAGTACCTCGCGCTTACGTCATCCCAACGAAGTCTCAAGTTAACTGTTGCGGGTTGTACAAGAATATTTAAAGGCTTACTTTATATATATATAAATCTTTAAAGTATTTTTTTAAGTTTTCGCGACTAGTTATATACATATAATATATATAAAAGGAAGTTGTGTTAATTACACTATTTATAACCGAAGAACGGCTGTACCGATTTGGCTTAAAATTGGTGGGGAGGTAGCTTAGAACCAGGAGACGGACATAGAATACTTTTATCCCGTTGGAACCGGTAGGTGGCGCTGAGATCGGGTTCTAGAGTCCTCCTAATCACCTGGACCGATTTTGGTGATTTTGTTTTTATGTGTTTGAGTGGGTTCCCGGATGATTTATATCCACAATTGGAACCGGTAGGTGGCGCTGGGATCGGGTCCTAGATTTTTATTTTTTCAGAGCAAGACAACGTCTGCCGGGGCCGCTAGTACATAATAAAATTATAACGGTTTTGAGCGCGGTAATTTATTTGATTTTTATTATTCCAACGTTTCGGACACTTTTCATAAGTGGTGATTACGGAAGATGAAGGTCTCAAGTGTCAATGAATATTGTTAAAGTTTTATTTTAACAGTACTCAAATAAATCAAATAGTTAATTAACAAAATCAAATAAATTACCGCGCTCAAAACAAACAACGTAGTTTTTTTGTAATAAGTTTTGCCTTTGACCACGATCACGCCTAATGTTGTGATGATACGTGCTCCACGTATACTTAAATATAAGTCGTGCGCAGGTTTGCTGATGATCACCCCTCCCGCTTCCTTCGACTGGGACCAAGGCTTGTTTAAGCAGTACTAAGAATTAGACGACCGCGGGTCGCGGTTCTAGGAAGCGAGAGGGGTTATCATCGGTAAACCTTATGCGCACGACTTATAAATACCTATTCAGACGAGACTTGGAGATACCCAGATTGTACTTTTCGGGAAACATGGACTCTGGTAGTGCATTCCTTAACTCAGCCGTACGTAGAAGGAACTTGGAGGCGAAACGTTTCCTTCTCAATGGTGACGTTTGATTACACATTTTTATCTTTAGATAGTGTTGTTACAACTCAGGTCCCGACAAAAACAAAATCCACCTGCATATCTGAAACAAAACACATTTTATTACCTGTCGGCATTTAAACTAATTGTAATTATTTTATGATCGCCTTCTTTTGTTTACTTATTGATTAGCATACGTTTCTAGAAAACAGCCCATTGTTTTGTTGTACTCTTTTATGACCGTTTGCGGTCTAGTCATTAGCCAGGTGTGGCGGATTAAGTCAACTACGATACATGCACATTGCATTTGTGCAGTATAAAACGATGGCCTGATGGAGGGAGTGGCAGTCGAGCGAGAACCACGATCAAGGCGAGACGTGTGTACATTAGTAATATATTAGTGACGGGCTTTGCGCGTTTTATTGAATTACGACCTCCTACATTACGTTTCGATTTGTTGTGTTCTTTTATATTTGTACTTGTGTTATACGTGTTAGTACAGTTAAAATTTATAATAATTCCAACGGCAGTTTCTTTCGAGTCTCGCGACTCGTATAAAACAAAGTCGCGTCTGTCTGTCTGTATATCCGCTAACTCTTCATAAACTACGTCACGGATTTTTAAGCAGTTCTCACCATCAGTTGCGTAATTTTTCACCGAAGGTAAAGATATGTAAAAAACCTCATTAAGTTATTATATAAGCAAAGTAGACCTACTGCCTAAGGTTTAACCCGCGGCGTATCTGCGTGGAAAATTCTAGAAGTACCTACAAAATAATATTTTTAGCGGTATGTTCTAAACGTTAGAAAATACATAATTATGGTATACTTTGTCACATCACATTGCTATTTAACTGTGACACCACATTGGTGTAAAATTTTATTAAAATATAGTATATAATATAATATATAAATTTATTCAGAAAACACTATTTGTCCATAAATAGCCATGTCTGATTAACACAATATAATCATGCTAATACATTTATTATAATAATATATGTATTTTACATACATACATACATACATAACTTCACGCCAGTTCCCTTGCGGGTTAGGCACGAACAACAGAGCGCCATTTAGGCTTATTCTTACACACCTCAATTGCTTCTTTGACATTCATAACTCTTGTCATGCACGCTCGTCTGTTCTTAAGGCTCCTGACATCACCTTCTGCTAGTACACGATCAATTTGATCATGGAAGATGTGTCGTGGCCTTCCACGACTTCTGCATCCATCCACTTTTGCATTGCATATCTGTTTAGTCATTCTTTCATTCTATATGTATTTTGTAATATATTATTGTATACGTATATATTTGTATATTTATTTGTTAAATTAGTTTGAGTATTTGTGTCCCTTGCCCGTTTCCTACACCACCTACATCGCCTGATTCAAATTTGTTTTTGATTCAGGTTGCCTGGAAGAGATCGCTTTGAGCGATAAGGCCGCCTATTGTATCGCCTAGAAAATATTGTAAATATGGTCTGTTTTTGTAATTGTATGTTTTGGTGTGCAATAAAGAGTTATCCGTGCAGGAACGGAGAAAGAATACAATATCCTGCGGCCTGGCGGCCTGTCGTAAGAGGCGATTAAACAACCCACAGCCAGATGGTAGGGTATTTGCTCGACTGGATGGCGACCACCCCTGGTCTAGAGTATGCCGCCATAACAACCTTGTGTTGTGTTCCGGTATTAGTGACCAGGTTCCAGTCTCCTTTAAGAGAGCAGCAGCGCATTTGTAGCACCTTTGGTGTTGCAAATGTCCATAGGCGATGGTAACCGCTTTCCCTCAAGTGGGCAGTCTGCCTGTCTGCTGAACTCCTGCAATAAAAAAAAGAAATCTCTCTCTCTCTAAAATAGTTCGAATGCTGGCCGGGCAGTATGCACCGCTTACAACCCGTGAGCATTAACATGGCACCAGGCTCGAAAATCCCCCTCCCGCTGCCCCGCGCGGGGCCCCGCTCGCGTCGTTGAGACCAGTAGCGTTAGCATCACTGTCAGCGTTGCACGTGTCCTTCCATTTGAGTTTCAGAGTAATTTGTTATTATTATCGGATTTTTGTTGAGTTTTTGTTATATTTGTTACGTTAGGACGTTTTCTTCAGTGGTGTGTTTCATAATAATAAAAAATACCTACTATAATAATTCAATAATACCACTAAAAGGAGCTGACAACAATAACAATATTATGTTGTATTTGAATTTAGCATAGTCACTGCTGTTATCTCTTTTGAAATACTTTCCGAGAATTTTGCCTGCGAGAATAATATAATCTTATTCAAGCCCAAACAAATACACATGGCAATAACAAAATTGTGTCAAAATAGGTAGTTTGTTTAAAGCATCGTAAAGTAGTATAATATGAGAAATTATTTGGCGCAAAATAAATGATGATATTCAAAGAACTAAAATAAAATTCAATTTTTTTTTTGCACTAAGTACTTTAAACGTAATTTATTCGAGCCAGGTGCCATGTTAATCCGCACGTGTAATATTTGATTTTTCTAAATAATACGCATAAGGATTTAGAATATGATTTTTACGGAATTTAATTGTTAAAGAATTAAAAAAATAGTCTTAGGTATCGGAAACGTATTTTCTCCGTTATTTACTATGGTCTGGGTGTCTGGGATCGGCCCCAGAGTAGTCCGTTGTATATTACCCATAACACAAGCGTAACTTGCTTAATTTGGGGATATACAATGTGTGTGTTTGTCTGCCGATTATTATTATTATTATACTGTATTTATTTATTCTCAAAAATTTTACATTTTTTTAAAATATACATATAAAGATATTTTTTTATAAAAAAATAGATAACATTATTCTTTTATAAAAATATATCAAAAATAAAATACATATTCAATAAAAAAATATAAAATCTTGTATCTCATCGCCAGCGGGGCCTGGGGTCCAAACTACCGATGGTTATGGCTCCAGAGACAGGAACCTCCTCACAATTCGTGCCGTGTCCAAGATTGCTGCCTTCTGTATCTGGCCCTTCACCCAGCTTCCCAGCGAAAGCCTCTCTAGATGACGGTCGAGGCTTTTCGCTATAAGACCATTGACGGTAACAACTATCGGCACAATGCTCGTTGACTCCAGACGCCACATAGCCGTAACCTCGTGAGCAAGATCCAAGTATTTACTTAGTTTTTCTTTTTCTTTCTTCACGAGGTTATCGTCATGTGGGATACTGATGTCAACGAGTATTGCTCGCCGTGCAGATCGATCTATTATCACGATATCAGGCTTATTGGCTACAATAGTCCTGTCCGTGATAACTGATCGATCCCAGTAGAGCGTGGCACGACTGTTTTCAAGAACTGGCTCCGGCGAGTACTGGTATTATTATTATTATTATTAATATAATTAATATCCGGAATTAAAAACCACTTCCCATCTTCCAGACACAGCCGTGACAGCCGGGGCTGCTGCTGCACACCAGGAGGCCCAGAAATGTAGCAAATATGTGTCCATTGGTAGTGGGTACGTATTTGTGGCTTTCGGGGTCGAGACCCTGGGGCCGTGCGGGCCTGGAGCTCATCACCTCTATCCGAGACCTCTCAACGCGTTTAATTGAGGTCTCGCGTGACCAAAAGGATGGCTTGCACCTAGGGCAACGAATTAGCGTTGCTATCCAACGCAGAAATGCGGCCAGAATTTTGGGCACGCTCCCCGCCGACAGCGATTTGGAGTCAATTTTTTATTTATAGGTTTATGTTATTTTGTAAGTATAGCTTTATTTATAGTTTAGTCTAGTTTATTTATTTTTAACTTTTAGTTTTATTACTTAGTATGAATATTATAAATAAATTGTTAGATCTATTATCATGTAAGGTACATACATACATAACTTCACGCCAGTTCCCTTGTGGGGTAGGCACGAACAACAGAGTGCCATTTAGGCTTATTCTTACACACCTCACTTGCCTCTTTGACATTCATAACTCTTGTCATGCAAGCTCGTCTGTTCTTAAGGCTCCTGACATCACCTTCTGCTAGTACACGATCAATTTGATCATGGAAGGTGTGTCGTGGCCTTCCACAACTTCTGCATCCATCCACTTTTGCATTGTATATCTGTTTAGTCATTCTTTCATCATGCATTCTTTCCACTTGCCCGAACCACCGGAGCATTCCTTTCCTTACCTTCACCCCGACACTCTCTTTCAGACCAACTCTCTTTCTTACTTCGGTATCACGAACGCGGTCCGCGAGCGTCACTCCGCAGAATCATGTAAGGTAACGGATGTTATAAAGACATGACTTCATAGATATAATCTATGAAGTCATGTCTTTCTGCATAAATTACTGCATGGTAAATTGGATTCGTCTTATTTATTAAGTATCTTGACCCTTAACACGAAACGTAATAAACGTGTACATAACAAAACATTTATCTTGAAAGTTTGTAAAAACAACACATCATACTATAATCCGTTGATAAGAATGTGCCGTGTCTACAACGAACTCTCTACAAAAAACAATAAATTAGATATATTTAATGCAAAACCTTTAACTTTTAAAAAAATGATAATTTCTATGCTGAAAGATCACACCTCTTCACTTGTTTAGTAATTTATTTAATGGTCTATTTTCTTTTTTTTTTAATCTACTACCTTATAATGTATCACTAAAACTAATGTCCTAGATTTAAGCAATTATTGAATCATTACATTACATTATCCATATAATTTTGTTTGCGAAAATATAATTTTAACATTGATGTGTCAGCACTCTTGGATTTCTATCTAGATGTAATAATTTACAAACTATATTATATAAATAAAGTACTGATTGTTATCTGTTGTGTTGTCCAAATAAATAAATAAATAAGAAATGAGCGTTTCAATCATCAAAAACAACTGCAACTAAGTTTACCAAAATAAAAAAACAATTACAGGAATAAACAGTATTTGAAGGGCAGTTCTTGAATTATTACAAACGAGCTGCAAAATTGTATTTTTTTTCAAGTAAACTTATATTTATATCAAAGTTATTAACTTGGCACAAAACTGCTTATAAACGTCAAATAATTGTATAGCAAGAAAACGCAATACCTATACATTAATGGTCTAAGATAACAGCATGTTAGCGTTAAAAATTTTAAAGTACTAATAGTTTTTTTTTATTGCAGGAGATCAGCAGACAGGCAGACGGCCCACTTGATGGAAAGCGGTTACCATCGCCTATGGACATTTGCAACATCAAAGGTGCTACAAATGCGCTGCTGCTCTCTTAAGGGAAACTGGAACCGGGTCACTAATGCCGGAACACAACTCAAGGTTGTTATGGCGACATACTTTAGACCAGGGGTGGTAGCCATCCAGTCGGGCAAATGCCCTACTACCTGGCTGTGGGTTGTTAAGTCGCCTCTTACGACAGGCCGCCCGGCCGCAGGAAATTGTATTCTTTCTCCGTTCCTGCACGGATAGAATGGTTGAGCGGGCTAAGCCTTTGCCGGCCTACCTTAGTGAGGTATCACTGCAACGCAGAGGCTCCGGGTTCGATTCCTGGTATGGTAAATTTCGATACCGAATTTTCTTCGTTATTTAATATAGCCTGCGATCAGCCCCAGAGTAATCCATTGCATATTACCCATAACACAAGAGTGACTTGCTTAATTTCGGGATATGTTTGTTTGTCTGCCGATTATTTATATATCTATTTAATGTTGCAATTACCATATGGGGACAGTGAAGGAAACATCACGATGAAAGCTGCACATCGAAATAGCTGATGTTTGAAATCTCCTAGAAAGTAGAGAAGCATGATCCTATAGATGGTAACTTTGTGAGCTAATAATTATATATTTATAAATTAAGCATTTGTTGAAAACTCGCTAATCGCTATCAACCGGACCGTAGCTTTAGGACAACGTACTTTAAATCAGTTCAGCCCGTGAGAGATTAAGGGATAACCATAATTTTTTTTGCGAGAGGAATTATTATTACATTATTTAAAAGGATTTAGGACAAAGCGTTTCGTTCTTATGTCTATGTTACTAATTAATTCTGGACTAACAAAGGGGCCTTGGGACGGAAAATGAATTCATTCATTAACGAACCCAATTAATAAATTAGACGAAAGTAAGAACCATTCATATCAATAAGTTGTGGTTATGCCACATTTTCATTCGTCAGTAGGGTCAGCATGTGGGGCCGTTTACTTTATACGGGGTAAACTTCATGTAACGTAACTCGATTTAACGACAAACTCCCTTAAGCGTCCGAATCACTTGGCTTTGGTTGGTTTAGCTCGTCTTCCACTCGGCTGGGCGTAACTATGTTCTAAATCTCAGCCTTTCCAACACAAACAAAGCGCAGGGTCGTCAGGGAGGAGGGGGTTTTTAGTGGGTATTGGGGTTGCTCGCTCGTGTAGCAACGCTCGGAGTCTTCCACACTATTCTGTGACGTCGATCGCGGACGGAGCACTGCCAAGAGCATACTATTGCTGCAGTATTATCGCCCCCGACCGACGCGTGTCGTTCCCCTAGCAACGACCCAGTTTGTGCGTAAATCGGTTAAGCATTTTCCCTCGCCTCAAAACTAAAAAAAAAAAAGCTCGTCTCCCATACAATGATACACTCTATATAGCATTACACCCACTCTCAATAACGACAACAATTATGTAATAAAAAGTAACTTTTTAGTTTGTTAGTGCAATTTTGTACTAAAATAATGCCTTAGTATTTATTAATCTGTAGCTCCCCACCGCAACCAGTCGCTAATAAAAGTTGGTAGCATACACACGTTTGTTCTACTCGAAACCATAGTTATCCGATCGAAGAAATTGAAGTGCAGCCTAACAGCCCGGACATAGTTTTTAAAATTAGTAAAAACTGTGCAGCTGTGTACGTTCTTTTATCGCTTTATTATCCTAGCCCGTAATGAACTGGACTGTCAGCATCATGCATACCGAAATTTCTAAGGAATTCTGAAATATTCATATTTATAAGTACTTCCTTTATCACTAAGATGCCTCAATATCGCAAGATATGAATAACAATAAGTAAAGAAATACAACAAAATTACTGGTGCAGCAAAAGACGTCAAACAAAAAATCTATATAACGCCATAAAATGCACAGTCCCTTCAGTGTCGTTATATAGAGTTTACATTATAGTTATTATATTCAGCTTCAGTTGTTGACGGTAACATTAGACTAAAGCCTGGTTTACATTTGCATTAGTTGAATTGTGAAACTGTCAAGTCCTTATAATAGTTTGAATAGAATAGTAATCAGGCACAATATAGTTGGTATGGAAGCGACAAAAGTCACATTTCACCAAAAAATTGAACATTTCCTCAAAAACACTATTTAACCCGGGTACTAATTCGTGCAGGAACGGAGAATGAATACAATTTCCTGCAGCCGGGCGGCCTGTCGTAAGAGGCGACTTAACAACCCACAACCAGGTGGTAGGTAATTTGCCCGACTGGATGGCTACCACCCCTGGTTTAAAGTATGTCGCCATAACAACCTTGAGTTGTGTTCTGGCATTAGTGACCAGGTTTCAGTCTCCCTTAAGAGAGCAGCAGCGCATTTGTAGCAACTTTGGTGTTGCAAATGTCCATAGGCGATGGTAACCGCTTTCCATCAAGTGGGCCGTCTGCCTGTCTGCTGAACTCTTGCAATAATAAAAAAAACACTATTTACACGTAAAATAATGAATATGTTTGAATTATTGTTAATTTTAATCAAAAATTCAATATTAGCGATGAATTCCAGTTGAGCTCAGAGTATTTTTTCCTGAAAACAATACCACAAAGCAAAATGATCACTCTTCAAGTTCTCACCAAACAAACTTTTAATCTTTTGAATTCATGGAAATATCTCTAAGAGGAAACGGGTGAAATAAAGTCAAACGAAAACCTCTTCAAGGAAAAATAGGCAGCTTTCATCAAAGTGCGTAAGGCATATGCGACAAGGGATTATCAACAAAATTGTTCCCATCCGAAAATATTCGTACACGGCAACACACTCGACTCCAAATTAAATGATCAAATTACGTCCAAAGTAATACGCTTACTTCCCGCTTAAAAGGCGAACCATTAGCGACAATTTCAAACTCAACTATTTTCTTGAAAATAAATCAACAAACCAAAATTTATGATTACTTTTCAAGATGTTAACAAAAAAATATTTTGCGAATGGGCTGAAATGCCTCTACGAGGAAACAGGTGAGCTAAGTTAAACACAAACCTCTTCAAGTAAAAATAGACAGTTTTAACAAAAGTGCATAGCACATAATAATATGGAGCAAAGGTTTATCAAAAAATTGTTCCCATCCGAAAATATTCGTACACGTCAACACACTCGACTCCAAATGAAATGATCAAATACGTCCAAAGTAATACGCTTACTTCCCGCTTAAAGGATGAACAATCAGCGACGATTTCAAACATTTCCTTGAAAATAAATGTACAAAACAAAATTTGTAATTACTTTTCAACATCTAACCAAAAAAACTATTAACCTTTTGAATTCACGGAATTATCTGTAAGAGAAAATAAGTGAGATAAAGGCAAACGCAAATCTCTTTAAGGAAAAAGAGGCAGCTTTCACAAAAGTAGGTAACACAAATGCGATAAAGGATTATCTAAAAAAATGTTCCCATTCGAAAATATTCGTACGTGGCAACACATTCGACTCCAAATGAAATGATTAGGTTACGTCACAATGTAACACGCATACTCCCCCGCTTAATAGGTGAACAATTAGCGACAATTTCAAACATTTTCTTAATAATAAATCTACAAACTAAAATTTGTAATTACTTTTCAAGATATTGCCAAAAAAATGTTATCTTTCAAATGGGCCGGAAATGCCTGTAAGAAAAAACATGTGAGATAAAGTCAAACGCAAACCTCTTTAAGGAAAAATAGGCAGCTTTCACAAAAGTACGTAACACATATGCGACAAAGGATTATCAAAAAAATTGTTCCCATCCGAAAATATTCGTACACGGCAACACACTCGACTCCAAATGAAATGATCAAGTTACGTCAAAAGTAACACGCTTAAAAGGTGAACAGTCGGCGGAATAAACTTTCCTTCAGATACCCGTTTCTACCCCAGTTCTGACGAGTTTGTCACAAAAGATTTCACTGAACTTGTGGGGGGGTTAAATTGGCCCACCCCCTTTTTTCACTGTGAAGGGGGTCGCTATAAAAGCCCTTTACACAATCAGTTTGTTCAGTACAAGCAGCTCTGAGGTTTCTTCAGAAACTTTTTTTTGTGTGATTTTGTTATTAGTATTTCATTTAAGAGGTATTTTGCAGGAAGTCTGTTGATAGAATTTGAGAAGGCGTATATGTATTAAATATTGTGGCGACCGAGGGTAACACTTTCTGGGAGCGTAAGCCAGTCTCAGGACTTTTAGAAAAAGGTAGAAAATTCTGGAAGGAAAAGGCAAGGACAGATACATTTTAGAAAGGGATAGATGATGAACAACAGAATAACGAAATGAAGATCGAAATTCTAGAATAGGTTCAGGAACGAAAAGACAAGAGATAGATAGATGTTTAGAAAGGGACAGACAGTAAATAAAAGTATAACGCAAAGGAGATTGAAATTATGGGTTACAGAAGATTCTTCCGGGTATATAAGCAGCGTGAGACGAGCCTGCGGAGTAGTTCAGTGGAAAGCGGCGAAGCGACAAATGCAATAGGAGAAAATTGGGAGAGAAGTTTAATAGAAGATAGTGATAAGTTTAGAGGTGAGTTTAGTGGGCAGTTGAGTGAAGGAGGAGTTTAGCATATAAAGGGAGACCCAGAAGCGAGCTGCGCGCGGTAAATTCGGAGGTGAGCACCGTAGCAGCAGGAGGTCTACACAACATCGGCGACGGTATTGTGAGTGAGACATCTTATCGTCGGGATAGTGCGTCGTTAGTAGTGTGTGTAGAGGCAACCCCGTGGAGTAGAATCACGTACTGGCTGTGTAAGTTAATAAAAGCATTAAGTTGAAAAAACTGGTGTTTCCTACCAATCCCAAGTGCGTACTTTTTATCCGTGCAGGAACGGAGAAAGAATACAATTTCCTGCGGCCGGGCGGCCTGTCGTAAGAGGCGACAAAACAACCCACAGCCAGGTGGTAGGGCATTTTCCCGACTGAATGGCTACCACTCCTGGTCTAAAGTATGTTGCCGTAACAACCTTGAGTTGTGTTCCGGCATTAGTGATCAGCTTCCAGTCTCCTTTAAGAGAGCAGCAGCGCATTTGTAGCACCTTTGTTGTTGCAAATGTCTATAGGCGATGGTAACCGCTTTCCATCAAGTGAGCCGTCTGCCTGTCTGCTGAGCTCCTGCAATAAAAAATAATAAAAAAAAGCTCCCGCTCGCACGTAACAATAGGCAGATTAAAATTTTTTTTATTCTACATAAATCCATACTAGTCTATATTGTAAATTAAATTTAATATTATAAATGCGAAAGTTTGCATGAATGTTTGTTGCACAATTACGCCAGAACAACTGAACAGATCATGATAAAATTTGGCACAGAGATAGATTATAGTCTGGAATAGCAAGTAGGCTAACTCTTATTTCCTGGAAATCTACGGTTCCCGTGGGAGAATTCTATCTATAAAATTTACAACTGTGGAGCAGTTTAGGTTAGTGTAGAAATATTAAAAACAAACTTGCGCAGCATAACACCTACAAGTTCTAATGAAAACTCTGTGCTAATTTAAAAAAGACATTTTTTTTCATAGTTTGTCAGTCTAAGAGGCCTTCATCCCCCTCATTTTGAATGCTCGTTCTTATGTAGGCAAAGCGTTCGTAAACGCGAAGCTGATTAGATACGACAGCATTGTTGAAATTCTTTTTGTCACAAGGAATCACGTTAAGGAGTCTCTTTGGAAGGGGCTTTGCGATGTTTCGGCAACTTGACAAACAATTCCCGATGCTGTAATTAGGCTTGATGATGTTTACCGAGAGATAAACTGATTTGACATTGTAAGCGGTGACTATTATATAACAATGGAGTTCATGTGATGTCGGGAGCCTTAAGAACAAACGAGCGTGCATGACAAGAGTTATGAAAGTCAAAGAAGCAAGTGAGGTGTGTAAGAATAAGCCTAAATGGCGCTCTGTTGTTCGTGCCTACCCCGCAAGAGAACTGGCGTGAAGTTATGTATGTATGTATGATGGAGTTCATGATTCATTAGAACGAATTTACGCTAAGGATATAGACCATAATACCAGTGGTGTGGACTTCATACAACTCTATTTCACAACCTTTAAATAACTAGCGACCAAAACGTCGTAAGTGCCATGCATTCATTGGCGCTTACGTTTATGAAGTGAAACTTCTTTAGAATCGTTGCGATTTGAAACTCGATGAAACGAAAACGTGACGACAATAAAAAAAGAAAAGCAAATAAGATTCAACTTTATTTAATTCGGAATAAAACACATTTCTCTTTACCCGTTAGTATTTATTTATTATTGCCAGGTGGTAGGGCATTTGCCCGACTGGATGGCTACCACCCCTGGTCTAGAGCATGCCGCCATAACAACTTTATGTTGTGTTCCGGCATTAGTAACCAGGTTCCAGACTCACTTAAGAGAGCAGCAGCGCATTTGTAGCACCTTTGGTGTTGCAAATGTCCATAGGCGATGGTAACCGCTTTGCATCCAGTGGGCCGTCTGCCTGTCTGTTGAACTCCTGCAATAAAAAAAAAAGTATTAAATTTTAATTTAAATAAAACTTAAAAGATTTCAAATGAATTTTAGATCTGTCTTTATATACTTCTTCAAATTTTCTTTCAAACCGGCAGGTTATGAAAATTCCTCCACATAATTGTCAGATTATGGGTCAGCACGACAAGGACATCAAGCTGACCCGTCTGTATATTAATCTGACGCGCTCGTGTATTACAATGTTACGTATTTTTTTTTGCATTTTCAAAAATCGGCCATGACTTTTGATCGCGTCTAAATCGTCAGTCTTTTGAATAGGAGTTCCTTTAGGGTTTACTTAACATCGCGGGTGGGGCCCCTAGGGGTATAGGGGTTCTCACTCACCCGCACGTGCCGTCGAGATGAGAGCGCGAGTGTTCCGCGCGAGCTCATCTCTCTTCCCGTGGGGCGCGTTACAAACCGCCCCACGCATGGATTAGACCTAGTAGTAGCCGGGGGATACGCCCCCTGGCATAGGAAGAGGCCCAGTGAGGGGGGCCCACGCCTGCCAGGGCACGCGGAGTTGGGAATCCCGCATTCACGTAGCCCTGGCATAAGGCGCAGGTCGGAACACCCAGGGGTTTTAGTGGGTATCCCTAACTGGGGAGTGGCAATAGCGTGGCACTGGTTCTGACCGGGCACGCTAGTGCCACCCCCGATCTGGCGAATCCCACACTCACACGGGTCGCGAATATCCCCCAGGCTTCTGTGCCTGTCGCGACTTAGTCCTCAAACGGATTTCCCCTGGCCAAAAAAATAACATCCCTTTTGAATATCTGACACGCTTGAGTATTTCTGTGTGACTCTTTTTTTTAAAACCTGTACACGCTCCCCCCACCACTGAAAGTGTATACATCATATAACCTTTATTCTTTTTAGCATCCAATCTTCACAATCCAAAAGGTCCCCGCGACGCTCGAGTAATCATCGAGCATGATGATCGATCGAATGCTCGAGCATGTTGGGCTCCCCTACTATTATCTATGATTTCATGTTTCTTGATTTTGCTATTTACGTGAACTGCTTAGTTATATTTTATTTCATTTGCAACAACTTTCTTGTGTTTTTGGACTAATTTGAATCGTTTTACGTTGACTATTGAATTTTGATTGGATCTTTCAACTTTGGACCTATTAGTGCAATATTAGTGAAAAACATAAGTGAGGTTATATTTACAAAAACATTGATATCTCTATTAAGGTGATGTCAGGAGCCTTAAGAACAGACGAGCGTGTATGACAAGAGTTATGAATGTCAAAGAAGCAAGTGAGGTGTGTAAGAATAAGCCTAAACGGCGCTCTGTTGTTCGTGCCTACCCCGCAAGGGAACTGGCGTGAAGTTATGTATGTATGTATTAATATCTCAAAAATTTTTTGACATAGGGATTGCACAAGGGGTAAGTTTCATCATCATTCATCCCTACCCTTCCTCTCCATCCCTCCAAATACTTGAAATCAAGGTGCTGTATATCTATACCCCACCCAAAACATCTTATATATCTATAAAATATATATACATACATGACAAACAATTACAAATTCTACTTAAGGACATATTTTTATTTTATATTTTGGACCACACATTTTACTTAAGAAACACACAAATTTTGTTTGTAAATGTAATAATGAATAGGCTGTCCATTTGTCATTTTAACCAAAAATATAATTATAATAATTAAAACTATTACACAAAACATTATATTTCATACTGCTATAATATTGTAAATTACAGACACTTATGAAGCAAATGAATAAATCTTTACAATATACTGGATACATACATATCCCTTCGTACCAAAACAATGCAACAAAACCACGTTCGAACCGACAATTACGAGTTTAATTGCTGACACGCCATCCATTGCTGGTTTGCTACGTTCGCACGCCACTCGTGCTGTACCATTCACGTCAGTGTGATTTAAAGTGCTGCTAGGTATCTCTCGCTCAGTGTCGAGTGTAGAACTGGGTGAAAAGATTCTAAATACATGCATACTGTTTTTATGCCGCCGTAATTTCGGAAGAAATTAAATTATCGCTAATTACCATTAAAGAAATATTACCTTACTCTGAGTATGATACTTTATTGTAATAGGTTTTAGTTCAACCCATAAAGAGTAAGTATCATATACAGATAGCATACGTAAGAAAAGAGTTGCAAAAAGTATGATGAACTTATATACTTTGTCATTAAATTGAATAAAACGCTGTAATATGTTCATTGCCAATCACGCGATATCGTGTGATACGAGGCTTCATCATACATATGATCACGCGATATCGAGTGGTCGTCACTATCAAGTCCTATGTTATTTTATTTGTAGGAAAGTAGCCTCAGCGAGATTATAATAACAACAGTCCATAAATGTCCCACTGTTGGGCTGGCCCCACTTCTTCAGGGAACGGACAGTAGGTATACCCGCCACGCTTCTCCAAGGTGGCTTGTCAAGTTTGACACATAGGTTACCTTGATGTACAGGTTTCATCAAGATGTTTTTCTTCACAGTTAGCACGTGGTAATTGTAACAATATGCACATTAGATCAGAACACTGCTTAAATGGCTCATTCTCTTCCTACCAGGATTCAAACCCGCGTCATTCGTGTCTGGGACGTAAGTGCTTTAACCACCAAACTACCAAGACTTATCATACCATGAAATGTATGTAAGGAAATCCATTGATCATCCCCGCTATACGCTCATCCTTTCATACAAAATTCACAATACAATCCATTCAAAAACGAAGTCGTAAAACACAAATGCTCGTTTGCTCCCGGGAAGGTAATAAATGCTCGGTTCAAGTCGTCTTTTTTGTCTACTTTTAAATGTGAAGTTGTTTAAGAAACTGCGTATAGAGAATTTGTTTGACGAGCCGTGGGACAGTGACTTGTATTTTGTAGGGCCATTTTGAAAATATGCTACTGTCAAGTAGCAGTAACAAAGTTTATACTTCATACTTTGTATTGTTACGAGTCGCGAGACTCGAATTAAAATGCCGTTAGAATTACTACAGAGTTTATTAGAACTATACAAACACGTATAACACAGGTACAAATATAACCGAACACAACAAGTCCAAACGTAATGCAGGTCGTAATTCAATAAAACGCGCAAAGTCCGTCACTTATTAGATTCCCGATTGTAGTACACACGTCTCGCTTCTGTCGTAGTTCTCGCTCGACTGACTCCTCCCTCAGTCTAGCCATTGTTTTATACTGCACAAATGCAATATGTCCGCCAATATTTCCTAGAATCAATTTTTACTTTAAAATCCGCAACATCTGGTTAATGATTAAAATAGGACAATAGGCCGCATGCCAAT
This sequence comes from Dendrolimus kikuchii, assembly GCA_019925095.2. NCBI lineage: Eukaryota > Metazoa > Arthropoda > Insecta > Lepidoptera > Lasiocampidae > Dendrolimus > Dendrolimus kikuchii. The sequence goes on along the minus strand of CM034405.1, from coordinate 20,427,637 downwards.
AAGTAAACAAAATAAGACGGCCATAAAAGAATTTCAATGTTATTAGTTCAAATGCCGACGGGTAATAAATGTGCTTTGTTTCAGATATGCAGGTGGATTTTCTTTTTTTTGTCGGGACCTGAGTTGTAACAGTATATATGTTTGTAAAGGTATTTTTTTTATTAGAATAGTCATAGGAGGGTATGCACCATTTAGGCTTATAATGCACCTCGGTTTAAAGCGAGCGGTTTAGTAATAGCCTACCGCCAACTTACATACATACATACATAACTTTACGCCAGTTCCCTTGCGGGGTAGGCACGAACAACAGAGCGCCATTCAGGCTTATTCTTACACACCTCACTTGCTTCTTTGACATTCATAACTCTTGTCATGCACGCTCGTCTGTTCTTAAGGTTCTTTATATCATCTTCTGCTAGTACACGATCAATTTGATCATGGAAGGTGTGCCGTGGCCTTCCACGACTTCTGCATCCATCCACTTTTGCATTGTATATCTGTTTAGTCATTCTTTCTACCGCCAACTTGTTCATTTTAATCATTTATTTTTAATTTTATTTATGGTTATAATTTACTCTAGCGGTGTTAAGCCTCCCTTATAGTAAATAATAACCATAAACAAAATTAAAACTAAATAATTAAAAAGAACAAGGTGGCGGTAGGCCAAATAAAACTTTAACAATACTCATTGACACCTGACATCTTCGTCTTCCGTGATCACGGCTACTGAAAAGTGGCCGCAACGTCGGAATAATAAAAATCAAATAAATTACCGCGCTTAAACCGTAGTTTTATTATGTAGGTATACTAGTCGTGAATAATTAAGAAAATATGATGACTATAGAAAACTAAACTATAAATGTTAGGTATATTATCAAGTATAGTCAAAATGTTTTATATTTTTATATTTCACTAACAGTTGCTGTTAAGGGTTTACACATAGGACTATATATAAGTATAGATATAAGGCCAACACTGCACATGCACTTCCTCTCAACACCAGCATGTAACAGATACACTCTACATTAGTATAAGTTTAGTATTAAAACTAGAATAAATTAATATAATAAGTTATTCTTAAGGTACACCACAACATAACAATCACTAAATTAACGTCACACACAGTAACAAAAATAAACAATAAACTTGTATGGAGTCTAAAAATTTTCATAGAAATTAAGTAGTAAAAAAGGGGACGGAACTCGAGTCCGTAGAGATGTTAATAATAATAAAAATAACCCGCAGGGGGGCTTTGTGGCGAAGCCTTAGGTGAGTAGCGACACCTCGTACCTGACTCCGGGGGCCAAGGCAAGGCCCCCGCCTCCGTGCTTGCCTTAACCGGCCGGCACGGAGTGGAGATCGCTAGAGCTAAGACTCAAGCTCCAGGGGTGGTAGTGATAAATGGCCTAACGTCGGAAGTAGCTTCGGTGAACCTGCAGCCCACCTCTCGACACCCCTTAGCCACTCGCACCCATGTTGCCCCTGTCTTTATGGCATTTTTTGGGGCCCATGCAGGGAGTGGCGAGTCACCGTCTGCCCATTTTTCCATGTTCCCTGAACATTGCGACGGACAGACGCCATAGTCCCCATATTCCCAGACCCCCAGTACCACTAGCAGTTCACCCCAATAGCCCGGTACTTTTTGTCTTAATTTCCCACAATAGTCCTACACTAACCGGGGCTTGTCCTTGGGTGCATTGTTATATGGTGTAGACAGGGATAATCGCCGGTCAGTGTCACGCCACATTTACATTAAATTTGTCAAAGGGCCTCTACGTGTTGGCCTTCCCATGGCCCCACGCAAGCCCTCCAAATGTCCGGGCCATTTTTATGGCCCGTGGTCTTCAAAGACATACATTTATAAAAAAAAGGGTTACACATGACTATGTCCATATTCAATTCAGATTCCAATCTCTCCTCGTAATCTTTACTCTATCTTCCTCCCTCATGTTTATAAAACAGCTTCACAAAAATTTCTGATATTAGAGAGTTCAACCAAATTGATTCAATGCGGTCAAAAGGAGCAGAGCTCAAAGGCCACGATGACATTCAATGACATCGAATGAATCTATTTTAAAGTTTACACAGATCACTTTGGTTGCTTCATCTACACTGATATAAGTGAACCGTGTAATTAAGGCTTAACACTGTGTCGAGGTTATAAATTTTGTTAAAAATATATAGGGTTGACATTACGAATGTCACTTACAGAATTTGTCAGTTGTGATCTGTCATTTTATCAAGTTGTAAGTCTCTAATGGAACGCAGCGTAAGTGGCATAGGCTACGTTCCATTAGAGACTCAAAACGGCCACATTCACGACCGCGATTTTTCCCGTTCTACTTGCTTGCCGGCGTTACAATCGTAAAACCGATTGGAACGGATATCCGACCCACCTCTTGACATGGGTCGTTGTGAGCGTTGTGTGATCGAAAATGATGACGACATTAGTGACGTTTTCGCCACGACCACAACGACCGCGGTCGCCTTGTGCAACGGCTAACGGAGCACTTTGGGCGTTATGAGCTACTAATGGAACGTGCTGTTAATTTTATCTGTGCAGGAACGGAGAAAGAATACAATTTTCTGCGGCCGGGCGGCCTGTCGTAACAGGCGACAAAACAACCCACGGACGGTAGGGCATTTTCCCGACTGGATGGCTACCACCCCTGGTCTAAAGTATGTCGCCATAACAACCTTGAGTTGTTTTCCGGCATTAGTGACCATGTTCCAGTCTCCCTTAAGAGAGCAACAGCGCATTTGTAGCAGCACCTTTGATGTTGCAAATGTTCATAGACAATGGTAACCGCTTTCCATTAAGTGGGCCGTCTGCCTGTCTGCTGAACTCCTGCAATAAAAAAATATATGGAAAATAAATGGTTAATTGTGTTGCCAAGATTTTTATTTAAAACTAAATCCAACATTATTACAAAAAAAATCAGTGAAATAATTCAATGAATGGTGTTTATTAAGATGCTACACAGACTGCAAAGGCAAAACAAACAACATAAAACGAAATGTATGGGCAGCATGAAAGATGCGTTTTTAAATAATTTTCATAGTGAAAATACATAAATAACGCTTATATTGACTACTGTACAACAATTACCGTGTGAACCTATCGTAAAATTAATTCGTTTTATAGCCAAAAGCAAGTCTCAGCCGACACCAGCGTAAATTAAAATTAAATTTACAACCCCATTTTAATGATCCAAACCCCATTTAGAGGCAATAAAACGCTTTAGAGGCGTCATAACAGCTAATGCTTCGAGCTGTAAAGCTGCCTACTCAATATCTCCTACCTCTGCCAGAGATACTCGAAATACGTAACAGGTGTAACGAGTAAAATCTGTACTAACAGTGCTATTTAATCTGTACAATCAAACGTCACTGTCATTAACGTCAAACAATAATGACATGTGACTGATCATCGAGCTAATTGCCCCATTCCAATAACTGAGCCGAACACGGTTACAAGCATTTCTAATATAAGATATATGTTAAAATAATAACTAAGAGTTCCTGTAAAAATATTTAAAAAAAAACACAATACGAAGACTATAAAATTGTTTACATTAATAATAAAGGAACAATACTAGAATCTTCTCACTTGCTAGCTGAATAGCGTTTTTTTATTGCATGAGTTCAGCAGACGCTCGCGGACCGCGTTCGTAATACCGAAGTAACTAAACTAAACCGCTAGTTCCCTTGCGGGGTAGGCACGAACAACAGAGCGCCATTCAGGCTTGTTCTTACACACCTCACTCGCTTCTTTGACATTCATAGCTCTTGTCATGCACGCTAGTCTGTTTTTAAGACTCCTGACATCACCTTCTGCTAGTATACGATCAATTTGATCATGGAAGGTGTGTCATGGCCTTCCACTACTTCTGCATCCATCCACTTTTGCATTGTATATCTGTTTAGTCATTCTTTCCACATACCCGAACCACCGGAGCATTCCTTTCCTTACCTTCACCCTGACACTCTCTTTCTTACTTCGGTATTACGAACGCGGTCCGCGAGCGTCACTCCGCAGATTTTGCGCAGTGCTCGCATCTCGACCGCGTTTACTCTACTTTCATGCTCTTTCTTCCATACCCAACTCTCGCTTCCATACGTGAGCGTAGGTACCAGCACCGCAGTTTGAGCTATACGGTAATATTACTTAATTAACTCCCAAACGCAAAACTTGATACGCCTCTGCGATATACTGCTGCAGTAACAAGATAAGAGAGAATGAATGATTTACGATAGTCGTAAACTGGGATAGCGTCGCATACGATTAGGACTTCACACCTAGAGGCCGAAATCTCAAGAGCTGATGTCTTTTTCAGTGCTCAACCCTGTTTTATAGCGGTCTGTTGGAAGGTGGCTTAAGTGATGAGCTTGTAGCGGATGAACGATGCAATTTTCAAATAAAATGCATTTTTTAAATAATTTGTAAGTGTACAATATTACGAGCTGTTTTCCATGTCAATTAATTAGAAAACGACTCGTCGAGGCAACAGTTGCTCAAAAAATTTGCCTTTGTATTCAGGTAATGCTGCCAGCCTTCTAGATACACTGTCCAGGGACACTAGTTTGGTGGGACTGAACGAATTTTAGTTTAGGTTTATTGTATAGTATTTTCTTAAGATTTCACAACCCGTACACATAATAAAACTAGGTTTTAACGGTTTTAAGCGCGGTATTTTTATTTGATTTTTGTTCCGACGTTTCGGCCAATTCAATAGCTGTCTGTGATCACGGAATACAAAGATACTAAGTATCAATGAATAATGTTAAATAAGTTACACGCTTAAAACTGTTATAACGTAGTTTTATTTTGTATATATTATATTTATATGTGGGGATAGTGGCTGGCAAGAAAAACAATACATACATACATACATAACTTCACGCCAGTTCCCTTGCGGGGTAGGCACGAACAACAGAGCGCCATTCAGGCTTATTAAAAACAATACAGTAATCTTATATTGTAATATTCATGAATATTAACACCGTAAGGCGTACAATATTAATCAAATAAAAGCGTCTTTTTGCGAGGTGCGAACGTCGTCCATTCATCGTCTGTTCTCTTCTTTCATTCATCATCTCTTTCACACTATGTGCTCGTTCCGAAATATAATCTTACTTCATCACATCATGCTTTCAAGGTACATCATTTCCACATATACATATTTTTAAATTCGTCTTATTTATAGAATAATTTTCTATCCGAAACAGAAGTCTTTGAAGCCCGTGCACTGTGAAGTATTATAATTTGATCAACACAAATAGGGCTATGCAAATCGTCATCATCGTTAAATCCCGGTTGCGTTCGGGGCGTTTACTCCGACGCCCAGGGTCCGCTTACCTACCTTTTCTACTCCACTTCGCGCGGTCTTCAGCAACCCCCGTTTTGAGACTATTGGTACGCATGTCATCCTTCACAACGTCAAGCCAACATTTCTTAGGCCTTCCCCTTCGACCGGGAGCTGGGGGAGGCGGCATGGCTAGACATTTGTCCCTCACATAATTAGCCGGTCTCGGTAAATCATGGTCGTACCAGCGTAAACAACACTCTTGCAGTTGGTCTGCCATGTCACGGACATGGATGAAAATATTCGAGTTTAATGTCAACCAAAAAGACCGGAGACCGGAAGGCTATTTTTCTATCCGTGCAGGAACGGAGAAAGAATACAATTTCCTGCGGCCGGGCGGCCTGTCGTAAGAGGCGACTAAACAACCCACAGCCAGGTGGTAGGGCATTTGCCCAACTGGATGGCTACCACCCCTGGTCTAAAGTATGTCGCCATAACAACCTTGAGTTGTGTTCCGGCATTAGTGACCAGGTTCCAGTGACCCTTAAGAGAGCAGCAGCGCATTTGTAGCACCTATGGTGTTGCAAATGTCCATAGGCGATGGTAACCGCTTTCCATTAAGTGGGCCGTCTGCCTGTCTGCTGAACTCCTGCAATAACAAAAAAAAAAAAAAAAGGCTGGAGCTTACCTCTCTCAAAGGATTAGCCTTTATATCCAGCGAGGTAATGCTGCCAGCCTTCTAGGTGCAATGTCCAGCGACAGTGGTCTGGTGGGACCGGACGGGCTTTAATATAGATTTTATTTTAATTTTAGTTTTTTTACTATTGTATATATATTTTTAAGTTAGGTTTATTTATAGGATATTTTAGTTTTTGTTAGCAGAAAATCAAAAGTTAAAACGTCATATTACAAACTGTGCAATAATCCGGTATCCGCAGATGTTCCTTGTCTTGCACCATACATGTCATAAAGATAATGCAAGAGGGGACCGAGAGCATCATAATATCATCTGCGTCAAGAAGGAAAGAGTGATAATAAAATTTATGTACGAATTATTGTCTTTCAACATATGAAGATGTAATGGGATACAAAGATGTTTAATATTTTATCACGTAGTTCTAACAGGGGGAGCTTTTCAGTTCTGCTGTGGCATAAAAAAACTCGGGCACATGCATATCTGACCATGCCCATACATAGAAGAGTTCTTTAGAAATAACTAGCGCTTTGTGTATGGCAAGCTGGGCTGGCTTCTGGCTGAGGTTCTTAGCGCCTAGAAGTTTACCTAACGCTCCATTCACACTATTCCTCAAATTCACTCTTCTTTCTATATCAGCGGTATACGAACGGTTAAAGAATGATGTAGTTAGTACCTATATTGATTTACCTGTTCGATTGGCAAGCTATCACAGGCGTGTTTATGAATCAATATACTTTGATAAATGATATCTCCTCTACTATAAGAAATAAATTAGGGAGGCTAATTCGAACCAGCAGATTCTGAACTTTTACAATTCACCTCTGCCTGTCTGTTAGAATATCACGTGATATTTTTTATTTTTTTTTATTGCAGGAGTTCAGCAGACAGGCAGATGGCCCACTGGATGGAAAGCGGTTACCATCGTCTATGGACATTTGCAACACCAAAGGCGCTACAAATGCGCTGCTGCTCTCTAAGTGTGTCTGGAACCTGGTCACTAATGCCGGAACACAACTCAAAGTTGTTATGGCGGCATGCTCTAGACCAGGGGTGATAGCCATCCAGTCGAGCAAATGCCCTACCACCTGGCTGTGGATTGTTTAGTCGCCTCTTACGACAGGCCGCCCGGCCGCAGGAAATTGTATTCTTTCTCCGTTCCTGCACGGATAGGCAATACCGAATGGATTTAAATGAAACTTAAGACGGAGCTAGCTTGAATCCTGGATCAACACTTAGGATACATTTTAACGCGATAAATGACATCGTTTATGTAGGATTCACGAATATAGCCAAAAAATAAAAAAACTTCGTTTAAAAAAACCGACTTCAAAAACTAAAAAGTATAAAATAACTTATTTTTAAAGCTATTATTATTAATATATATTGTCTAAAACATTTTAAAGTCGGTGCTTACTAATTTTCAAAAAAATATAGTAATTTTTATGTTTTACTTTGCACCGACATCAAGATGTTTTAGATAATATATATTAATATAATAGCCAAACTATGTCAAATTTTTAGGGGACCACATGGAAGCTATTCTGCGTCGAACAAAAAAAGAATGGGGATTGTTCACTTTTTTTCAATTTAGCTTTTTGAAAAACCATTTCGAGGAATAGTGTTCCTAATCATTTCTGTCTAGTTAAAATTCCAAAAAACGTACAATCCCCTTGTATTTTGAAAGAAATTCGTTTGACCTTTATTTGACCTTACTAAATCCTATGACGTCATTTACGTCTGGTGAAATGCATATCAATACCGTAGCCATTCAGTTTCAAAATACAAAAGGACCGACATTTTCCTTTTTATGTCATTGTTATGTCATACAACATCAACATAAACAAACATTTTATTCGACGTGCTCCAGAATTAAATTATGTATATATTATCTCTTCAGACCAATATTTCTTAAATATCTGTAAAGAGAATACTTACATATGGTCTCTAACTAAAAGTCAAAGAAAAGTGCATTATATAAACGAGCGTCTTCGTAAATGGCGATTGGAACGATGTCGAAATCTTTTCAAGAGATACGATCCAAAAAATAACCTGTTTACTGATGAGAAGATCATCACGGTGGAAGAAAATTTAACTGGCAAAACAATACACCTTGCGCTAGAAGTTAGAAGGACGTCCAAAATCACATATTGGAAGTAATGATTTAAGCATTAAGTGATACTTTATTCGCTGGATAGCAGTGGTTTTCCAACACGGCTCTGTACCCTCCCATGAAGCTAATTCAATCCAACATTGGTTGCAAGCCAATTTGTCAGACTTTGTTCAGAGCATAGGTTGGCCTTCGTCGAGTTCTGACTTGAATTCTTTGGAGTATTCTTTATGAACTGCATTGGAGCTAATGGCATACAAAAAGTTCACCAGAACCTGAATTTATCTCAAGCGAACCCAAATCAATAAATGGAAACTGATTGAAAAGATTAGTACCACCATAGAAGAATGGCCTATATCTTTAAAGCTTAATTAGTTGAAAACAAGGATGGCTATTTTAAATAACTTATTTTTATATATACATAAATCTAGATGTTATTAGTTATAATTCATGTAAACAATATATGAATATTTAACATTCCTCCAAAAATATTTTAGCTTTACTTTGCATGATGTCTTAAGAGTTCACATTATGAGTTATAAGAATAAGATGGTTTCTATACTGAAAGCAAACTATTGTGAGTTATAAATTTGTATGTGCCATATATTTATATGAATTGATTAATAAAATATATCTTTTGACTTATTATTTTGCAAGATGAAATAATAAATAACTTTTAGCAGTTAAACTTGTTTATTTAATTAAACACTTATTAATAATAATTTAGGACATATTATATAATCTTTTCAGAAATGTTCAATTTTATCTTTTTCTTTTTTCTGCAGGCTAGCATTTGGTTTTTTCTATACATAAAGTTTTCATGTAAACTGCAGTGGATAAGTCATAAAATTCTATTATCAAGCATAACCCTTGCTTATGCAGAAAAGTTGTTGCTAATTTTTTCTGAACCTGAAAAAAAAAGATATAAAGTGTCTATATAATTACTCGCATAGTCCTTATTTAACTCATAATTTTTCATATTAGTAACTATGTTACACATCAAAATCATATTATTAAGAGATTTACAATCATTAAGGTATTTGTCACAAATCTTCATATTCCATGAAATCCTTCAAGCCATAGATGTGCTTGATTAATCACTTTTAAGCCGGCAAGTGAATATATTTAAAACTACTGGAGAGTTTCATATTTTCCGGTAATTTGTTTTATAAGATCTGATCCATAACATACATTAGCAATCAAACACACTATCTAACCGCCAGGGCAGTGGCGCAATGTCTGTTCCTTTATTTGTATGTATTTATATGAGATACTTTACTTGTATTATAGATTATTAAGAAAGTAATATAGGTTGCTGATTTATTGATTGTACCAAATTATCAAATAAGTAATTAATATTATTTTAATCAGTTTCTAATGAATGAGTGAGACATGTAGCTATTTTTCTATAAATAGGTGCACATTTTAGATGAATTTTGATTTCAACACAAAGTATCACTTGTATCACAAAGTACTTACATCAATCATATATTAACTAACAATTAACATTACTGATTTTTTATATGGATGAAATTTACAGACAGGAATAGTAATATACTACACAGGTTATAAAAGGAAAGAAGGAAGGAAGATCTATGGACGAACATGTTGAATTTAGAAACCTTCACAAAACTACTTACATCAGGATTTTAGCTCCTCTTATTTCTCCAATATATACTACGAGTATAGCTGTGTACTCTAATAACATTACATGTTAGGTAGGTTTAGCGTATCAGCCTTTACAAAATTAACACTCCTATTTGAAGATCCGGCCATGTTTAGAAAGAGAAAATATTTAATATATTTTCATTAATAAAACAGTTCACTTTTTTGTCGGATGACTTTAGAAGATTTTTCTAAGGACGAAATTAATTGTAATGAATAATATTAGAATTTAGAAATGCTGCATTAACCGCCGATCTAAAGCCTAAATACCCAATGTTGCCAGGTTGCTAATAGTGAAATTACTAAAATTTGTAATTCTTGTTGGTACACACGTGTGTGTAGGAAAGTAACTCCCAACATATTGACTTAAAAAAGACCTTATCGAACATCGCCATGAGTTTTAAATTGAAAACTTCACTGAATTCGCACGACCGTCACGCTCAGATACCAAGTTTTTATCTCTGAAGTGCAGTCTTAACGACTGATATTTTTTTTAAAGGTCTGACTAATAATACTCCCCCCCCCCCCCTCCATTGAAAGTGACAATACAACCTTTTTATTTTAACTGGATTGACAACATCATTGGATAATGAGACTATGTCTAGGTATCAGACATTAAAAATGATAACCCAAATGTGATACCAAATCAAAGTATTTTAGTGGTCGAAAGAGCTTTATCTGTTGTAATCGCCGAAAGAATACTTTATTACAAATTAAGAAAAGTAATGACATCGCAATGGTGTCTAATAGGTAATTTATGCCTGATTATCAATTAATGGTATTCAGTCTAACTGGACATTATTCAGTTTAAGTTATACTATATTGATTTTTCACTAAAGGTCACTTTAAATAACTTAACGGTAACTTTAGAAAATAATAAATGTTGAACACCAAAATATATAAAATAAATCTACCGATAAAATTGCTAAGCTGGCCACACTAAAATGATCACGATGTGTCATAATGAATAATGACAGTAACATTTAAATAGTAGCACAGATTAATATGATTATTTTCTTTTTATAGGCAAAGGAATTAATGTAAAGTTGTCCCCAATGACGTCATCGGATAATTTGTTTAAAAATCGAATTAAAAAAAAACTAACTCTTAAAACACAAAAATATTCAAATTAGTATCTTAAAATACCCTATTTTACATAATAAAAATATAAAATCAGAGGGTAATTTTTTTTGAACAATCCCCATTACGTAAATCGGATCATAACTCTCAGAGTAATCGGTGTACATATGGAACGGAATGGAAATTTTTTCATAAAAAATATTTTTAAAATAAAAACTACTGGGCCCAACTATGTCAAATTTTTAAGGGACCAAATGGAAGCTATTCCGCGTCGACCAAAAAAAAATCATGTACATCTGATCATAAATCTCGGAGTAATCGGTGAACATACATAAAAAAAGCAAAAGAAAAAAAATATCCCGACGAATTGAGAACTTCCTCCTTCTTTGAAGTCGGTTAAAAAGTCAAAAGCATAGCAACGCTAACGAAGGTACTGCTAGACTATTAATAAACATTTATCATTTCCTTGCATATTTATTCATAAAAGGTCCAACATAGATGAGAATGCTATTCATCTTCTTGTACCCATTCTTTACAATAATAACATAAATAATAATAATAAATTAAAAATAATACAATCAATAACCTTACCTCAATATTTAAATTATTCATTGAGCCCGAATGCTTTACCTGCAACAAAAAACATTATTTATTAACCAAATGCTGGCGCCGGAGATATTAATAGTATCTACTACTAACTCATTATTTTGGACCACCAGCAGTTTTTTGATTTGTTTTATTTCGTTTAATATGAAGAGGAGGGTCAGTTTGTACTTAGTTAAACCCAATCCCTAATATATATATTAACGAACAATAAATTGGATAGCTGGTCGATGAGCCTAATATAATAGGCGAGAGCAAGGCACACTGCTTGCGCTGGCTTGCCGACCTTCATACAATGGGGGAGGATCGATCGGATCGAGGATCAGTGAAAAGAAAGAAAGAAGAAAAAAGAAAGAAAATAATTTAATTTTCAACTTTCTATCACCAACCCCTATTTTTCAATAGCGATATTAGTACTTTAATAATTTTCTACTCTCGGCAGTCGATAGTTGATCAGTTACCACTCGGCCAGTTATTCCCGCCAGGCCAATCTACTAGTGTTACTTCTCACCCCGTGAACAGCACGGAGCAGGGATGAGAACGGAACCGGTGCTGCAATCGGGTTCTAGATTTTTAAGGGCAGGACAGCTTGAGGCAAAGTGTGGTAAAACGATTTGGGCTGTTAATGCATTGATACAATTTACGCTGGAATTAAATGACCAGGGGTCGAGTTATAAAGCAGGCTATTGTATTACTGAGCGACAGATGGGATTAAAAGGTTTGGTACAAGTCAAATGTATTTTGGAGGTCTTCAGGTGGAAATGAAATACTAACAATATGTTTGAATTGCAATTTGGAAATGCGTCTTTATTGGGTAAAAATACCGATTAATATTTCATATTACATCACACAATTAGCTGCTAAACAAAATATATAATTTAATAATAAAAAGTGCATTGGAACGATTACACGTGTAGCGATGAGGTGAGGCGAAGTATGCGCGGAGGGAAACACGGGGGCCCCGACTAGAAGCGGCGCGCTTGCCGATCATTTGCGAACGGCCGCCGTGGTGATCGGATGTCTGCGGCTACAGTATTAAAACACGACTATGGGCAACTTACTTGTGAGATTAAACGTCTTCTATCACAGTAAAGGAACGTGCTTAAGGAGTTAAGGAGTCCGTACTTACTTTAAACGAATATCGCTATTTCTGGAATAGCATAAAAATCGAAATGTCTGCTGGGACACATAGTAGAAGTGAAACTTCAACGGAAAAGTGGAAAAACGAATCGAACTTGCAAGTTTTACGGGCAGGTTTTCAAATTGGACAAGTACATTAACAATCTGCCCATAAAACTTCAAGTTAAAATTTTGTTGCGATGCCTTTTGCCACTTGTCCGTTGAAGTTTCACTTCTACTGTGTATTCCAGCACACATTTCGATTTTTCGCAAGATTACTGCAAATTATGATTTGGTTAGGTTAGGTACATTATAATGAATGCATTTTTTATTTAAACGTATTTTATTTCATCAAACAAAAACACTGAATTCGATCTACTCTAACATTATGCCGCCTCTTAACAGTTCTACTCTAAAAATATGCCGCCTTTCACCACGGCCGTAACGCTTTTTCGTGACAGAAGAAATCTTAATACCCCCGTCTATATAGAAGTTTCACTTCAACAAATAAACTACCGGTGCGGTAATAGCGACCGGCGAGTGAGAGAGCCAACTAACTAATAAATATTAAACATATTTTATAAATGTCAACTCACATGTCACCTTTACTGTACAGCAGATAGGCAGACAGCCCACCTGATGAACAGCTGTTACCGTCACCTATGGACATTTGCAACACCAGACTTGTTACCAATGCGCTTTGAAGAAACTTTTTGACACTTTGAAAAACCCCATAAGTTAGAAAGAGAGTTGGTCTGAAAGAGTGTCGGGGTGAAGGTAAGAAAAGGAATGCTACGTTGGTTCGGGCATGTGGAAAGAATGCATGATGAAAGAATGACTAAACAGATATACAATGCAAAAGTGGATGGATGCAGAAGTCGTGGATAGCCACGACACACCTTCCATGATCAAATTGATCGTGTACTAGCAGAAGGTGATGTCTCTATCCGTGCAGGAACGGAGAAAGAATACAATTTCCTGCGGCCTGGCGGCCTGTCGTAAGAGGCCACTAAACAACCCACAGCCAGGTGGTAAAGTATTTGCTCGACTGGATGGCGACCACCCCTGGTCTAGAGTATGCCGCTATAACAACCTTGTGTTGTGTTCCGGCGTTAGTGACCAGGTTCCAGTCTCCTTTAAGAGAGCAGCAGCGCATTTGTAGCACCTCTGGTGTTGCAAATGTCTATAGGCGATGGTAACCGCTTTCCATTAAGTGGGCCGTCTGCCTGTCTGCTGAGCTCCTGCAGTAAAAAAAACCAGCAGATAGGCAGACAGCCCACCTGATCTTTCATCAGGTGGGCTGTCGTAAGACGCGGCAAACAACCCATAGCCAGCCAGGTGGTAGGGTATTTGCCTGTCTGGATGACTACCACCCTGTTCTAGAGTATATCGCAATAATAACCTTGAGTTGTGTTCCGGCATTAGTGGCCAGCTTCCACCTTTAAAGATTGGCAGCAAATTGCTAGCACCTTTTGTGTGACAGAAGTCCATACGCGACGGTAACCGTAAAAAAAGTTCGTTTAAAATTAACCTTGTATTTAACAAGGAAATAAGATCACGATGTATACAGAGGAAATTAAATTGAACCTCTCCGCCATCTCTTGTGCCTTGACCAGCAAGTTATTAAGCAGAGGCACTAATCAAAACCCATATGATAATGTATTAAATGGGCGGATTATATTCTGTTTGTGTTCGAATGCAAATCGGCAGTATCATCCCCTTATCACATTGTATGTTGCATACACATTAGCGTTGCATACGAATTATAGATATAGTGTTAATATAATATATATATAATAATATCAGCCCATTAATGTCCCACTGCTGAGCTCGGGCCTCCCATTATAGGGGGGAACAGACAGTATACCCGCCACGCTTGTCCAAGGCGGCTTGGCAGGTTTGACACATCGGTTATCTCGATGTGCAGGTTGCATCACGATGTTTTCCTTCACCGTTGTTAGCACATGGTAATTGTAACAATATGCACATTAGATCAGAAAACTGACTAAGAGGTGCATGCGTTCCGGCCAGGATCGAACCCGCGCCCTCTGAGTCTGGGACACGTACTCTAGCCATTACGCTACCACGACGATAATGTTAATGCCTAGTGTTAATTTTTTTTTATTGCAGGAGTTCAGCAAACAGGCAGACGGCCCACTTGATAGAAAGCGGTTACCATCGCCTATGGACATTTGCAACAGCCAAGTTGCTACAAATGCGCTGCTGCTTAAGGGAGACTGGACATTGGTCACTAATGTCGGATCACAACTCAAGGTTGTTATGGCGACATACTTTAGATCAGGGGTGGTAGCCATCCAGTCGGGCAAATGCGTCATACTTCGAAATTTTTTCGAAATTTCACTGTTTGTAGGCCAAAGTGACCGCTCGAGAATCGTGCCGGGGACTATAATAAGACAGAAGGGAGGGAAAATGATGAAATATTGTTTATAATAACAGTCCGTAACGTATCACTCTTTCACCTTTGACCCTTTTTTTGCCTTTTAGTTACATTTGAAGTCAGTTTTGTTTATTTTTCATGGTTTTACTTTCCATTTTTTAGTTACGCAAATACTCAAATAGGTTTAGAAAAAAAACCATTTGAAACACATTGTACATGCCTGTAGTCGAGGGTCGCTTTCAATTCCCCTTCTACTAAAATAAATAAATTCAGTCCATAATTGACGGAGAAATTGCATCACAAATATACAGTTGAATTGAGAACTTCTTCTCTTTTTTGAAGTCGGTTAAAAATAACTCGCAACGCTGAACTCAAACACCTCCGAGATTAAACAACTATTACTCGTTGCAAATACCAATTTTTTTTTATTGCAGGAGATCAGCAGCCAGGCAGACGGCCCACTTGATGGAAAGCGGCTACCATCGCCTATGGACATTTGCAACAGCGAAGTTGCTACAAATGCGCTGCTGCTCTCTTAAGGGAAACTGGAACCTGGTCACTAATGCCGGAACACAACTAGAGGTTGTTATGGGCAAATGCCCTACCACCTGGCTGTTGGTTGTTAAGTCGCCTCTTACGACACGGATAAATAATTCCTCCTTTTGAAGTCGGTTAAAAATAACTCACAACGCTGAACTCAAACACCTCCGAGATAAAAACAACTATTACTCGTTGCAAATGTCAAAAATAAATTATCCAAACACACCTTTTCACTTCCACGAATGTAATACATACAAAATGAGCAAATGTTAACTTTCAGAAAAACGAGTAAGACAACTGTAGAGCCTTCAGCGCATGAAACTTCATGAAACAGTGAAACAGTAACCACAATGAACAATGTTCACAGTTTTCTATGAAATATACAGACGCCATTCTTCTTGCGGACTCGGTTTGCAAGGGTGTGGTTGCAATACTGGCGGGGATTGTTATCAACGGACGGGAAGTAGCGTTTTATATTTATCCGTGCAGGAACGAAGAAAGAATACAATTTCCTGCGGCCAGGCAGCCTGTCTTAAGAGGCTACAAAATAACCCACAGCCAGGTGGTAGGGTATTTGCCCGACTGGATGGCTACCACCACTGGTCTAACCTTGATTTGTGTTCCGGCATTAGTGACCAGGTTCCAGTCTCCCTTAAAAGAGAAGCAGCGCATTTGTAGCACCTTTGGTGGTGCAAATGTCCATGGCGATGGTAACCGCTTTCCATCAAGGGGGCCGTTTGCCTGGCTGCTGAACTCATCCAATAAAAAAAAATCAAATGCTGAGATTTTTTACGCGGCTTTACCAGGGAAAAAGTTTTACGTATCCTGCGGAAGCTATTCCACTTTCTGGGTCAAATTTCATACTATTTTGAGAGCAAGAATTCTGTACGGCCGTGTATGCGGTTTACGCCGACACGTGCTTTTTAGGATACAACATTCATCAGTACTCGTTTAGCACTGTACTCGGTCAGTCGGCAAAACGGCCATTGATCTTAGCACAATCATTTCAGTAGCATCATTTTATAGCTTCTATCATAAACATTCTATATAGGAAAACCCCTACAAATTCATATGTGTTATATTGCAGTAAATCTTTATCTACGTGCTGTTCGTTCTCGTAAAATTTCGATCTATTTCGCAAAAACGATCCCATCCTCCAGGATAACAGGTATTTTACATCCATTCTTAGTATCTAGACTGTAATATGTTACATACTAAATTTTAGCAGAATAAACCAGCTGCCAGACCTCAAGACACTGTGAGCTCTTTCTGCGTGCAACGGAACACAAACCAACTTGAATGATAATTTATTTTATGTTTTCTTCCACCCATTTTAATATTATATAAAATTATTAGAGCTAGGCATGTTTACTGAAGAGTTTCTTGCGCCGCTTCTTCTGTTCAAGCCATAACATGTTGCGAAGCGGTAGTAAATTAGATTTGGCTCCTATGGAGTAAATATTAACCATAAACAAAATTAAAACTAAATAATTAAAATGAACAACTTGGCGGTAGGCTAAATAAAACTTTAACAATACTCGTTGACACTTGACATCTTTGTCTTCCGTGATCATGGCCACTGAAAAGTGGCCGAAACGTTGGAAAAACCAAAATCAAATAAATTACCGCGCCTAAAACCGTTAAAACGTAGTTTTATTATATTAAAATATTAAATTTTTTTGTCTGTTTGTCTGGATATTTCGGCTAATCTCTGAAACGGCTGGACCGATTTTGATAGGACTTTCATTGGCAGATAGCTGATGTTATAAGGATAAACTTAGTCTACTTTTTTATAGGATTCTGCGAAAAAAATTCCACGCGGGCGAAGTCCTGGGCACAGCTAATACTACAATAAAATGAGAACCCGCTTAAACTGGCACCGCAGCCTTCGCCTCCTTACATAATGAAGTATACACCGCGTTTTGCGGCACCAACTTTCGATGTTTGCCAGTTGCTGTCGTGTGTTCGAACCCACTGGGCTTCTACTTTCATCGAACATTCAAGTTTCATGAAGTTTCAGGTTGTACACGAATTTCTATAATGCTGCGGGGGTTGATTTATGTTGAGCGGCGGGTCGATGTTGATTAACCCGTTGGGTAGGGTTAGGCACCACTTAAGGAGGAAGCGGAGCAGGAGCGTGAGCGTACGAGCTTGCTCCGCTCCCGCCAAAGGAGGACGCGCCGACCACTGAGAGTGGACTTCCACCTTCGACCGCCTATCTCTGGCGAAGTTCCTACCCGTATATAATGCTGTCGAGAGGATCGCCTATCGCGCGCGCTCATATCTCCTGACCTGAAAGGGACGATGCCGGGAATCATGCTTCCCTGCAGCAGTGTGTAATGTATTGTTTTATTAATTAATTGCCAGGTGGTAGGGTATTTGCCCGACTGGATGGCTACCACCCCTGGTCTAAAGTATGTCGCCATAACAACCTTGAGTTGTGTTCCGGCATTAGTGACCAGGTTCCAGTCTCCCTTAAGAGAGCAGCAGCGCATTTGTAGCACCTTTGATGTTGCAAATGTCCATAGGCGATGGTAACCGCTTTCCATCAAGTGGGCCGTCTGCCTGTCTGTTGAACTTGTGCAATAAAAAAATGTATATAAATTGTGGGTATTTGTATATTTTATACTCCGATGATGAGGACTGAGGATGAGATCCGAACCCACGCCTGAAGAGCACATTGAATTAGGATCCCCACTGACGTCACCAGTTAGGATGACTATAATAAAACAATATGGCAGCAGTATTAAGACTGTTTATTGGCTATGTACAAAATATACAACTACCCACAATTTATATACATTACACAGTTGATGTGGCCCCTAGGGACCCCCGCCTGGCAGGGCACGCGGAGATGGTCGAAATTTCGCTTCGCCCGTAGCCCTGGCATAAGTAGCCATAGTTTTAGTGGGTATCCCTAACTCTGATGGCAATAGTACTTCTTCAGGGATAGTGGTGCCACCCCAGCAAGGTTAATCACACACACCCTCATCGCGTTTCAAAAATGTTGACCCACCACTGACAGGAGCCCAGGGTACTATGGCCATACGGGAGCTAGGCTCAACTGCTGGAGAGAGGAGTAAAAAATAAGACGACGAGTAATTCTACTCTCGATGTATTTGATTGCTTAATTAAATAACTATTAACGAACGAACGACTATGGATGCGTTCCTTTAGTAGCTCACAACGCCCAAAATGTTTTGTCAACCGTTCCACATGGCGACCACGGTCGTTATCGTCGTGGTGAAACGACACTAATGATATCATCATTTTCGATCACACAGAGCTCACAACGACTCATGTCAAGAGGTGGGTCGAAGTGAGCGTTGACCATACAGCATTAATTCTTTCTATCTCTTGACATTGAAAAAGGCGCGATTTTAAAATCAATCAATGACATTAAAATTTGTGTATTTCATCGTTTATGACATTAATGCCCCGAAATCCGTTCCACTAGAGTTTATGATTGTAGAATCCGCAAGCAAGTGGAACGGGAAAAATCGCGGTCGTGAACGTGGTCGCTGTGAGTCTCATATGGAACGTAGCCTAAATTTTTTACTATTGTTACGAGTGTGGGACTCGAATTAAAATGCCGTTGGAATTACTGTACAATTTATTAAAACTATACAAACACGTATAACATAGGTACAAATATAACTGGATACAAACAGTATAGACTGCACGATTCAATAACACACGCAAAGTCCGTCACTATATCGCGTGTCGAATGTACGTCTTACTCGTATCGTAGTCTTCGCTCGACTGCCGATCTCTCCGTTCGGGCATTCCTTTATACTCAGCTTACAATATGTCACGACCGTGTAAGCAATAATTTCCAAGAACCACACCTGGCCACTGTCGGCGCTATTCTCAGAAAACATAATTCTGTACACCTGCATAATTATGCCTGCGAACGGCCATAAACAAGTACAATAAAAATGGGCTATTGCCTAATTGCAAATTTTAAACACAAAAAAGAACAAAAGAAGATAGTCATAAAACAGTTTCAACATTATCAGCATGCGAGCTTTGGCAGGTAATAAATACAGGTATTGTATTTGGCCCAACTTGTAACATTATTTTTGAAATCTAATTATAAGACTTAAAAGGCCACTAAACAAAATGTAAAATGAAGTGGATTATTTATTTTTATATGCACGTTCAAACCTGTCACAATCTGTTTTATGTCGACACCGCCACTGCTATACTTTAATATTTTCCCTAGTTTAGGGGGTTGCCTGGAAGAGATCGCTTAAAGCGATGTCGCGGCACGATTTTCCGAAGGAAAGTACACACTGGTCCAGCCGAGTATGAAATCAGTACGCTCGCGCCGGTGTATACACGCACTATCAAAATTGCCTATGACAAACGCTCAATTGTCTACGGCCAACCGCCAATATTCAAAAAAATCAAGAACGGAACAAAGACGAAAAATTGTACGCGCAACAACTATTTATAAAAGTATTGTAAAATCCGGTGGTTCGGGCATGTGGAAAGAATGCACGATGAAAGAATGACTAAACAGATATACAATGCAAAAGTGGATGGATGCAGAAGTCGTGGAAGGCCACGACACACCTTCCATGATCAAATTGATCGTGTACTAGCAGAAGGTGATATCAGGAGCCTTAAGAACAGACGAGCGTGCATGACAAGAGTTATGAATGTGAAAGAAGCAAGTGAGGTGTGTAAGAATAAGCCTAAATGGCGCTCTGTTGTTCGTGCCTACCCCGCAAGGGAACTGGCGTGAAGTTATGTATGTATGTATGTATGTGAACAATAAAATGTGCTCATTCATTAATTCATAGAGCTTACTATCCAGGGTTTTCCACTCGCAGAAAACTAGCAGTAAACTATGAAAATAATAACTCTATTATACTTTATTAACAATAGTATAATCTCAAACAACCGGTCTAAGTCTGCACAATAACTCACCGGGCTAAGTGGGCCGCTTACCCGTCTTGGATTGTGCCAGAATAATGGAACAGGGACCCTTACATTATAGTCATGTTAAATACGCGTGTATTTAAGTAAACGCACCCGCCATTCCTTGTTGGAAGGGAGCCTTAAGTTTGTGGAAAGGGGAACAGGCAATTAAGGTATCCCCGGGCCATTATGGCCTCATTTCAGTCTATTGAAGCTACGCTCAATTTGAACTATACGAAAATAAATACTGCCAGTAATTTGTTTGCTAAGATTTTTGGATCTTTAGTAGTTGCTTTCGTACATACATACATACATAGCTTCACGCCAGTTCCCTTACGGGGAAGGCACGAACCACAACGCCATTCAGGCTTAATCTTACACACCTCACTCGCTTCTTTGACATTCATAGCTCTTGTCATGCACGCTCGTCTGTTCTTAAGGCTCCTGCCATCACCTTCTGCTAGTATTCGATCGATTTGATCATGGAAGGCGTGTCGTGGCCTTCCACGACTTCTGCATCCATCCACTTTTGCATTGTATATCTGTTTAGTCATTCCTTCATTATGCACTCTTTCCACATGCCCGAACCACCGAGTTTCTTTCGTGCTCTCGTGATATACGCCTTTCTACTACACGTAAACTGAGCACCCCTGCGATTTTTTTTTCAGGCGTAGGAAATGCTACTTACGCAAATACCGGGTCCTTTGCAAGGGATTAGACCATTATCAATTATGGAGGCATTCCACTAAGGGCAATCCAAACAGTAATTGATCGGCTTGTGTGGAGACTTGAGACCATTGGACTTACAATGGCTAACCCACTAAAACCTCCCTCCTCCGATGCCCCGCGCTTATGGCAGGAAAGGTAAGAGACTTAGAACGTAGTAGGCCACACCGATCCTTTTTTTTGGCCAGGGGAAATCCGTTTGAGGACTAAGCCGCGGCAGGCACGATTTATCAACCCACAGCCAGTTGGTAGGGCATTTGCCCGACTGGATGGCTACCACCCCTGGTCTAGAGTATGCCGCCATAACAACCTTGTATTATGTTCCCGCATTAATGACCAGGTTTCAGTCTGCCTTAAGAGAGCAGCAGCGCATTTGTAGCACCTTTGGTGTTGCAAATGTCCACAGGCGATGGTAACCGCTTTCCATCAAGTGGGCCGGTCTGCCAAGTATCACTTTCAATTCTCCAATTTTAGTCTAAAAAATATTATCAGTTTTATTTCGGTCCAAAATGGACCTATGTTTTATCATCGGTCTTATTGACTGTGCTGCTCAATGTAAAACTCGTATTTCGAAGTTGCACTTCAAAAAAGCATTAAAAAAAAGATTACATAATTTGTATTCCAGAAAGCAACATGTCTTTAGGACGCGTAGCAACATTGTCGTTACGCATTGTAGCATAATATAGGACACACATTACAATATGGACTCCAAGTGGAATGATGTCATATTGTGGAGAATTTTCTAGAGCTATGTAGTAGGTATATACCATTGTACGCCTTGTTAGTTTGCTGTGGTCCATGTCATAGACGACAGCGGTTTAAAAAAAATAAAAGAAAAGAATTTTGTTATATATTAATGAAACCACTGTAATTAATTAATTTTTTTATTGCAGGAATTCAGCAGACAGGCGGAGTTTCGTCCAGCACAGCGCTGCTTTTCAAAGCCAACCCAGCCTCATTGATTTATATATATATTCTATCTGTCCCGGCAAACGTTGTTCTGCCCTGAAGAAATAACATTTAGAACCCGATTGCAGCGCCACCTACCGGGTCCAATTGTGAATCTAAACCATCCTCAAATCCACTTGAACACAAACAAAAAAAATTATTCAAATTGTTCTAGCCGTTTAGGAGAAGTTCACTGTCAACACACGTACCTACAGAAGAATTATATATCTAAAGTTAGACCACACCACTTGCTACTAGCACACTTGACTTGCTACTAGTAACAAAATCTATGATAAGAAGTATTTCGGGCGATTTGACTAGTAACTGCCCTATTATAGCATGCGAAGATCAGACCACACCATTTGCTATCAGTAACAAAATCTATGATAAGAAGTATTTCAGCCGATTTGACTAGTAACTGCCCTATTATAGCATACGAAGATTAGACCCCACCACTTGCTACTAGCACACTTGACTTGCTACTAGTAACAAAATCTATGATAAGAAGTATTTCAGCCGATTTGACTAGTAACTGCCCTATTATCTTGCCATACTTGTAAGGAATTTGTGGAGACATATTGCAGCATAACATTTTAACACGTCATGTCATTATTATAACTATAATATTATTTTTCTTTCCTTTTATTGTCTTGGTCTCATTGAGTATGCATTGTTTGCTACAACTCCATTAATTCTTCAAAAAGTGATTCTGTAACATACTTCTGTACATACATACATACATACATACATAACTTCACGCCAGTTCCCTTGTGGGGTAGGCACGAACAACAGAGCGCCATTTAGGCCCATTCTTACACACCTCACTTGCTTCTTTGACATTCATAACTCTTGTCATGCACACTCGTCTGTTCTTAAGGCTCCTGACATCACCCTCCGCTAGTACACGATCAATTTGATCATGGAAGGTGTGTCGTGGCCTTCCACGACTTCTGCATCCATCCACTTTTGCATTGTATATCTGCTGTACATAACTTATTAAAAAAAAGATTTTGAGATATAAATAGAATATGAAATATAAAGAAAAACAATATTTAGCTAGACGTGTTGCTGGGGAGTTTCTTGCCGCTTCTTTTCCTTTACAGCATTAACACGTTGCGAAGCGGTGTACATAGAATAGGAAGTAAAAATTAAATTTTAACTTACATGTATGACCTTCAAAAAGTGTTCTCCAGCGGAACTTATTTTGAATAAAAACTTTCGAATTTGAATTTGAATTATGGCATACGTTCTTGAATTGTACCAGAGTCTCATAAGCATATTTCCCGTCGTGAGGGTCCCACTGCCAACCAGCGTTTAGTAATAAACAGATTGCGAGCGAATGGCGCCGGGACACGGGTTATTGCGTGTTTCGGCACGTTACAGGTGTTTCAGATACCGCCACAATCGGGAAAAGACATGAGAATATGGGATAGCATGTTGCCGCTTTATAGGAACTAGTGGTCACCCAGTGGTCGAAATTCCACCATAATTAATTTAAATTATACGTTCGAACATTATTAAGGTTCTGTTGTCAAATACTACACTTCTATAATCACAGATTTCGCCAAGGTTACATTGTTAATTTGACTTTAACAATAAACAAAAGAGTATATATGCGTGTGTGTGTCAAATACATGGTAGTGTGTGTGTAATGTATTTTTTATGCATAATTTTTTAAAAATATTATCATTCTGCACTCCTTCTCTATATAAACTACTAGCGTGGAATTTGCTTTCAACACCCTCCGATTTTGAAACATTCTTCATTGGTGCTCCGCTCCTATTGGTCTTAGCGTGATGATATATAGCCTATAGCCTTCCTCGATAAATGGGCTATCCAACACTGAAAGGATTTTTCAAATCAGACCAGTAGTTCCTGAGATTAGCGCGTTCAATCAAACAATATATTAGTATATTTGGCTACAACACTAATACTTACATTTAAAATATCGCGATATTTTTTGAAAGAAACGTTCGAATTGAATAATTCAAAAAGTACTAGAAAGGTATTGAATTCGTCTTGAATATGGAGTAATTTATTTTGATAACGACTAATACCAAGGTACAAAATAATGAGTTTTTGAAGCGACGGCATAAAATAAAAGAAAACACTTATTGTGAAATAACTACAATAGTAAGATATTTTTTGTAGACAATTATATGTTCTGCAAAGTGATAGTATATTGTTTTGTTCTATAATCAATAGTTTTCGCAGCGCACGCCGTGTAAGGATTTTTTCGGGTCATTTTTTACACCTTGGGTTACATTATTGGACTTTTAGTAAGGATCCCTACTTAAAAAAATATATAATATAGCCTATAGCCTTCCTTAATAAATGTAATATTCAACACTGAAAGAATTTTTCAAATTGGACCAGCGGTTCCTGAGATTAGCGCGTTACCGGTAGCGGGTAGCGGTAGTACCGTTTAACAAATAAACAAAAGAACAAACTCTTCAGCTTCATAATATTACTAGCTGTGCCCGCGACGTCGTCCGCGTGGAATTTGTTTCAAAACCCCCCCATTTTGAAACATTCTTCATTGGTGCTCCGCTCGTATTGGTCTTTGCGTGATGATATATAGCCTATATCCTTCTTCGATAAATGGGCTATCCAACACTGAAAGAATTTTTCAAATCAGACCAGTAGTTCCTGAGATTAGCGCGTTCAAACAAACAAACTCTTCAGCTTTATATATTAGTATAAGATAGTATAGACAAGTGTGCGAAATTTCATACTCCTCCGTCTGCGCAATTTTCGTATAAAGGGGTACAAAGTTTTTGCTTCACGTGTTAATATATAGATAGTAAGATTAAATCTAAAATTAATAATCAATACATACAGTCCATTTTAATGTTAGACATTTTATTTCAAGAACGAAAACGAAGAATGGGTATGGAGAAGAAGGAGAAGAGAGAGCATGAAAGTAGAGTAAACGCGGTCGAGATGCGAGCACTGCGCAAAATCTGCGGAGTGACGCTCGCGGACCGCGTTCGTAATACCGAAGTAAGAAAGAGAGTTAGTCTGAAAGAGAGTGTCGGGGTGAAGGTAAGGAAAGGAATGCATGATGAAAGAATGACTAAACAGATATACAATGCAAAAGTGGATGGATGCAGAAGTCGTAGAAGGCCACGACACACCTTCCATGATCAAATTGATCGTGTACTAGCAGAAGGTGATGTCAGGAGCCTTAAGAACAGACGAGCGTGCATGACAAGAGTTATGAATGTCAAAGAAGCAAGTGAGGTGTGTAAGAACAAGCCTAAATGGCGCTCTGTTGTTCGTGCCTACCCCGCAAGGGAACTGGCTTGAAGTTATGAAATGAAATGAAAAGAAGTAGCATCAAAACTAGAAAACTAGAGACACATAAAGTCTATTATTACGTATCAAAGCAAACGGGATCAAATCCACTTTTATTACCCAGAAACAGACGTACATAAGTAAATCCCGTTTGATGTGAATTCTTAAATGTAGGTAATCCCCAAATGGTGAAATTGCCTGTTCGCCATATATTGGATACTTTGATCTCAGCGGGATTAAACTCATCCCAGTATTTTTCGCTTGCAGTCATAATGCGTGCGTACTGTAAGGATTTATGGGGATTAAGCCGATTCCTATGATCTGCGCGGATCATTATTTGCATAATTATGCTGAAAATGGTTTATATGGAGTGTATTTAAAGATATTAAATTAAATATTGTCGATGTGAAACTTCTTTGGAATCGTTGTGATTTGAAACTCGATGAAACGAAAAAGCGACACTATAAAGAGATTCAGAGGACCCGCGAGAGAATGTGATACGAGTTTTTTTTTTATCATAATGTTAATTACATTGTAAAATGTGAAGTTCTCATTGGAAATAAAGTTTTTTCAACAGAATACAGTCCATTTTTTATTGTAACCCATAAAACACAACGCATTCTAATAAATTAATAAACTTATTACTCTGTCATAATGATTTAAAATCATCTTTGTCATTTCATCATTTTATACGATTTTTTTATTTTATTTTATGTTTATTGCAGTTCAGCAGACAGGCAGACGGCCCACTTGATGGAAATCGGTCACCATCGCCTATGGACATTTGCAACACCAAAGTTGCTACAAATTGCTGCTCACTTAAGGGAGACTGGAACCTGGTCAGTAATGCCGGAACGCAACTCAAGGTTGTTATGGCCGCGTACTCTAGACCAGGAGTAGTCGCCATCCAGTCGAGCATTTGCTCGATCGTATACTATTTTCGTAGGCGATACTCTTTAGACAATAATCGCATTGACATGTTTTCATTCAGCCAAAAAACAAAAACTTGCCTACGAGTATGTCATACGGTAATTATCACCAAAAGTCTTGTTTAAACTACGACACAAATCGCATTCAGATATATATATATATTTTAATTACAGGAGATCAGCAGACAGGCAAACGGCCCACTTGATGCAAAGCGGTTATCATCGCCTTTGGACATTTGCAACAGCAAAGTTGTCGCCATAACAACTCATGGTTGTTATGGCGGTATACTCTAGACCAGGGGTGGTCGCCATCCAATCGAGCAAATACCCTACCATCTGGCTGTGGGTTGTTTTGTCGCCTCTTACGACAGGCCGCCCGGCCGCAGGAATTTGTATTCTTTCTCCGTTCCTGCACGGATAGATATAAATACAATGTGTGTTTGTCTGGAGATTTTTTTATTATCATAATTTTAATTACATTGTAAGTAAACTGAAGCACAGATAACTAACAAAAAAACTTATACACACACTGAAACCAACGGGCACTACAACTTCACAAGTAACCAAGACACACAAAGAGCCTAAAAACTAATAACCCAGGCACAGAAAAGAAAAAGACAACCCACATGGCACTAGATAGGACAATATATATAAGTATAGATATAAGGCCCACATTGCACATGCACTTCCTCACAACACCAGCATGCAACAGATACACTCTACATTAGTATAAGATTAGTATTAAAACTAGAATAAATTAATATAATAAGTTATTCGTAAGATACATACACCTCAACACAAAAATCAATAAATTAATGTCACACACAAGAACCAAAATAACTAATAAGCGTGTTAAATTAAAAAAAAATAAATCTAGAAATTAAGTTGTAAAAAAGGGTACGGAACTCGAGTCCGTAGAGTTGTTAATAATAATAAAGCCGCAGGGGGCTTTGTGGCGAAGCCTTAGGTGAGTAGCGACACCTCGTACCTGACTCCGGGGGCCAAGACAAGGCCCCCGCCTCCGTGCTTGCCTTAGCCAGCCGGCACGGAGTGGAGATCGCTAGAGCTAAGACTCAAGCTCCAGGGGTGGAAGTGATAAATGGCCTAACGTCGGAAGTAGCTTCGGTGAACCTGCAGCCCACCTCTCTACACCCCTTAGCCACTCACACCCATGTTGCCCCTGTCTTTATGGCATTTTTTGGGGCCCATGCAGGGAGTGGCCAGTCACCGTCTGCCCATTTTTCCATGTTCCCCGAACATTGCGACGGGCAGACGCCATAGTCCCCATATTCCCAGACCTCTAGTACCACTAGCAGTTCACCCCAATAGCCCGGTACTTTTTGTCTTAATTTCCCACAATAGTCCTACACTAACCGGGGCTTGTCCTTGGGTGCATTGTTATATGGTGTACATAGGGATAATCGCCGGTCAGTGTCACGCCACATTTACATTAAATTTGTCAAAGGGCCTCTACGTGTTGGCCTTCTCATGGCCCCACGCAAGCCTTCCAAATGTCCGGGCCATGTTTATGGCCCGTGGTCTCGAAAGACAAACAAAACAATAATAAAAAAAGTAAACTGAAGTTCTCATTTCAAATAAAATTCTTTCAACCTAATGTACTCCATTTTTTATTGTACGTCATAAAACACAACGCATTGTAATAAATTAATAAACTTATTACTCTGTTGTCACAATGATTTAAAATCATCTTTGTCATTTCATACGAAATTCGAAATACTATATTTTTGAAATTAGAACAGACAAGCTGTCACGACTCATCAACTGACATTTCTAAAACTAAACTTTTTTAATCTGAGCATTCCTTTAACAATCATATTACAACAGCATCGTACAAATATCAACTTTGTTGCAACGGTAATAAAATACAAAGTCAGTTGTGTTCGAACATAGCCCATCTGTTCCTTACTTAATACCAATCCAGAATACGTCCCTCACATTGAAACAAATAAAGGAGTTCACGTGTTACGTGAACAGCTGACCTTTTGGAAGAATTCGGCTACACAGCTAATAAAAGGCCGTAGCGGAGTAAATAACGGTCGCGGCTGTACTGTCGCAGAGGATGGAAAACAAAATCTTAAAAATACAAAATATTTGTTGTCGAGAGTATATGTGGTAGTATTTCTTTGGGGTTATTTGATCAGAAGGTTGCTTATCAGAAGGTGTTCTTGATGTCTGAGAGAAATCAAACAAAATTTTTAGTTTTAACTATTTTAAACTGTTATATTGTTCGTACACAAAATGTACATATATATATAACTAGCTGTCCCGGCAGACGTTGTTCTGCCCTGAAGAAATAAAATTTAGAACCCGATTCCAGCGCCACCTACTGGGTCCAAATGTAAGCTATCATATCTTTCAAGTCGGATCAAACTGCACACGGTGTGCAAATTTGATTAAAATCGGTCAAGTAGTTTAGGAGTCCATCGCGGACAAACAACGTGACACGTAATTTAAATAGATTAAGATTACTACACACTCTAAATAAAAAGTGGACTGATGTGCTCCGCGAGACAAGACCGGTCTGTCTCAATATTCGGGTAAGACTGCCGAACGCGCGCTGTTGTTGCCCGAGCGCATAACTGCTGACAGAACGACCTGTGTCAGCACATATACATTTTTAAGGTTGGCAGTAAAAAATTACATTAGTGCCGGCACAGGCGCTAGCTTCTTTGACGGAGAACATTACTAGTTCAAAATGTTTATGTTTGCGTGTTAGTAGGTGAGTCTGTGCGTATTTGATAGATCTTATATTTGAGTGACCAACAATACTCCGTCCCTCCTAGACAAATGTAAGAAGTCGATATATAAATTATTCTTTGCTTCAAAAAGACCGAAGCGTTGTATAAATTATACTTTCTAATTATATTACTGTATAGGTATATTGGACAAAAAATTGCTAAAACTTTTATTATAAATATATTCAACACTACACTCACTATTATGCAAAATTTAAAGAAGGATTATTACAAGCATTATCAATTATAATTTACACGAAGATATCGAATGTAGCTCTCCAGTTTGAGAACTTTCTCAAAGGAAGGCGATCTTATATACACATGTTATTGTATTGAATTGTATCCATGCAGCAACAAAGAATGCATATCAATTTCTGTGTCTCTGCAGTCTGTTGTAAGAGATGACAAAACTACCCACAACCAGGTGGTAGGGCGGGCACCTACACATCTGGATGGCCACCATCCCTAGTATAGAGTATACCACTATAACAACCTTGAGTTGTGTACCGGCAATACTGGTCAGATCGTCAGTCTCTTTTATTGTTGCTAATGTCCATATACCACCATAACTACTTTCCACAAAGTGACCCAATAGCCTGTATACTGTACCCCAGCAATAAAACTTGATCTGATTTCCTCTACACCATTCTAACTTCGGAAGATAAGGCGCTCTGGTCTACGCCATCGCTTCACAGACTCTGTGGTTGAGCGGACTAAGTCTTAGCCGGCGGAAGTCGTTGGAACGCAGAGGCTCCCGTTGCGATTGCTACCACGGTGAATTTCGTAAAAGAACTTTCTATAATTTACTATGAACTGGGTGTCTAAAATCGGCCCCAGAGTGGTCTGTTGTATATTAGCAGTAGCACAAGCACAAGCGTAACTTTCTTAGCTTAGGGTTGTAGAATGTGTGTGTTTGCCTGCTGATTATTAAAAATAAACAAACGAATAGTGGAAAAACCATCAGTGCCAACGAAACTTTTCGCCTCCACGTTCCTTCTACGTATGGCAGAGTTTGCTGTCCGTGTTTTCCGAAAAGTACAATCCGAGAGTTTTCAAGTCTCGTGTGAGTTGGTATTTTCAAGGAAAGCATGGCCCATCTTGAACCACATCACCGACTGACATTAGACGTGATCGCAATCAACCGCCAACTTATTTATCATAATGAAATTGAACTAGTGGTCGCCCAGGGGTCGAAATTCGACCATAATTAATTTAAATGATAAGTTTGAACATTATTAAGGTTCTGTTGTCAAAGACTATTTCTACAATCACAGATTTCGCCAAGGCTACTGTGTTAATGATAGCGATGTTTGTAGGCTAATAAATAAATAAATAAATAAATTTGACTTTAACAATGAATAAAATAGTATATATGCGTATGTGTGTCAAATATATGGTAGTGTGTGTAATGTTTTTTTAAATTGATTTAATGTATTTTTATGCATAATTTTAAAAACATATTAGCATTCTGCACTCCTTCTCTATATAAACTACTAGCTGCGCCCGCGGTTTCACCCGCGTGGTAATGGAAAATCGTTATATTTTGGATAATTCACACTATATCTTTATAAATTATAGCCTATGTTTTATTCTGATGTGTAAGCTATATTACTGCAGTTTCATTAAAATCTATTCAGTAGTTTATGCGTGAAAGAGTAACAACATACATCCATACATCCATTCTTACAAACTTTCGCGTTTATACCTACATACATACATACATACATAACTTCACGCCAGTTCCCTTGCGGGGTAGGCACGAACAACAGACCGCTATTTAGGCTTATTATTACACACCTCACTTGCTTCTTTCACATTCATAACTCTTGTCATGCACGCTCGTCTGTTCTTAAGGCTCCTGACATCACCTTCTGCTAGTACACGATCAATTTGATCATGGAAAGTGTGTCGTGGCCTTCCACGACTTCTGCATCCATCCACTTTTGCATTGTATATCTGTTTAGTCATTCTTTCATCATGCATCCTTCCCACATTCTTGCGTTTATAATATTTAATATAATATAGAGATTGATAGGTGTGCGAAATTTCATACTGCTCCGTCCGAGCAATTTTCGCAAAAAGGGGTACAAAGTTTTTGCTTCGCGTATGATATTTTACTCGCGACACTATCCGTCCGTGTGTCCACCTAGTAATTTGACGGTGGCGCTCTGTATTCACGTAACTCGAGTTCTTTAGAAATTAATCGCTGCCGTGTGCGTGTTACGCCGAAAATACAACGGACCTAAAACCTAATGTCGTTTCCATTTTATTTATGGCACATAATCGTGTTAAGTGTAATTGCTTGGAAATAAAAGTATGGGGGACATTATTTTATAGTGTAGTCTGGAGATTTCCCGAAACGATACGGCTTGCCACGAGGTTTCGCCCACGTTACTCTCGGTGGAATTGGGCAGGTTGATTTTTTTTTTTTTTTCATTGCAGAAGATCAGCAGACACGCAGACGACCCACTTAATGGAGAGCGGTTACCATCGCCTATGGACATTTGCAACACGAAATTTGCTACAAATGCGCTGCTGCAGGTTGTTATGGCGACATAGTTTAGATCAGGGGTGGTAGCCATCCAGTCGGGCAAATGCCCTACCACCTGGCTGTGGGTTGTTAAGTCGCCTCTTACGACAGGCCGCCCGGTCGCAGGAAATTGTATTCTTTCTTCGTTCCTGCACTATTTTTTTATTGCGATACTAGTAAACAGGCAAACGACCCATCTGATGGAAAGCGGTTACCGTCGCCTAGATACGTCTGCAACACCAGGGGCGAAGCAACGCGTTGCCAGTCTTTTATTGTGATTTGAAAATCGATGAAACGTAACACACTAATAAGATATAAACACGTAAAATTCAACCTTATTTAATTCGAAAATATGTAATAAATTCAAATTCAAAAGTTTTTATTCAAAATAAGTTCCACTGGAGAACACTTTTTGAAGGTCATACATGTAAGTTAAAATTTAATTTTTACTTCCTATTCTATGTACACCGCTTCGCAACGTGTTGATGCTGTTAAGGAGAAGAAGCAGCAAGACACTCCCCAGCAACACGTCTAGCTAAATATCGTTTTTCTTTATATTTCATATTCTATTTATATCTCAAGTTTTGCACAGCAGTATGTTACAGAATTACTTTTTGAAGAATTAATGGAGTTGTAGCAAACAATGCATACTCAATAAGACCAAGACAATAAAAGGAAAGAAAAATAATGTTATAGTTATAATAATGACATGACGTGCTAGAATGTTATGCTGCAATATGTCTTCACAAATTTCTTACAAGCATGGTTGGAGCGAGCTGACATGTAAATGAATTTGTGAAGCAAAAACTTTGTACCCCTTTTTACGAAAATTGCACGGACGGAGGAGTATGAAATTTCGCACACTTATAGTTTATACACACAAGGAGGGTAAAATGATAATATTTAAAAAAAAATACATACATACATAACTTCACGCCAGTTCCCTTGCGGGGTAGGCACGAACAACAGAGCGCCATTTAGGCTTATTCTTACACACCTCACTTGCTTCTTTGACATTCATAACTCTTGTCATGCATAAGGCTCTTGACATCACCTTCTGCTAGTACACGATCAATTTGATCATGGAAAGTGTGTCGTGGCCTTCCACGACTTCTGCATCTATCCACTTTTGCATTGTATATCTGTTTATTCATTCTTTCATCATGCATTCTTTCTAAAAAGATATGAATAAAAATACATTAAATCAATAAAAAAAACATTACAGACACTACCGTGTATTTGACACACACACGCATATATACTCTTTTGTTTATTGTTAAAGTCAAATTAACAGTGTAGCCTTGGCGAAATCTGTGATTATAGAAGTGTATGTAGTCTTTGACAACAGAACCTTAATAATGTTCAAACTTATAATTTAATAAAACTACGTTTTAACGGTTTTAAGCGTGGTAATTTTATTTGATTTTGGTTTTTCCGACGTTTCGGCCACTTTTCAGTGGCCGTGATCACAGAAGACAAAGATGTCAAGTGTCAACGAGTATTGCTTCTTGCGCCGCTTCTTCTCTTCAAGCCATAACATGTTGCGAAGCGGTAGTAAATTAGATTAGGCTCCCATAGAGTAAATAATAACCATAAACAAAATTAAAACTAAATAAGTAAAATTAACAAGTTGGCGGTAGGCTAAATAAAACTTTAACAATACTCATTGACACTTGACATCTTTGTCTTCCGTGATCACGGCCACTTTTCAGTGGCCGACACGTCGGAAAAACTAAATTCAAATAAAATTACCGCGCTTAAAACCGTTAAAACGTAGTTTTATTATGTATACAAGTTAAGAAAATCTTATAATTAAAATTAATTATGGTCGAAATTAAATACATTTTGCTCTTTACCTGTTAGTATTAATTTTCAATTTAAAACAAATGAAAAGTGTTTTCACCAAGAACAGGTTTCCTTACAATCCATTTTCTCGTCTCAACACTTCTACTTTCTTCGTCTATCAAAGTCTACAATTCTTCAATTATTATATCCGTGCAGGAACGGAGAAAGAATACAATTTCCTGCGGCCTGTCGTAAGAGGCGACTAAACAACCCACAGCTAGGTGGTAGAGTATTTGCTCGACTGGATGGCGACCACCCCTGGTCTAGAGTATGCCGCCATAACAACCTTGTATTGTGTTCCGGCATTAGTGACCAGGTTCCAGTCTCCTTTAAGAGAGCAGCAGCGCATTTGTAGCACCTTTGGTGTTGCAAAAGTCTATAGGCGATGGTAACCGCTTTCCACCAAGTGGGCCGTCTGCCTGTCTGCTGAACTCCTGCAATAAAAAAAAATATATATTTGTCGTAAAATCAGGTTGATAATCCGTTTATATTATACTATTATACTATACATCTTATTGATGCGGTGAATAAAAAAACCGACTTCAAAAACTAAAAAGTATAAAATAACTTATTCTATTTTTAATTATAATATCTTATTTTTAATATCTATTATCCACAACTTGTCAAAGGTAGGTTTACAAAGGCAAGGAAAGGAATGCTCCGGTGGTTCGGGCATGTGGAAAGAATGCATGATAAAAGAATGACTAAACAGATATACAATGCAAAAGTGGATGGATGCAGAAGTCGTGGAAGGCCACAACACACCTGCCATGATCAAATTGATCGTGTACTAGCAGAAGGTGATGTCAGGAGCCTTAAGAACAGACGAGCGTGCATGACAAGAGTTATGAATGTCAAAGAAGCAAGTCAGGTGTGTAAGAATAAGCCTAAATGGCGCTCTGTTGCTCGTGCCTACCCTGCAAGGGTAGGCGCGAGCAACTGGCGTGAAGTTATGTATGTATGTATTATCCAAAACATCTTAAAGTTGGTGCTTAGTAATTTTCAAAATAAAGTAACTTTTATGTTTTACTTTGCACCGACTTCAAAATGTTTTAGATAACATATATTGAAAATAAGTTATTATAATTAAAAATAGCATTAGAATTAAGCTTTTTAGTTTTTGAAGTCGGTTTTTTAAAGGTTTTTTTTTATTTGTTACTTTTTAGTGTCTAGCTATGGACAAATCTACGAAAGGTGCCGCGTCTTAAAAAATATAGGTCCCAAGAAACGGGAACGGATTTTTCTTTCCAAAATAAATGATCATAAAATTAAAACTACTGGGCCAAACTATGTTAAGTTTTTAGGGACCTAATGGCAACTATTCCGCATCAAACTAAAGAAAAAACACGTAAACCGGATCATAAATCTTAGCGTAATCGGTGTTGGCAACACCAACATAAAATATTTCGTACTAGCAACATTGTAGTTGCATTTTGTTCTTCTTCCGTTTGGGTTGTAGCCGAAGGCAGACCCTCTCATATGTAAAGTTTATTATTACAAGTTTTCACCATCTAACAGTGTTTAACTTCCACGACTACATCAACCTGGGTATCCTAGAACCACCACAATCAGCGTGCACCACAAATATATATATATTACATCCGCGACGAGCTGCGCGCAATCGGTGTACATACATAAAAAAAAAAACCAATCAAGTTGTGAAGAACCTCCTCCTTTTGGAAGTCGGTTAAAAACTAAAGTAACTCACCATACAAGCAAAATTCTATGAAATTCTCCCCCATCTCTTTCGGCCTAGTCTCATTTGCCTGTCTCGCCACTCACTGTACCAATTAAGTGAGATCAAGGCATTACGTATGTTCAAAATATTATTATATGTCTTAAAATTATCAGTGTATGAATGAATGAATGAATGAATGAATGAAAACTCTTTATTGTTCACCATAACTTAAACCTAGTTTTTTTTTATTTTTTTATTGCAGTAGTTCAGCAGACAGGCAGACGGCCCACTGGATGGAAAGCGGTTACCATCGCCTATGGACATTTACAACATCAAAGGTGCTATAAATGCGCTGCTGCTCTCTTAAGTGAGTCTGGAACCTGGTCACTAATGCCGGAATACAACTCAAAGTTGTTATGGCGGCATGCTCTAGACCAGGGGTGGTAGCCATCCAGTTGGGCAAATGCCCTACCACCTGGCTGTGGGTTGTTTAGTCGCCTCTTACGACAGGCCGCCCGGCCGCAGGAAATTGTATTCTTTGTCCGTTCCTGCACGGATATTTATTACAAACACATTTAAATTAGAACAATGGGCGGCCTTATCGCTTATAGTGATCTCTTCCAGGCAACCCGGAGTCTAAGGAGATATTGCAAGAAAATTAAATAATATTTGGTGGCTTAACTAAATTGAAACTAATTCAATCGTAATTGAAGGAAAAAAAAAACAATAATAAACTAATAAAGACATACATAATTAAATTAAAATAATATAAATTACACATACTTACATGCGAATAATAATAGAATTCCGTTTACTGCAACAGTGTATTTAAACACGTGTCAATTTCACTAAGCGATTCTCCAAATTCGACCGCCTTAGGCCCTCTGCACGGATGAGACAGCTTAACAAAAGGCAGAGAATTTACTTAAAAAAGACAAGTAAAATATGGGAATTTTTCCCTAAACATCCCAGCACATGACGTGGAACATTTCAGACGTTTTCCAAGAGGCTTTGTATGCTAGTCGACGTCTCTTACAAAACATAAAAGTGTATGAACATCGCCATTCTTGTACATTGGCATTTGACGTTGCTATGACGTGACACGTAACGAGGGTGCATGAGCTGCTGGCCGGATAAAAGGAGTTCGTATATCCATTCATAGTTTTTAAATGTGTACATTTTATGCTTTTTTTATTGCAGGAGATCAGCAGACAGGCAGACGGTCCACTTGATGGAAAGCGGTTACCATCGCCTATGGACATTTGCAACAGCAAAGTTGCTACAAATGCGCTGCTGCTCTCTTAAGGGAGACTGGAACCTGATCACTAATGCCGGAACACAACTCAAGGTTGTTATGGCGACATACTTTAGACCAGGGGTGGTAGCCATCCAGTCGGGCAAATGCCCTGCCACCTGGCTGTGGGTTGTTAAGTCGCCTCTTACGACAGGCCGCCCGGCCGCAGGAAATTGTATTCTTTCTCCGTTCCTGCACGGAATATGCTTGGTAGGTGCATTCTCATTTCTGAAACCAGTTTCATTTTAAGTGGTTTAATTTTATACTACCAATATCCTATCTTCTGATATATTTATACTATGTATTGTAACTGGGCTGGATGACTACCACCCCTGGTCTAAAGTATGTCGCCATAACAACCTTGAGTTGTGTTCCGGCATTAGTGACCAGGTTCCAGTTTCCCTTAAGAGAGCCGCAGCGCATTTGTAGCAACTTTGCTGTTGCAAATGTTCATAGGCGATGGTAACCGCTTTCCATCAAGTGGGCTTATTAAAAAAAGTTTTTATTCAAAATAAGTTCCACTGGAGAACACTTTTTGAAGGTCATACATGTAAGTTAAAATTTAATTTTTACTTTCTATTCTATGTACACCGCTTCGCAACGTGTTGATGCTGTAAAGGAGAAGAAGCGGCAAGCAACTCCCCAGCAACACGTCTAGCTAAATATTGTTTTTCTTTATATTTCTCATTCTATTTATATCTCAAATCCTTTTATTTTATAAGTTTTGTACAGAAGTATGTTACAGAATTACTTTTTGAACGTTATATATGTATCAACGAAGAACCAAAAATACCAACGCTATAAACCAATAAAACAGGCGACTAAACAACCCACAGCCAGGTGGTAGGGCATTTGCCCGACTGGATGGCCACCACCCCTGGTCTAAAGTATGTCGCCATAACAACCTTGTGTTGTGTTCCGGCATTAGTGACCAGGTTCCAGTCTCCGTTACGAGAGCAGCAGCGCATTTGTAGCACCTTTGCTGTTACAAATGTCCATAGGCGATGGTAACCGCTTGCCATCAAGTGGGCCGTCTGCCTGTCTGCTGAACTCACGCAATAAAAAAAAAACAAAACTCAATTCTAATCCACACCAGTACACAAGGTCGGGACCTTTCCCATTTAATGCCAAAGAAAAAAAAATACTGGTAAAGCGTTTGCCCCACCGAAAGCGAGAAACTGTTATTTTTTTGTCGACACCACGACTCAGTTGAGTTAGGTAAGTAATTTTGGGCGCACCGCGCGACTGAACGCTAACGCTTCCTTGAAGATGATCGATGACGCAACAATATTTGAGTGTATGTCTTAATTTATCAGAGGTAGCGTTTCTTTATGCTTAAAGCGGTTATTATCGAGTTGATGGGTGGTGCGGTGTCGCTCTCCAACATCAAATAACATTCACGAAAGCAGAAGGCGGATGTTATTATTGTTAAAAGTTTAGCGGGATTCGAATTAAAATGCCGTTGGAATTATTATAGAGTTTATAAACACGTATAACACAGGTACAAATATAACCGAACACAACAAATACAAACGTAATGCAGAAGTTCGTAATTCAATAAAACGCGCAAAGTCCGTCACTATTAGATTCCCGATTGTAGTACACACGCCTCGCCTTGATCGTGGTTCTCGCTCGGCTGCCTCCTCCCTCAATCAGGCCATCGTTTTATACTGCACAAATGCAATGTGCCCGCCCGGCAACGTGGGCCGGATTTCCTAGAATCAGCTTGTACTTTAAAATCCATCACACCTGGCTAATGAGGCGGCCTTCATCAGCCGTAAATGAGTACAATAGAACAATAGATTGTTCTCTAGAAACGTATACCAATAAATAAGTAAACAAAAGAAGATGATCATAATAGAATTACAATATATAATAAAGGTACCCTATGTCCTTTTTTGTACACCATATACATTTATATACGGTGTCGTATATATAAAATTTCTTGATGATTTGTCACATACTTAAAACGTGCAAGTGTCACAAACAAACTCATGTTTGCATTTAAAATCTTTATATATAATTCTTCTGTACCTGTTTTGACAGTGAACTCCTCCTAAACTGGTGGACCGATTTGAATAAATTTTTTTGTGTGTGTTCAAGTGGATTCGAGGATGGTTTAGATTCACAATTGGACCCGGTAGATGGCGCTGCAATTGGGTTTTAAATTTTATTTCTTCAGAGCAGAACAACGTCTGCCGGGACAGCTAGTAATAGTATATTATACTGGCATGTTGCATAATAGTAGGGGAGCCCAAGATGCTAAATGTGGAGTTACTCGACCGTCGCGAGGACCTTTTGGATTGTAAAGATTAGATGCTAAAAAGAAAAAAAAGGTTATATGATGTATGCCCTTTCACTGGTGGGAGGAGCGTGTACAGGTTTTCAAAAAAAAAATCGCACAAATACTCAAGCGCGTCAGATATTTAAAAGGGATGTTAAGTAAACCCTAAAGGAACTCCTATTCAAAAGACTGACGATTTGGATGCGACCAAAAGTCATGGCCGATTTTTGAAAATGCAAAAAAAAACGTAACATTGAAATACTCGAGCGCGTCAGATTAATATACAGACGGTTCAGCTTGATGTCCTTGTCGTGCTGACCCATAATCTGACAATTATGTGGAGGAATTTCCTCAAACTGACAGTTTGAAAAAAAAATGAAGAATAAAAAATACCCCCATCCTTTATGAAGGATTCATATATGGTGGGGGTACTTAATAGGGTGCAAGGTTTCTCTCCTTATATTATTCTACCACGCTCGAGTAAATCCCAAAATCCCCGCTTGGCCTCCCTATTTTTTTTTTTTAGTCCATGAGTACAGCAGACAGGCAGACGGCCCACTTGATAGAAATCGGTTACCATCGCCTATAGACATTTGCAACACCAAAGGTGCTACAAATGCGCTGCTGCTCTCTTAAGGGACACTAGAACCTGGTCACTAATGCCGGAACACACACTCAAGGTTGTTATGGCGACATACTTTAGACCAGGGGTGGTAGCCATCCGGTCGGGCAAATGCTCTACCACCTGGCAAACTATAAACCAAAATTAGACACCAAGCTACTTCACAATAGTGTTTGCAAACAAACACGTCTCCGCTTTAAACTTGTACCATACAAAAAAGCCCGTCACGCGATGTTTACAACGAAATGTCGTCTTGAATATCGAATTTCGCGTTAGCTCGCCTTAAGTGAAGGTGTCGTGTGCTCTTACACCGTTTCACAGCACTCCAACATTTTAAAAAGAACTTTGGACTACACTTTTTATCTCTAATTTATTTATCCAGTACACGACGGCCTTTCAAGAACACTGCTAATAAGATAGAGTCAAGAGGGCGGTTCTAAAAGTCATAGGTGGTAAATCACGTCATTATTCAACTTCTAAGTTATACAAAGATTCCGAAGTATTAACTGTTAGACAGTTATTTATCTTAGCTATAGTTATGAGGAAACATGCTGAACTGCCATATGATTCTTCTTATCTCAGTGGTCGCAAATCGGATCGTGTTTGCAAGTTTGAATCTAGACGCACATCTATTGCTGCTAGACATTACCATGACCTCAGTACCAAAATCTACAATAAATGCAACCAAATATTAAATATCTATCCCCTTGCCTCTCGCTGCTGTAAAACCAAAACTATGACGTGGCTGTGTACACTGGATTATATACAAACGGAAAACATTTTTACTGTTAACCTATAACTAAAAGGATATATTTAGGTTCCTTACTTTACATACACGCACTAATACTCGGTCACATTAAGGTATACGCAACACACATACACATACGCACACGCACACACCCACACATACGCACCCACGCACGCATTACTCACCCACACACGCACACACACACACACACACACACACACACAGAAACACACGTTGCGCGCTCATAGCCGCGAACCACACCTGAGTTCGTTATTTTTTGTTATTTTCTATGCTTAGTTTTAAGTGCATTATGTTTGAAATGTATCCTGTGCTATAAAACTACAATATACTTCATTGTCTTGTGGTGTGAGTTGTCACTGCAGCACAGTTTTATACTTTTGCAGTGCAACAAACTGTTCTGTTATTATGTAAATATGTGTTTCTTTAGATCAATAAAATATTTATTTATTATTATTATTATTAAATTCAGCGCTGAGCTCTCTGCGAATTTCTAATTCGGTTTTGAAAAGGATTTGCTGATAAAAATATATGTATAATGCATATCAACACATGTATAATAAGCATTTGGGGTCGGCAAAGTATGTTTCCATCACACTTGAGTCACAGCCTGTTTGTTGTAGTCCTGAAAAAAAAAATGCCGCCGCTAGAAAAGGCTCTTTATATGTATCTTGGTATTCATCCTTATCAAAATAAATTACTTCATATTCAAGACTGCTTCAATACCTTTATATAGCTTTTTGAATTATTCAATTCGGACATCCCATTCGAAAGATATCACGAGTTTAAAAATGTAAGTATTAGAACACGCGGGCGTGACGCTTTTTCGTGAGCGAAAAATCGTAAGACCCCGTCTATATAGTAGTTTCACTTAAAAAAATTGTTTGTGTATATGCAGTTAACACGCAGTAGAAGTGAAACTTCAGAGAATATACTCAGAGATAATTCTTCTCTAACTTGTATTAATGTCTATATATACGTCAAGCAAAAACACAGCAAAAACTTCGTACCCCTTTTTACGAAAATTGCGCGGAGGGAGGAGTACAAAATTTCGCACACTTATAGTTTATATAGAGAAGGAGTGCAGAATGATAAAAAAAATTATCCGTGCAGAAACGGAGAAAGAAAACAATTTTCCTGCGTTGGGGCGGCCTGTCATAAGAAGCGACAAAACAACCCACAGCCAGGTGTTAGGGCATTTTCCCGACTGGATGGCTCGCCATAACAACCTTGAGTTGTATTCCGGCATTAGTGATCAGGTTCCAGTCTCCCTTAAGAGAACAGCAGCGCATTTGAAGCACCTTTGGTGTTGCAAATGTCCATAGGCGATGGTAACCGCTTTCCATCAAGTGGGCCGTTTGCCTGTCTGCTGAACTCATGCAATTAAAATTAAAATAAAATATTTTTTAGCTTTTCTTGCGCCGCTTCTTCTCTTCAAGCCATAACATGTTGCGAAGCGGTAGTAAATTAGATTAGGCTCCCATAGAGTAAATAATAACCATAAACAAAATTAAAATTAAATAATTAAAATATACAAGTTGGCGGTAGGCTAAACAAAACTTTAACAATACTCGTTGACACTTGACATCTTCGTCTTCCGTGATCACGGCCACTGAAAAGTGGCCGAAACGTCGGAAAAACCAAAATCAAATAAAATTACCGCGCTTAAAACCGTTAAAACGTAGTTTTATTATGGCTTATTTCTCCCGAAAAACTAGACCCTGCATGGAATAGTTCTTATCCCCAAAAATAAAAATTGTCAAACAAACGAGTTTAAAGGTTACAATAACAAAACTGAATAAAAACGTCTATTTTTTTGTACACATTCCTTCCTTCAAAACAAAGCATGACGTTCACTGTGATCCAGATGAGAATTCCTGGCAAAACTTCACGACAAAAAAACTGACCAAACAAAAAGCAGTTCTATATAAAAATGTTTGCCAAAAATGGGTTCAGCCGCGTAATTTACGATCTGACCGGTCCGAACAGACATATACAAACGGGGCCACTGCAAACTACCCCTCCAAATTTCGGCTCGGCTTTTTCTGCCTATTTTAATTTATCTAGCGTAGAACTGGATAGGGCGGGGTTAGCGATGCGAAATGTCCGGATCTAACTTTTTATTTGGGCTAATTGAAATATCTAGGTATATAATAGAGAGAGTGAATTAAATTAGACTGAAAAAAGAAGTAATAATTTTTATTTATGGCCTGAAGCAGGCAAACAGGCAGACGGCCCACCTGATGGAAAGTTGTTACCGTCGCCTATGGGCGTTTGCAACACCAGGGGTGTCCCCAGTGTCACAAACGCGTTGCCGACCTCGAATTTTTTTTATATTGACGGCCTCTGTGGTTGAGCGGGCTAAGCCTTTGCCGGTCTACCTCACGGCAACGCAGAGGCTCCGGGTACGATTCCTGGTACAGTAAATTTCGGAAACGTATTTTCTACGTTATTTACCATGGTCTGGGTGTCTGGGATCGGTCCCAGAGTAGTTCGTTGTATATTATTACCCATAACACAAGCGTAATTTGCTTAATTTGGGTATATGCAATATGTGTGTGTCTGCCGATTATAAAAAAAAAATTGTCTGGCTACAATTTTATTTATTAACGCCCTTCTTAAAGAACCCCATGCCATAGCGCAGAGGGAAAACCGCAGGAAGTTCCCTCCAGATCATTTTTGTACGCGGAATAAATGTTCTTAAGACCCGTTGCGTAGTTATATATATGACAACATTGTGGGTGGTAGAGTTGGTGCCGGTAAACTGCGACATACTTAACACGATCAAATCGCATATGTCTTAAAGAATTGCCTGGTAAAAGGTAAAAACACATATAATAAACGTATGAAGAGATTAATGAAAGGAGATGAAGCAAAAGATGTATGTCGAGATTGTAGCAAATGTAAATCAATCGTCTCTGCCTACCCTTAGGGGAAAGAAGCGTGATAATTTGTATGTAGCCTGCCTATTATATGGAGGAAGACATGCGGATTATACACACGTATGACGCCATAATAACCTTGAGTTGTGTTCCGGCATCAGCGACCAGGTTTCAGTCCCCGTTTTGAGACCGGCAGCAGATTATTAGCACCTTATATGTCAGCCTATAATAAACCTTGACTCATTTTCTCCTTTTAAACCATTACCTTGCCATAAACTCGGCAAAAAAGGAATCCCTGAAAATGTCAAGAGCTGTTGCCATCTGTATACGCGGTCTACTGCAAAACGTCAAAATTTTCTCTCTCAACCGACATGTACGTGCAAGTTAAACCGAAAAATATTAGATAGATAACACTTTATTGTACACCATTACAGAAAACACAGAAAATCTTATAGCCTAAAAATATTCTAAATGTGCACAATGGGCGGTCTTATCGCTAAGAAGCGATCTCTTCCAGACAACCCGTGGCAGGAATAAAACAGATTGTATTGGTCAAAGGTGGTATAAATAAATATTAGAGGATATGCAGTTACTTACATATATTTTATTTATTTATAAACATATAAGTATTTATAATATTATATAAGTAAGAATTATACTTAATAGACATATATAAATACACCTATTGATATCACATACATAAATACATATATATACATATACATA
This sequence comes from Dendrolimus kikuchii, assembly GCA_019925095.2. Lineage (NCBI taxonomy): Eukaryota > Metazoa > Arthropoda > Insecta > Lepidoptera > Lasiocampidae > Dendrolimus > Dendrolimus kikuchii. Next base: position 20,383,913 of record CM034405.1, on the reverse strand, counting down.
AATATACTTAAAAATATCACTATGTTGTAGGTAGTGCTTTTTTGTCATGTTCTTAAATATTGTTAGTGATTTAGCTTGTCTAACAGTAACAGGTAGCTCATTCCAGAGTCGAATAGCCTGTACAGTAAAAGAATTATTGAAGAAAGATGAATGATGCTTGAGAGTAGTAAGTCTAAATATTAAAACATATCAAAACTGTGCTGGGTCCTGGTGCGCGGATCAAAAGCCGGGTAAGGTCCTTTTCCTTCCTTTCTCTCACATATCACACAACTGTATTAATTGAAATCTTCACCACCTTGGGTGTTGTAAAAGTCTAAAGGTGCTGATAACCACTTTCCATTCAGGTAGGCTATCAACCTCTTTGCTGTACTCTAAAAATAATAATAAACGAGGTCATTATTAGTGTCCAACTTCGTAAAAACTGTCTCCGCCTTAAATATTTTCTATATACATAATTATGTAAATTAAAGATATTGTTACGAGTTGCGAGACTCGAATTAAAATGTTAGAATTATTATAGAGTTTATTAGACCTATACAAACACGTATAACACAGGTACAAATATAACCGAACACAACAAATCGTAACGCAGAAGGTCGTAATTCAATAAAACGCGCAAAGTCCGTCACTATTAGATTCCCGATTGTACACACGTCACGCTTTGATCGTAGTTGTCGCGGAACTGCACCCTCTCCCCACAAGGCCATCATTTTATACCTCACAAATACTATTGTGCCCGTATCGTAGTCGACGTAATCCGCAGCACCTGGCTAATGATTCGGCCGCAAGCCATAATATAGTACATTAAAACAATGGCCTGTTCTCTAGAAACGTATGCCAATAAATAAGTAAACAAAAGAAGACGATCATAAAAGAATTACAACCAGTTCAAATGCCGACAGGTAATAAAACGTGTTTTTACAAATATGCAGGTGGAATTTGTCTTTGTCGGAGCCTAAGTTGTAACAATATTCCAAATCTACTTCCTTCCATTAAGTACAAGGAAATCGTTCTTAAAAGACTTTCTTCATAATAACTCACAATAGAGGCACTAAACTACCTTCCGTTTAAACAACTCGAGGCACATAATCCACAGGCATGTACAGTGACGTCATGTTTATGTAAATTTATGTAGAAGCAACATTAAGGAATGATCGATGCGGTAATGTACAGCGGGCTGCTCAAGTTGTGCCGGTTATTTGTTAGCTGTTAGAAGTTTATTGTGATCGTAATTTTTGATGGGGTGACTAATGACGTGGTTCGAAGGTGAAATGGCGGATCTTTATCAGAGAAATTTTAGTTATATTTAATCAGTCAGTTGACTGATGAGTTTATTTTTTTAAATATGGTTTTATTACGTAGCATCGGTTCTGAAGGCGTATTCGAATTTTTTGAGAATTCAGGTAAGGTAAGGTAACTCTTTATTGTACATCAAGCAGAAGTAGAAAAATAAAAAAGATAGTACAAGGGGCGGCCTTATAGCTAAACATCGATTTCTTCCAGGCAACCCTTGGCAGGGATTAATAGATTTTTAGAACTGACGGTGGTGCAGGCTATAAATAATGATGATACGTATACCACAGTGAAGTGAATACTTATATGAAGTACAAAACAATATAACTATATATACATATACTAGCTGTCCGGGCAGACGTTGTTCTGCCCTGAAGAAATAAAATTTAGAACCCGATTGCAGCGCCACCTAGCGGGTCCAAATGTAGACTATCCTATCTTTCAATTAGGATCAAACTGCACACGGTGTGCAAATTTGATTAAAATCGGTCAAGTAGTTTAGGAGTCTATCGCGGACAAACAACGTGACACGTAATTTATATATATTAAGAATATACATTTGACAATATACACACAGATATAATTATATAGCAGATTAGGAATACTATACACAATAGAGAAGTAATGCTTCTGAACCTGAATTCAATTACTTTTATCCCGGAAATTATGCCATTTTTCGGGATGAAAAGCATTATATGTCCAGCCTTGGTATCGAGACCATATATATTGACCATTGACCATATATAAGACCATTGTCTTGGTCTTATTGAGTATGCATTGTTTGCTACAGCTCCATTACATACATACATAACTTCACGCCAGTTCCCTAGCGGGGTAGACACGAACAACAGAGCGCCATTTAGGCTTATTCTTACACACCTCACTTGCTTCTTTGATATTCAAAACTCTTGTCATGCACGCTCGTCGGTACTTAAGGCTCCTGACATCACCTTTTAGTACACGATCAATTTGACCATGGAAGGTCATCACCACCTTCCACGACTTCTGCATCCATCTACTTTTGCATTGTATATTTGTTTAGCCATTCTTTCATCATGCATTCTTTCCACATGCCCGAACCACCGGAGCATTCCTTTCCTTACCTTCAACCCGACACTCCATTAATTCTTCAAAAAGTAATTCTGTAACATAATTCTGTACAATACTTATAAAAAAAAAGAATTTGAGATATAAGTAGAATATGAAATATAAAAAAAAAACAATATTTAGCTAGACGTGTTGCTGGGGAGTTTCTTGCCGCTTCTTCTCCTTTACAGCATCAACACGTTTCGAAGCGGTGTACATAGAATAGGAAGTAAAAATTAAATTTTAACTTACATGTATGATCTTCAAAAAGTGTTCTCCAGTGGAACTTATTTTGAATTTGAATATACGCCTAATTTCAGCAAGAACAGTTTAGTAATTTTTCTGTGAAAGAGTAGATAGTAGACAGACAGATAGACAGAGTTGCTTCCGCATTTATCATGTTAAGTATAGAGTGCTACTAAATTTCGTCCATAAAGACCCAATAGTTTTACAGAAAAATAATTGTGGTCTACAAAGACGGATGAATGGGCGGACATGACGAATGTACGGACTGATTAATGATACGTAAAAACTAGAGGTTTTCCAAGTAAATAAAGTAATAAATATTGCTCGTATACTCAGAGAGCAAGCATTTACACAGATTTTATATTATTTATTTACTTCCCGGAAAATTTCAACTATCCTAATAAATAAACTATCCCATTTTTCGGGATAAAAATATCCTAAGTCCATTCTCGATATCGAAACTACATATATAGCAAATTTCAGCAAAATTAGTTCCTTACTTTTCCCGTGAAAGCATAACAAATAGACAGTTACTTTCGCATTTATAATATGGTTACGAGTTAGCGGGACTCGAATTAAAATGCCGTTGGAATTATTATAGAGTTTATTAGAACTATACAAACACGTATAACACAGGTACAAATATAACCGAAAACAACAAATCCAAACGTAATGCAGAAGGTCGTAACTCAATAAAACGCGCAAAGTCCGTCACTATTAGATTCCCGAATATACACACGTCACGCCCGTATCGTAGACTTAGCTCAACTGACTCCTCCCTCAATCAGGCCGTCGTTTTATACTTCACAAATGCGAATGTGCCCGACCGGCAATGTCCACACAATTTCCTAGTAATCGTAATCCGCACACCTGTCTAATGATGCAGCCACAAGCGGCTATAAACGAGTACAATAGAACAATCGGCTGTTCTTTACAATAACTAGAAACGTATGCCAATAAATAAGTGAACAAAAGAAGACGATCATAAAAGGATTACAATTAGTTCAAATGCCGACAGGTAATAAAATGTGCTTTTACAGATTTGTACGTGGAATTTGTCTTTGTCGGGGCCTAGGTTGTAACAATATTATAAGTGTCGATAACACAGGCTGAAAATGATACAGATATTACTTGAATTGGGCTCGATATAACGATACCTAAGTGTTACGGCGGCGCTGGATTTAAGATAATAATGAACTATGCCAATTTTGTATAAAAAGAAGTGTGGGACAATTTAGATAAGAATGTGAGATTGAGCACGCACGTACCTGATTAATGGGCATGAAACACAGCTGCACTCACATTCACTTCTTCACTTCAGTTTATTTACTATAATATTGTTACGAGTTGCAGTACTCGAATTAAAATGCCGTTAGAATTACTATATAAATTATTAGAACTATACAAACACGTATACACAGGTACAATTATAATAACAAGCGCAATGTCCGTCACTAAATTGATTACCGAATGTAGTACACACGTCTTGCTTCGCTTGTGCTTATCGCTTGATTGACGATCTCTCCATTGGGGCATTGCTTTATACTGCACAAATACAATATGTCTCTCGCCCGCGTGGACTGAATTTCTTAGAATCACACCTGGCTAATGACTACCATAAAAGGTTACAATACACAATGGGCTGTTTTCTAATCACAAATTTTAAACACAAAGTGAACAAAAGAAGTCCAAATGCGGAAAGGTAATAAAGTGTGCTTTTATGGTATGCAGGTGTGAATCCACTTTTGTCGGCGTGTAGGTTGTAACAATACATTTATAGTATTCAATTTTATGTATATGTATTTTATTTTGTTTATTATATTTTACACTATCGGTGCGGAGCGGATTATTTATATAATACTAGCTGTCCCGGCAGACGTTGTTCTGCCCTGGAGAAATAAAACTTAGAACCCGATTGCAGCGCCACCTATCGGGTCCAATTGTGTATCTAAACCATCCTCGAATCCACTTGAACACACACAAAAAAATTCATTCAAATCGGTCCAGCCGTTTAGGAGGAGTTCACTGTCAACACACGTACAGAATAATTATATATATAAAGATACAAATTTAAGGTATGTTGCGGGCGCGATATATTTTATGTTATGTTATTTATTTATTTAGAGAGGAGCAAGAGAGAGAGAGAACACTTTATTGCACACCAAAATATACAATCTCAAAAGCAGACCATATTTACAATATTTTCTAGGCAATACAATAGGCGGCCTTATCGCTCAAAGCGATCTCTTCCAGGCAACCTAAATCAAAGAAATTTGAACCATGCAATATAGGTGGTGCAGGAAAAAATAGATACATAAATACTCAAACTAATTTAAGAAATAAGGATACAAATACATTCATATATACATACATACATACATAACTTCACGCCAGTTCCCTTGCCCATTATTACACACCTCACTTGCTTCTTTGACATTCATAACTCTTGTCATGCACGCTCGTCTGTTCTTAAGGCTCCTGACATCACCCTCCGCTAGTACACGATCAATTTGATCATGGAAGGTGTGTCGTGGCCTTCCACGACTTCTGCATCCATCCACTTTTGCATTGTATATCTGTTTAGTCATTCTTTCATCATGCATTCTTTCCACATGCCCGAACCACCGGAGCATTCCTTTCCTTACCTTCTCCCCGACAATCTCTTTCAGACCAACTCTCTTTCTTAATTCGGTATTACGAACGCGGTATTACGAATTCATATATACATAGTCATATATATACAACAATACATAAGTTATTATAATAAATGTATTAGCATGATTATATTCTGTTCATCAGACACAGCTATTTGTGGACAGATAGTGTTTTCTGAGCAAATTTATAAATAATTAATAATCATTTATTTAATTTTATGTATTTTCAATTTGTTTTATGACATGACAATGAGTGACTGACATGCGTGCGAAAAGGGAACGCGCCGTCATATTTGGAGGAATAATTTAAATAGATAGATAGATAACACTTTAATGCTCACCAAAATAAACAAAAACAAAATGTATAATTACAATACTTCTTGGCACAACAACAGGCGGCCTTATCGCTAAAAGCGATCTCTTCCAGGCAACCTAGCTTTAAAGAAATTCTTAACTAATCTGGCGATATAGGTGAAGCAGAAAAAAGATATGACTGTACAATTTAAATACATATTTAAAAAATATAATAGTAATATATATACGTATATAGCAAGTGAGGTGTGTAAGAATAAGCCTAAATGGCGCTCTGTTGTTCGTGCCTACCCCGCAAGAGAACTGGCGTGAAGTTATGTATATATGTATATACGTATATACAAAATAATTTAAATAAATATATTTGTTAACATTATATGTGACAAGCATTTTTAATATTACAATAGAAAAATAAGTAATGTTTAATATATTAGACATATTTATTTAGAGACAGATAGTACTTTCTAAATATTGTGAAGAAAAAGATCGTATAGGCCGAAAGAAGGTTATATGGCGGTAACACTAAGTATTAAGGGCGCGTTCCTTTAGTATCTCACAACGCCTAAAATGCCCCGTCTGCCGTGCCACAAGGCGAACGCGGTCGTTATGGCCGTGGCGAAAACGTCTCCAATGACGTCATCAGTCCCTCACGCAGCGCTCACAACGACCCATGTCAATAGATGGGTCGAATAACCGTTCCACTTGAGTTTACGATTGTCGCCGGCAAGCAAGTCAGAAAGCCAGAAAGCGTTACATCAATAAATAATAAAATGCACTTTTTAAACCAAAAATAATGTTTAAATTATTAAATGCTACGGACGTAGATACCCATTGCACTTATATAAATCCCAGAAGTTTTCTATGCTATGTATAATTAAACAAGTTGTAATCATTTTGTTGCATTACACGCACACTTCACAAACAAACCAAGACACATAAAGAGCCTAAAAATTAATAACCCAGGCACAGAAAAGAAAAAAACAACACACATGGCACTAGATAGGACAATATATATAAGTATAGATATAAGGCCCACACTGCACATGCACTTCCTCACAACACCAGCATGTAACAGATACACTCTACATTAGTATAAGTTTAGTATTAAAACTAGAATAAATTAATATAATAAGTTATTCGTAAGATACATAAACCTCAACACAAAAATCAATAAATTAATGTCACACACAAGAACCATAATAACTAATAAGCGTGTTAAATTCAAAAAATTAAATCTAGAAATTAAGTTGTAAAAAAGGGTACGGAACTCGAGTCCGTAGAGTTCTTCATAATAAAAAAAAAAATTGTCTTGATTGATAAATAAATTTAAAAAAAACCAGTGGAACGGGTTGTGAGTCCCTTCTGGAACGTGCCCTAAGTAGATACACTGTTTTTTTTTTTGCTTTTGAGGCGAGGGAAAATGCTTAACCGATTTACGCACAAACTGGGTCGTTGCTAGGGGAACGACACGCGTCGGTCGGGGGCGATAACACTGCAGCAATAGTATGCTCTTGGCAGCGCTCCGTCCGCGATCGACGTCACAGAATAATGTGGAAAACTCCGAGCGTTGCTGCACGTGCCCTAAGTAGATACACAGTTATTATGAGTCATGTCATCTTATGTCCATATAGCGAATTTTTAAAACAAACACAAAGTCGCGCAAACTCAGCTGATATTAACAGAATTGTAAATTTTCTCAACAAAATTTATTACTTCCATATGAAAATAAAATCCACTTCCCGTGGCGTCTGGGTTCGTTCAACGTCAAATGTGTATTTAATATTATTTAACTGCGATTTTTTTACGATCAATCATTCCAGTTGAACGTGTGTTAACCTACACATTATGCTTGCTAATGATAAATGGTTATTCGATGAATGCCTTTTTAAGAACTCGAGGCGACTCGTTATAAATGTTTTGTCCGTGCAGGAACGGAGAAAGAATACAATTTCCTGCGGCCGGGCGGCCTGTCGCAAGAGGCGACTTAACAGCCCACAGCCAGGTGGTAGGGCATTTGCCCGACTGGATGGCTACCACCCCTGGTCTAAAGTATGTCGCCATAACAACCTTGAGTTGTGTTCCGGCATTAGTGACCAGGTTCCAGTCTCCCTTAAGAGAGCAGCAGCGCATTTGTAGCAACTTTGATGTTGCAAATGTCCATAGGCGATGGTAACCGCTTTCCATCAAGTGGGCCGTCTGCCTGTCTGCTGATCTCCTGCAATAAAAAAAAAAGTCAGTTTTTACTGGTTGTTGACGCCACTTATTTCCCAATTACCAATTGTGTCTTGGTTTTATAGCGTCTTGCAACCCCCGCATGTTGCCGCCGCTCGCTCGGCGCGTGAGTTCAATACGTTGCCAAACGCCACGCTACCGCCACGCACGTGTACTAGTATCGCATCCGCATAAATACACATATTAGATATCGAAGATTTCCGCGTCCAGTAGTTAATTACTAGGACATTCGCCTCAACCATAAATAAACTTAAGTGATCAATGTATCTGCGTCCTTTACGCTCCGGGGCTCGTGTAAAAGAACTTTGCTACCTTTATCGCCACGCGAGAAAGCAACGGCAGAACCTGAACCAGCGCTATCGTGGCTGGTGGCAGATTGTGAGGTAAGTGTAAGGTTCTATATTCTCCGGGCACCAGTTCTTAATTGGGGAATAAGGGATGGCCATACATTGAGCACATAACCCCCTACCCGCGGAGATTGCCTGATTGCGTCTCCACTGATCTTGTACTTATTCGTTCATTTAGGTGACTGCTCCGTTCTAGTACATTTCGGTCGTTGAGCTAGTTCGTCTTAATAATGGTACTAACCATTCGGTCATCCACGTAAAGTCACAGGAAATTGTATTCTTTCTTCCTTCCTTCCTTGAAGTCGGTGTTGTTTTTTTGCTAATCTTTTTACTAGGCGCTTGTCATTGAACTATTTATTTCATTACTTTACTACCGATTTTTTTTATACCTGGAATACAGCATACAGGCAGACGGCCCATCTGATGAAAAGCGGTTCCCGTCGCCTACGGACGTTTGCAACACCAGAGATGTCACTAACACGCTGCCGGCCTCGAAGAATTTTTATGACACCCTTTTTGAAAAACCACGGCTGAGAGCTCATTCCAAAGCGCCACGGTGAGCAAAAGAAACAATATAGAGAACCGTTGCGTACAAGAGCGAAGCGACTCTAGGAAGTGGGGAAAGCCCAGCCGATGCCGTGCGGTGTGGTGGCAAAAGGAAGACGAAGGAACCATTCTGAACAGTTCCTCTGAACAATCCCTATTGTACAGTCGGTAGAATACGCAGAGAGACGCGGAGTCTCTTTGAAGGCCAAGCGTATCTAAACCGTCTGTAAGAATGGGATCGTCGACAATGCAAACGGAATCTAGCTGATAGGTGGGTGCTCCGGCCCACAAATGTGAGAAGTACTCCATATGCGGCCTCACCTGGGCTTTGTAAAGCACAAGAGTGATATACTACTTGAACCGGTTTAGCACTCCCAGCTTCTTGCAGGCAGGTTTTGCCTTGTCTTCAAGGTGGCCCCTGAACGGTTACATCGTTTGCAATGTCGACACCAGGGATCCCAATACTCTTAGAGGCAGTAAGAGGTAACCCTTGGAACTGGACTTGAACTTGGAACTGATCTTACCGTATATATTCCCAACTAACTAAAAACACTTCGATTCCTTTCCAATGTAAACCAACACTAGCCAATTATTTACCCATGCCATATTCAACCCGTAGAATATTCACTTAAATAGGTAGAATTGAAATAGTAGTAGACTCGGGCAATCTCTTTCGCCGGGGCAAAAAACCCTTGGAACTGAAGCGCATGTACGAATGGGGTGTTCTTGGCAGAGAATATGCCGACCTGAGTCTTTGTGAGATTGAATTGGACAAGGTTTTATCTCCGCCACTCAGAATCTCTCCAAGGAGTTCTCTACCTCAGACAGGAGTCTATATTTCGAATTCTGAATTAATATCGCAATCCATTTCATAACTGAGAATCACAACAATCTTACATTAACATTTATCTCTAAAGAGATGCCCAAGTGAACCAAATTATGTATACTCCGATTACCAAGTATAATGGACCAATTCCTTACGGATGTAACGAAATAATTGAATAACGCAAACCCATTTATACTGACAACTCCGTCGTGGATTTGTTGCCTATTATAAGCTGAGTTGACATAAATCGCGATTAGTTATTTAACAGTTGTTGTCCGTAATTAATTTAATTTTACTAAAGTTCTTTTATTTTAATGATTCCTCTCTCCGGGTGGACTTGATTTCCGGGCTTTTAACTTTTCAAATTGATTTTTATTATTCCGACGATCCGGCTACTTTTCAGTGGCCGTGATCACGGAAGACAAAGATATCGTGTCAATGGGTATTGGTAAATTTTTATTTAGACTACCGCCAATTTGTTCCTTTTAATTATTTAGTTTTACTTTTGTTTATGGTTATTATTTACTCTATGGGAGCCTAATCTAATTTACCACCGCTTCGCAACATGTTGTGGCTTGAAGAGAAGAAGCGGTGCAAGAAACTCTTCAGCAAACATGCCTAACTCTAATAATTTTATATAATATTAAAATGGATGGGAGGAAGAATAAAAATAAATTATGAATCAAGTTTGTGTTCCGGTGCACACAGAAAGAGCTCACAGTATTTTGAGGTCTGGCAGTTGATTTTTGCTGGGTTTGGGTCTTAATAGTTTTAATGATAGGATCCCAAACCGGTGGTACTTGCAAACCATCTTCTCTATTGAAATTTGGAAGTTATTTGATTTCAATAGCCTCACCCAACATTCTAGGTATGAAGCGATTCTTTTTCGCAAGAATTTGTGGTTTACCGAATCTGATGTAGTGGTTGGCTTTATCCAGCGTGTGTTCACTGATCGCAGACTTTGTAGACCTTGTGTGTTTCATGCCAGCAATGTATTTTATCTTTTTTGTTTGTTTTCTTTATTTCCAAATCTTACAATGTTTCTTATGCTAGAGTTAAAAACTTAACGTTTTAGTTGTACAGTTTTACTTGTTTAATTATACAGTATATATTTTGTCACTACTACTACCTATATACTATTTTTGTCTTATTTATCTATTGTTTTATTTTTGTTGACTACTTTCTTAACTATTTCTACACAAAATTTACTAAAGTTATTACATAGATAGATAACACTTTATTGATCACCAAAATATGCAACATAATACATTAATTACAGTATTATAAGGCAGAACAATAGGCGCCCTTAACGCTAATAGTGATCCATTCCAGGCAACCTAACTTGTAGGATATTCCATTCTATTTCCTTGCATTATTTCCGCTCCTGCTAATTTTCAGTTTACATATACTGTACTATTATCTACTTTGCTGTTATCCATTTTCCAAAAATTATTTCTAATACCTTATGTTTGTCTTGATTTACTTGTATTACTTATCTATTTATTGACTATCAATTCCATTTACACTTCCTTAGATCTATTTTTGTTGACTATTTTTACATTTCCTACATTTTTTCTATATATATTTAAAAATACGTAACAATGTTGTAGTGTAACACAAGCCAATAGATGGCGCTGTGTAATAATTGAGGTCGCAAACGATTCTCAACTCGTAAATTTCCAACAATAATAGATGGGCCTCGGCCTGCGGGGTATAACAATAATCTCGCTGGAAGATCTTCCTTTGAGACGGAGGAGCATTCGATCTCGCTCCTCCACCTAGTCGGGACATCACTAAAATGTACTGTTTATTTATCTGTGTTATTTTGACATCTTTGTCGTCCGTAATCATGGGTACTGAAAAGTGGTCGAAATCGAAACGTCGCATTAACAAAAATCGAATAAATTAACGTGCTTAAAACCGTTAAAACGAAGTTTTACAACGTATACTAGTCGTGAAAACTTTAGAAAGTATGTCCTAGATGACTTGCACTATGAAATAAATACATGTGTTCTTATTTAATTCACTTGTCTGCACTGGTTTATTGAACTATATTGAACTTGGAATACATACAAAGAATGTTATAAAAAATGTATTGCAAACAATATTATGTTTAATTAAAAGACAGCGCCATCTAGTTTTGCACTGATAGAACTATTGAATCTAGTATGCCTCTATCTCCGACAAAGTATTATATCTACAGATATATTATGTTAATACATATATTATTATTAATTTATTTTTTAGGTTTTGGAAAATTTAAAATGTGCATTAATAAGCAATAAAAAATAATTATCATCACAAGACAGATGTCGGTCTTAAAAACTTAATCTTGTAAGATCAAACACAATTTTGGTTTCAAAAATGATTCAACAAAAACACCTCATTAGTTGGCCACGAGGTTCTTTTAATTGACGTAACGTAATTAGTAGGACAGGAAATAAGGTTTCGGAGAATTTATTTATAATTAACGGTTGAGCTTCATAATTAGTCACAAGAAATTGAGATATTATTTTTGCTATACTTAGAAAATATTTGAATCGCCTTGCTTTTAATCTCAGGTTAATTTAACGATATTTGATACGAGATGGTTTACTTTTGTCTTTGAATTTTTATAGAAAGAAAGAAAGAAAATAATATTACGAGTACGGGACTCGAATTAAAATGCCGTTGGAATTACTATAGAATTTATTAGAACTACACAAACACGTATAACACAGGTACAAATATAACTGGACACAACCAGTACAACGTAATACACGATTCAATAACACGCGCAAAGTCCGTCACTATATAGATTATCGAATGCACACACGTCTTGTCTCGCTTGTGACCATCGCTCGACTGCGTCCTCTCTCCGTCCTACCGTCGTTTTATACTTCACAAATAGAAGTGTGCCCGCCCGTATTGTCGACTTAATTTCCTAGAAATCGTAATCCGCACGCCTGGTTAATTATGCCTGCAAACGGTCGTAAACTAGTACAATAAGCTGTCTCCACAATAACCAATGAATAAGTAAACATAAGAAGACAATCATAAAGGTATTACAATTGGTTCAAATGCCGACAGGTAATAGCGTGCTTCGTGAAATTTGTCTTTGTCGAGGGGCTAAGCTGTAACAATAATTTTATTCAGAACAAATTATATACATACAGTATAATTGCTTTTTTATATCTTTTTATTTTAAAGGGGCTTTGAACCGTATAGGTTATGTCAGCTCCATCATACCTTTGCTTAATCTTATACTAATATATTAAGCTGAAGAGTTTGTTTGTTTGTTTGCTTGAACGCGCTAATCTCAGGAACTACTGATCTGATTTGAAAAATTCTTTCAGTGTTAGATAGCCCATTTATCGAGGAAGGCTATAGGCTATATATCATTACGCTAAGACCAATAGGAGTGGAGCATCAATGAAGAATGTTTCAAAAATATATATAGATTTGCCAAAGTTGGCAATGCCTAATTTCTATCAAAATTGAAAGAGAAATGAACCATTTATCTTCAGTTTCATATGAATGAGCGAAAGCGACCGCTTTATGCCCTCAGAACCGGTTTAAAATTAACCGGTTTCAATTGGTTATTACCAGTTTCGGAGTGTAACCCTTAAAAAGAGTGTTATATAAACCTGGATTATCCGGTTTATCCGCGACAATTACTTCCTCATTCTATCTCTCTCAACATTTGTTTGTGTACGGTTGAAAACTTGTTGTATGTATCACAGGGTTGCGCTTTCAAAAGTGTTCGGCAAAATCGTTCGAAACCGGTTTAATTAATAGAACCTGTTTAACGAACTTTTGTTGATAAAAACCGTTTGATTAAGTTTAAAATTAGAACAAAATCGAAAAGAAAAGTTCCTATGTACTTACGTTATAATCGGTTTTTTTATTACCGGTTCAAAACACTGTTCAGACTAATAAGCAAAAAAAATATTTTTCTATATCTTGAAGTCGGTGCGATGTATAACGTAAAAATTATTATATTGTTACAAATCAGGTCCCGACAAAAACAAAATCCACCTGCATATCTGAAACAAAACACATTTATTACCTGTCGGCATTTAAACTAGTTGTAATTCTTTTATGGTTGTCTTCTTTTGTTTACTTATTTACTGGCATACGTTTTTAGAGAACAGTCCATTGTTTTATTGTACTCGTTTATGGCCGCTTGCGGCCGAATCATTAGCCAGGGGTTGCGGTTTACGTCGACTACTATACGGACATATTGCATTTGTGCAGTATAAAACGATGGCCTGATCGAGGAAGCAGCAGTCGAGCCAGAACCACGATCAAAGCGAGACGTGTGTACATTCGGTAATCTATTAGCGACGGACTTTGCGCATTTTATTGAATTACGACCTTCTGCATTACGTTTGGATTTGTTGTGTTCAGTTATATTTGTACCTGTGTTATACGTGATTGTATAGTGCTAATAAAGTCTATAATCATTCTAACGGTATTTTAATTCGAGTCCCGCTAAACTCGCAACAATATTTTACAAAATTGTTGCTGTTGTTTTATTACGTTTTACTTGACACTGATTTCAAGATGTAGAAAAAATATTTGTTTCGTTTTAGCTTGAAGTCGGTTTTCATTTTTGTCAAATCACATATTTTTATTTTTTGCTTTTTATTTATACAAACACATGAACAGCTTTAGAAAATGGTATATGAAACAAGTTTTACGCGCCTATAATATTCGAGAATTGCACTGGTTAGGTTAATAATGTTACAACTTAGGTCCCAACAAATACAAATTCCACATACAGATAGTGTGAAAGCACATTTTATTACCTGTCGGCATTTGAACTGGTTGTAATCCTTTTATGACCGTCTTCTTTAGTTCACTTATTTATTGGCATACATTTCTAGTTATTGTGGAGAATAGCCTACTGTCCTATTGTACTCGTTTACGGCCGCTCTGGAGCATCATTAGCCAGGTGTTGCGGATTACAATTACAAGCTAATTCTAGGAAATTGGGTCGACGTTGCCGGGCGGGCACATTTGCATTTGTGAAGTATAAAACGACGGCCTGATTGAGAGAGGGGTCAGTTAAGCTACAACTACGATACGGGCGTTACGTGTGTACATTCGGAAATCTAATAGTGACGGACTTTGCGCGTTTTATTGAATTACGACCTTCTGCATTACGTTTGGATTTGTTGTGTTCGGTTATATTTGTATTTGTGTTATGCGAGCTTGTATAGTTCTAATAAACACTATAATAATTACATTGTAATAAATAAAAAACAACATATAAGCAAAATATCTTAGACATAAGGCACACACTGCACATGCACTTCCTCACAAACAGATACACTCTAAATTAGCATAAGTTTCGTATTAAAATTAGAATAATTTAATATAATATGTTATTCTTAAGGTACACCACAACACAAAACAAATCAAATCATCGTTTATTACATAAAACATGGTGCATAAAAAAGCTGGTAGGATTATTTCATAGTTTCACATGTTTTTGCCTGTAGGGCGTGCAAAGTGTTGTGCATATTACAATTAATCATTTTTATCGATTCAATAATATTACAAAAACTAATGAGGTGTCTTTGGGACACATGTTTGGAACGAAGTTCTCCTAAAATGTCTTAAAAATTCTCAAAACGTCTCAAAAAGTGTGTCGATAAGCATCGAAAACCATCGAAATTTTATCAAAAACCTGTGTATAGAAAGAAATACATAAACAAACAAATAGTATCAAAAACAGCGTATATTATTACACTAATTGATATTTTAGATTTTATTTCATTGCATTAAAGTTGATAGCTTACTATAGCAAAAAGTGTCGTGACAACTTTTCGTAAGAATTTTTTCCGTCTAGCCCCCTTTCACAACGCGCGATAAGGAACTTCGTTCCAATAATATTAAAAAAATAATTCAGAATAATAATATAACAGCCATAATCTTTAAAATTAATCCACTAGTCTATATAATAATACATTGTGCATACTACATCAGTAATTTAAAGTTTATCATTAAAATAATCATTAACACTATAATATGATTTGTCAATCAGAAATGTCTTTAATCTATACTTAAAATTATTAGTGTTTTGAATGTCATTAATACATTTTGGTAGGTGACTATAGAGCCTAGGAGCCATACACAACACGCTACTACTTAACAAACATACATTCAATAAATGTCACACACAATAACAAAATTAAAAAAATAAGCGTGTATAATTCCTAAACTTTCTTCTAAATCCGTGCAGGAACGGAGAAAGAATACAATTTCTTGCGGCCGGGCGGCCTGTCGTAAGAGGCGACTAAACAACCCACAGCCAGGTGGTAGGGCATTTGCCCGACTGGATGGCTACCACCCCTGGTCTAAAGCATGTCGCCATAACAACCTTGAGTTGTGTTCCGGCATTAGTGACCAGGTTCCAGTGACCCTTAAGAGGGCAGCAGCGCATTTGTAGCACCTATGGTGTTGCAAATGTCCATAGGCGATGGTAACCGCTTTCTATTAAGTGGGCCATCTGCCTGTCTGCTGAACTCCTGCAATAAAAAAAAAAAAAAAAAAACAAATTGTAAAAAAGGTCACGGAACTACAGACCGTAGAGTTGTTTAATTAAAAATAAAAACGAAGATTGCTAATAACAACATAAAGGCGAATTCCTTTTTGGAGTCGTTTAAAAAGAAACAATACATATAATACGAAATAATAACAACAACAATAAAATCCCTATTAATTAATATAGATACCAATCCACTCTAACTCCTTGCAAATTCCGAACCGTCTAACCGTGGAACGGGGTTCTGTTAATGCCGGTTGTAATACACGAACGATTAAGATCGGACCGGGCATTAGTCTAATCAAGCAAAAACTACCCTCACTTCGAAGACAAAGCCGAAATGGATTAAAACCGACGGAGCGTTTTATTGTTATCGGTTTTAGAGCTCTCAGGAATAATTTCAGCCCTTTTCTTGTGATTTTTTTTTTGGAAATTTATATAGGTTGTTTTTAGGGTCGATAGGCATTGTGAAAATTACCTTTTAAAATCGCCATCTCTGACTGTGCAGGTAGGATTGCCAGATACGTTAAAAAACTGGACAAGTTTTTTTTTATTATCTTTTACTAATATATAAAGCTGAAGAGTTTGTTTGTTTGCTTGTACGCGCTAATCTTAGAAACTACTGGTCTGATTTAAAAAAATATTTCAGTGTAAGATAGCCCATTTATTGAGGAAGGCTATATATCATCACGCTAGGACCAGTAGGAGCGGAGCACCAATGAAGAATGTTTCAAAATCGGGGTTTTTTTTTCAACTATTCTATGCGGACGAAGTTGCAGACAGAAGCTAGTTAACATATAAATTTACTGAAAACTAACTTATTAGTTACTACTAAACTTGCATCCATTGCTAAATTAAGAGCCAAAACACTTTTTCATTAATTTAGTAGTTAACGCCACTGCTTTTCATAAATTTTTAATGCCTGAGATGGCATCTTTGAATTTAGTACTACTAGCAGCTATATTTGTAACTAGTTGCGCCCGCGACGTCGTTCGCGTGGAATTTTCTTTCAAAACCCTCCGATTCTGAAACATTCTTCATTGGTGCTCCGCTCCTATTGGTGTTAGCGTGATGATATATAGCCTATAGCCTTCCTCGATAAATGGGCTATCTAACACTGAAAGATTTTTTCATATCATACTAGTAGTTCCTGAGATTAGCGCGTTCAATCAAACAATATTAGTATATTTGGCTACAACACTAATACTTACATTTTAAATATCGCGATATATTTTGAATGAAACCTCCGAATTGAATAATTCAAAAAGTTCTAGAAACGTATTGAATTCGTCTTGAATGTGGAGTAATTTATTTTGATAATGATTAATATCAAGGTACAAAATAAAGAGTTTTTGAAGCGACGGCATTTTAATTATTTAAAAACCTAAAAGAAAACACTTATTGCGAGATAACTACAATAGTTAGACATATGGTTACGGAATATTTTTTATACACAATTATATGTTCTACAAAGTGGTAGTACATTGTTTTGTTCTATAATCAATAGTTTTCGCAGCGCACGCCGTGTGAGGATTTTTTCGGGTCATTTTTTTACACCTTGGGTTACATTATTGGACTTTTAGTAAGGATCTCTAATTTTTTTGAAAATATTATATAGCCTATAGCCTTCCTAGATAAATGTACTATTCAACACTGAAAGAATTTTTCAAATCGGACCACCGGTTCCTGAGATTAGCGCGTTTAAACAAACAAACAAACAAACTCTTCAGCTTTATAATATTAGTATAGATATAAATGGAACACGCCTGCCAACGTAATTGGCACAGCAGTTCAACCATGACATATACAAAGGACACCCGTGTGGTCAGTTGGGGAGCCTCGCTAAGTAGACATTAATATTAACATTGCTAAATTAAGATATCATGATTGTAGTTTAAATTAAAAACCACTGAAGACTTTCAAATATCTTTTATTAAAAACACTACAATATTAAAAGACGTACAATTCACTTTTTACAGTATTTACGGCAAGATACGAAAAGAGTCCGCCAGATAATAAACGAATTTGCTTAAAAACCGGATAAAAGTTTGTCCGGTTTAGCAATATTTCTTAACCGGACAAACATAAAGAAACCCGAGCAGTCTGGTCGAAACCCGGACATCTGGCAACTCTATATGTAGTGGTGTCGCCGACACGTTGTGGATGGGACTAGAAGGAACTTACTTGGTTGTTAGTGATGATGACGGCCGTTGTTGATTATTGAGAGCTGAATTTTAACACTGCACTTAATATTGTTACACGCCGACAAAAGTGGATGCACACCTGCCTGCCATAAAATACACACTTTATTACCCGCCGGGCGTTGGAGCTAATAACATTGAAACTGTTTTATGACTATCTTCTTTTGTTTACTTTGTGTTTAAAATTTGTAATTATAAAACAGCCTATTGTGTATTGTACTCGTTTATGGCCGTTCGCAGGCATAATTACGCAGGTGTGCGGATTACGTTTTCTGGGAAATTACGTTGACGCTTGCCAGGTAGACATATTGCATCGGTGCATTATAAAGCAATGGCCCAATTGAGAGATCGGCAGTCTAGCGATAGTCACAAGCAAGGCAAGACATGTGTACATTCGATAAGCTATATAGTGACGGACTTTGTGCGTGTTATTGAATCGTGAATTACGTTTGTACTGGTTGCGTCCAGTTATATTTGTACCTGTGTTATACGTCTTTGTATAGTTCTAATAAATTGTATAGTAAGTCCAACGGCATTTTAATTCGAGTCCCGCAATCGTAACAAGATATTTGTTAGTCACGTGAACCGGCGTGTACGTACTTCGTCGCGGTATTTTTTACACTGCGCGGGCGCGGGGTGTAGTGATGTTAGTAGTTAGATCTAGTGTTGTGCAGTACTCGTCGCGGCGCGAACTTGTAGGTTAGAAATACTTGACAGTTCTTGTAATATTTTGACGGCCTCTGTGGTTGAGCGGGCTAAGCCTTTGCCGGCGTACCCACTGCAACCCAGAGGCTCCGGGTTCGATTCCTGGTATAGTAAATTTCGGAAACGTATTTTCTCCGTTATTTACTATGGTCTGGGTGTCTGGGATCGGCCCCAGAGTAGTCCGTTGTATATTTACCCATAACACAAGCGTAACTTGCTTAATTTGGGGATATACAATGTGTGTGTTTGTATGCCGATTATTATTAAAAAAAAAAATATATATAAAAGATCTTGTAGAGGTAACAAACGTTCTGTTTATTTCTATACGGAAGCCTATTAGAAGGAAATTTGCTTTTTTATTTTTTATTGCAGGAGTTCAGCAGACAGGTAGACGGCCTACTTAATGGAAAGCGGTGCCGCTCTCTTAAGGGAGACTGGAACCTGGTCACTAATGCCGGAACACAACTCAAGGTTGTTATGGCGACATACTTTAGACCAGGGGTGGTAGCCATCCAGTCGAGCAAATGCCCTACCACGTGGCTGTGGGTTGTTTTATCGCCTCTTAAGACAGGCCACGCGGCCGCAGGAAATTTTATTCTTTCTCCGTTCCTGCACGGATAAAATGTCTCCTATAAACGTTTAGATCGTGCTATATAAAAATGTAAAAGGTAGTGAAGGATAAAAGTTCAAATCGTCTTTCGTTCTCTTTCGTGCAGGAGCAGAGAAAGAATAAAAATTTCTGCAGCCAGGTGGCCTGTCGTAAGAGGCGACAAAACAACCCACAGCCAGGTAGTAAAGTATTTGTCCTGGATGGTTCCTCTGGTCTAGAGCATAGCGCTATAACAACCTTGAGTTGTATTCCGGCATTAGCGGCCAAGTTCACGTCTCCCTATAGAGAGCGACAGCACATTTACACATAGCTTTCCATCAGGTGGGCCGTCTGCCTGTCTACTGAACTGTTCTGTTTATTTCCTTTTCTTTTTCCTACAGTACTTTTGATAAAGTTTTTGAATTTTTAATCGACATTTAATTTGAATCCCGCAAGTTCGTAACAATATATTCCAAAGTCTCAAATTTGTATCATGCCTACTGTATTAAATTTCATTTCAATTTCATTATAATCTCAGAAACGTATCAAATTATACGACCCGTCAATTTTAGTACTTACGTACCTACAAGTACGTTTGTTCGATACAAAGAGACCCTTTTGCGTTTCGAAAGCCTCTTATACTGTTAGAAGTCCTCGCACGATTTAACAACCAATTACTGTTGAGCTGTACTATATATGTGTTTGTTTCGGTATGTCTTGTTAGTATTAAGTATAGAAATAGCAGCATTCGGTAAACTTCGTCAAGTCTTCTCGTCGACCATTCCGCAATGCTTGAAGACAAAAGTCTTCGAGCAGTGCGTCCTCCCCGTCTTGACCTACGGGGCCGAGACATGGGCAATTACGGCAGGATTGGTCCACAAGTTTCAAGTCGCTCAACGGGCTATGGAGCGAGCTATGTTGGGTGTTTCTCTTATGGATAAAATTAGAAATGAGGATATCCGTAAGAGAACTAAGGTAACCGACATAGCTCGCAAAATTAGCAGGTTGAAGTGGCAGTGGGCCGGTCACATCTGCCGCAGGACCGATGGCCGATAGAGCAAACGAGTCCTGGAGTGGAGACCGCGTCTCGGTAAACGTAGTGTGGGACGCCCTCCAGCCCGATGGACCGACGACCTATGCAAGATCGCCGGTAGGCGCTGGCTGAGGAAATCGGAGGACAGGGATGAGTGGCGCCGTCTTGGGGAGGCCTACGTCCAGCAGTGGACTGCAAATGGCTGACGACGACGACGATATAAATAGGTAAGCATATGGCGGTGATAGGTGTGCAAATTCTGCTCATGAGACTCCGTGGATGTGTATGAGCGTAGAGTAGTCGATCGAGGAGAGTAGAACTACGTCATTCATGCAATCTCTAAACATATACCAGCGCACAGTGATTTAATTATCCGATCTAGAAAGAGACTCTACCAGTTGCGAGAGTCGAATTAAAATGCCGTTGGAATTATTATATAGTTTATTAGAACTATACAAACACGTATAATACAAATATAACAGAACACAACAAATTCAAACGTAATGCAGAAGCTCGTAATTCAATAAAACGCGCAAAGTCCGTCACTAATAGATTCCCGAACGTATACACGTCTCGCCTTGATCGTGGTTCTCGCTCGACTGCCCCCTCTCGCCATCAGGCCGTCGTTTTATACTTCACAAATAGAAACGTGTCCGTATCGTAGTCGACGTAATCCGCAACACTTGGCTAATGATTCAGCTGCAAGCGGCCATAAACCAGTACAATAAAACAATGGCCTGTTCTCTAGAAACGTATGCCAATAAATAAGTAAACAAAAGAAGACGGTCATAAAAGAGTTACAATTAGTTCAAATGTCGACGGGTAATAAAATGTGTTTTTACAGATATGCAGGTGGAATTTGTTTTTGTCGGAACCTAAGTTGTAACAATATTAAGAAAATCCAGAGATTCTCATCTGAAAAACTAATGATGACGCACGCTGTTATCTATAACATATTATAAAGCCTAGAGACCGCGCTACGAAAGAAGTCCCAAAGACGGGGCGTTGCAATCGCCGTAATCCTACATACATACATAACTTCACGCCAGTTCCCTTGCGGGGTAGGCACGAACAACAGAGCGCCATTCAGGCTTATTCTTACACACCTCACTTGCTTCTTTGACATTCATAGCTCTTATCATGCACGGTCGTCTGTTCTTAAGGCTCCTGACATCACCTTCTGCTAGTACACGATCAATTTGATCATGGAAGGTGTGTCGTGGCCTTCCACGACTTCTGCATCCATCCACTTTTGGATTGTATGTCTGTTTAGTCATTCTTTCATTCATTACCCTACCAGAGTAATTATTTGCTGATTAGTACGTCTTGTCATTATTATAACAATAATAATATTATTCTTTCCTCTTATCATGTCTTTGTCTTACTGAGCATGCACTGTTTGCTACAACTCCATTAATTCTTCGGCAAGTAATTCTTTAACATACTTCTGTATAAAAGTTATAATAAAAGAACTTGAGATATAAATAGAATGAGAAATATAAAGAAAACCAAATTTTTAACTAGACGTGTTGCTGGGGAGTTTCTTGCCCCTTCTTCTCCTTAACAGCAATAACACGTTGCGAAGCGGTATACATAGAATAGGAAGTAAAATTAAATTTTAACTTATTTTTATGACCTTAAAAAATGAAAGAAGATCAAAAGATCCATAAATCGATGCAGGAAATAACTGAACAATAAATACAAAATATTCCGTAATTAAAGTTGTAAATTAATTTTCGGGCTACTTTACGGACAAAGTTTTATCAAATCGCGGACTTACCATTTTCAGTTCTATTATTTCGCGTGGGACATCTATTATGACGCGGACTCTTTCGCCCGGTGTTGTGTCAGAGTGACATTGACAACTGACAACTGACAACTGTACATTGTCACTACAGAAATAATAAGTAACCCGATTATCAACTAAATTTCGTAGAATTTCGAAGGCGAATTATTGAAGTGTCTTCAAATAAGATTATTGTTTATAACTTTGATCAAAGTTTTTGAAGGATATTGTAAATACTTCACATTTAAAGCGGGTTACCAGCTGCTGCTTAGATATCTGGTATATGTTTTTTTTTTTTGCAATCGGTGGATGGAGTAGGGAGAGAGGCGAGGTTCACTTAAGATACAGGGATCAGACAGAATAAATGGGATATGGGATTGGAATTTATTTGCAAATAATTGTTAAAACTTTCTGCTTTATGTATACTAATCAAATAATAAATTATACGTTAGATTTTCCCCGCGAATATGGCACGAATCAAAAGCCACGGCCAATACCTCCATTTTACTTATATAAATACTTAATTAGATTTTATACAGCGTGGAAACTCAGCGGAGCAGTAAGGAAAGTACATTAACCGTTCCAGCTATACGAAAATGGTCTTAAGAGATTACTCATAATTTTCCTGAAATTTTAATTCCCTTTCATACACACACACACACATTCAAAATAATGTAGAGATAGGCAGAAAGTAGCTGATTTACAAAAAAAAAAAAATTTGGCAATCGATTCTGCTTCTGATACTGATGACATCCTAAGTTGGACTACTAAAAAGTCAGAAAATTCAAAAATATTGAAATGTGTGCTCGGAAACATAGTAGGTTGTTAATGTATTTGTCCAATTTGGAAACCTGCCCGTAAAACTTCAAGTTAAAATTTTGTTGCGATTCGTTTTGCCACTTGTCCGTTGCAGTTTCACTTCTACCATGTGTCCCAGCGCACATATCGAATTTTCGCAGGTTTACTGCAAATTATGATTTGGTTATGTTAGGTACATTTAAATAAATGCATTTTTTATTTAAACATATTTTATTTTATCAAAAAAAAAACTGAATTCGATCCGGAACCAAAAAAAACATCGATATTCTACTCTGAAATTATGCCACCTCTCACCACGTCTACTCTAATCCACGCGGCCGTAACGCTTTTTCGTGACAGAAAAATCCCAATAACCCCCTCCCCCCCCGTCTATACCTATATAGAAGTTACACTTCAAATAACTTCCAGGTGGTAGGGCATTTGCCCGACTGGATGGCTACCACCCCTGGTCTAAAGTATGTCGCCATAACAACCTTGAGTTGTGTTCCGGCATTAGTGACCAGGTTCCAGTCTCCCTTAAGAGAGCAGCAGCGCATTTGTAGCAACTTTGGTGTTGCAAATGTCCATAGACGATGGTAACCGCTTTCCATCAAGTGGGCCGTCTGCCTGTCTGCTGATCTCCTGCAATAAAAAAAAAAAAAAAAAATAAAATAACTTTCCCGTACAATTTATATGAAAATTTACATATAGAAGAAGAAAAACATAGCGAACTTTTATTCTTCTCAATAACCCGTCGTAGGTATTCATTAAAATTTTACAAGACTCGTTCTAAATTCTCACGCTATTTGCTCTAAAAGCCACCCTACTCGTATCATGAACAAGTGTTTGATTAGTCCCAATCAATCAGAAACTGACTTCAGTTGCAAACAATGTTAAGTAAAGAACCATATTTCGTGAAACAATAGGGTCCTGGAAGGAAATTTATTGATTTTCTCCCTAAATTGGACCCTTTTGTGTCCACATTCACATTGAAAGACTTTGTTTGTACTGAATCTTTAAGCAGTAGTGATGTTTAGAACCATGTGCCTTTGTTTTCCTGTCTCGTTCGAGCTTATTAACTGACTTTAGGGGAAATTGAGTGATATGTGCTGTAACTATTACCCATATTTCATTATAAAATGGATTACAAGACGTGGGCGCTAAGCGGTAAGGATTCAACGACTCCAATCCTGTTTTACTGTCACGTTCGAGCTTATTAACTGACTTTAAGGGAAATTGAGTGATATGTGCTGTAACTATTGCTCATATTTCATTATAAAATGGATTACAAGACGTGGGCGCTAAGCGGTAAAGATCCAACAACTCCAATGCTACCTCGCTATCTAGTAGAATTTCGGGCAAAAAATATTAACATCAAGGTTACCGTCTCTTTAATATTCAACTTCAGAGTCTTGAGTATAGAGGCAAAATTGTTAGACTATCGGTTTTCTATCGGATATACTTTGGAGAGGGTTCCTCAGGACTGCATGAGATAGTTCTCTCATCCCCGTTTTACCATCGGATAACCAGATGCAGCAGTTTATGCCACCGTTGCACGGTGGAAGCACCAACAGATAGGACCAAGCGCATTACTTCATCTTTTCTGGTGGGCACTTCTGAAGAATGGAATTTGAAATTGCGGGAGTCTATTTTTCTGTGAAGGAAATCATGATGACGAAACATGTACATCAATGTAACGGACTTATCACAACCTTGTCCCTTATAAATAGGAGGGTCGATATGCTTATGACCCACCTGATGGAAAGCGGTTACCCTCGCCTATTAACATAATTATGCAACACCAGACATGTCACCAATACGCTGCCGACCTCAAAGAAATTTTTCAACACCCTTTTTGAAAAACTCCATATCACGAGTCCGTGACAGTGGGGTTTGTATTTTTTTTTTTTTGCAGGCCAACGTTTACAACACTAGACTATACAAAAGTCAGCATTTGTTAACATTTATAAGGCCACCATGTAACTAGATTGAAAACATTCTTGAATAACTGAAGCAAACTTCCAACCTCGCAAGCCCAACAAAGTTTCTCCAGTAAAACTAATTCGTTATTAAAAGGCTTTAAATTTTTAGTGTACCCACTCCGTTGGAGGGTAGATGGCAAACACTCTATTCATATGAGGGAAATCTTTATTTTCCAACACCGTGCAAGATTTCCCTAAATGACTTATACCGAACATTCGCGTTCAATTTCTAAGTATTTTAACCGTTATTGGCTCCAAAATCACACAATACTTGACTAGCTGAGGCACCTTGTATTGGTTTATTTAGACTGAGGAAAATTATTACTTATTTGATAAAATTGTTGAATAAATCATGAGAAAGTTGACAGGGAGGTAATTAGAATAAATATTATACTTTAATATTAATACTTCAGTAGCAAGAATAATTCTGAAGTCTAAGTTAAATTTATTGAATTTTAGTGGACATAGTTTATTTAGTAAGCTTGAAATTCTGAGTAAATAGTTAAAAGATAAAAGTCACATTGCGATTATTTTTCTTTTTAAATATGGCTTTGTTATTCATGAGTGTGCATGTTTATCAGTATCCATGAATATTCAAATATATGAAATAAATTGAAATAATCTTCTATTAATGGCTTCAGTCATATTGCAGATTTTCAACATAAACACAATTCACACGTCGTCGACGCTAGTGCAAGACCTTGTAATCTCAATTTTTGGTGAAATTATATTTTTCGTCTAAATTGTTATAATATATATTCAAATACATGTAATGTATAACATTTTTTTTAATATTAAATAGGTTTGCGTTTGACTACGATCACGTCCAATGCCGGACGATGATGCGGTCGAAGATGGAGCACGCTTACCTAGATAGTACCCATTCACACGAGACTTGAAGATACCCGGATTGTACTTTTCGGGAAACACGGACTCTGGTAGTACATTCCACAACTCTGCCGTATGTAGAAAGAACGTGGAGGCGAAAAGTTTGGTACGCACTGATAGCGTTTCCACTGTGAAACGATGGCATAGACTAGAGTGCCTTGTCGTCCGAAGATGGAATGGCGTAGGGGGAATTAGGTCGAACGGTTCAACCGCACATTCTCCGAAACGAATCTTATAAAAAACAGACTAGCAACGCGGCGTCGATGCTCTATGTTTATTATTATTGCTCACTTTTAACCAATAATACACACATTTTTGAAATAAAATTGCAAAGCAAAACATCACCCTTCATATTTCCGCCAAAGAATTCTTTGAGGTTATAATATGCTCGTCGTAAGTCACCTCGCCTTGCCATAGAGATGCAATCTACATGCGGATTAAATAGAGATCGTTCGATAACCAAGCTGTATGCCACGCTTCTTTGTACGGAACCCGATAGTGGTTGAGAGTTTCAGTTATTTTATCAAACGTCGAGTACACTCTATCAGACGTTTCATGTTGAAATGGAGTTCTTGAATCGTTCAGCGTTTAGCTTGAGATCGAAATACGTTTTTATCTCGATTCTAAAGTACATTTTACTCTCACACTAACTGTTTATTATTTAATGCTGAACAACGTTTTCTGAGTCATGGTAACACTATCTCTTGTTCATACTTCAGTAAATTTTTCTTTTATTGCAGGAGTTCAGCAGACAGGCAGATGGCCCACTTGATGGAAAGCGGTTACTATCGTCTATAGACATTTGCAACACCAAAAGTGCCACAAATGCGCTGCTGCTTTCTTAAGGAAAACTGGAACCTGGTCACTAATGCCGGAACACAACTCAAGGTTGTGATGGTGACATACTTTAGATCAGGGGTGGTAGTCATCCAGTCGGGCAAGTGTCCTACAACCTGGCTGTGGGTTGTTTGGTCTCCTCTTACGACAGGCCGCCCGGTCGCAGGAAATTGTATTATTTCTCCATTCCTGCACAGATAATAATTACATATTCTTGATGCATGCATAATTCCTTCTCTTTTTGTAGAATGGTACGTATGTATATCTCTGTCTCCCCGCCAATTAAAACTTACTTCACGAGGATGCCGCCATTGTGTCGTCGGATTTCGTTTGCGGTGTTAAATAGATATGTTGTCCAGGGGAAATCCGATTGAGGACTAAGCCGCGACAAGGGCAGAACCTTGGGGGGATAATTCGCGACCTAGTGTGGGATTCGCCAGATTGGGGGTGGCACTAGCATGCCCAGTCAGAACTGGTGCCATGCTATTGCCACTCCCCAGTTAGGGATACCCACTAAAACCCCTGGGTGTTCCGTCCTTCGCCTTATGCCAGGGCTACGGGTATATGACCTAGCCTCTCCGCAGCCCTGGCAGGCGTGGGCCTCGCAAGGCCACTTCCACTGCAGGGGGACTTCCTTTAATCCCCCGGCATCCTCAAGCTCTATGTGCGTGGGGCGGTTTGTAACTCGCCCCACGGGAGGAGAGGTGAGCGCGCGCGGAACACTCGCGCTCTCATCTCGACGACATGTGCGGGTGAGTGAGAACCCCTATACCCCAAGGGGCCCCACCCGCGCCGCCCGTTTACGGCGGCCGAAGGTCCGTGCTGGACCTTCGGCGTCGGCGCGTCCTCCTTTGGCGGGAGCGGAGCCGTGACGTGCGCTCACGCTCCCGCTCCGCCTCCTCCTTCGCAAGCATAACGTGCTCGCAGAAGGAGGAGACGGCGGTCCATCCAGTGTTGCTCCCGACCATGGTGCGTACCACGGCCGGGAGCGAAAGGTCAAGTCCGGTTACGGCGACGAGGTCTCGGCGCTGCTCTGCCCAGGCTGGACACTCCTGGAGTGTGTGCAGCGCCGTATCCTCGTCGCCGGTGTCACAATGATGGCACCCTGACGTCGCCTCGCGGCCAATGCGACACAGGTACCTCCCAAAGCATCCATGCCCAGAGAGGACCTGCGTCAGCCTAAACGTCAGGGTGCCGTGTTTACGTCTGAGCCAGAGCTGCAGGACGGGTCTCACCGCATCAATGGTGGCGAGACCCGCGCTGGGGTGTCGTAGGCGGTCCTCCCATACCACCATGGCGACGTCGCGAAGCTGCGACCGGCACGCCTCGGTTTCCTGAGGGGCCGGTCTCGTCCCCCTCGCCAGGGCCTCTTTACGCCACTGGAATAGTGACGCTAGGACCCTGGCCTCGAGGTCCCATGGTGGGGATCCGGCGAGTAGCGAGGCCGCTTCGAAGGACACCGTACGGTATCCTCGTATCGTCCTGACGGCCAGCACTCGCTGCGCCTGTCGTAACAGCGCGGCATTCCGGGCCGTCAGGCGGTCGGACCAAATTGGGGCCCCGTATAGGGCCATCGACCGTACGATGCCTTCGAAGAGTTTTCGGCACGAGGCTTCGGGCCCCCCGATATTGGGCAAGAGGCGAGACAGCGCTCCTGCCGCCGTCTTGAGTCTGGGGGCCAATTGCCGAAAGTGTGCCGAAAAGTCCCATCGGCTGTCGAGGACCAATCCTAGGTACTTCATGGTTCCCCCGACGCCGATGCGGACGCCTCCAACTACGATAGCGGTGTCCGGAGGTGGGCGATTTCGAGGACCATGAAATATCACGGCCTCGGTCTTCGGAAGCGCCACCTCCAGACCAAGTCGCCGGATCCTACCTACAATTTGTGACACCCCAGCCGTGCCCAGGATGCACGCCTGCCTATGGGTCCTCCCGCGCGCGGCGATCAGCGTGTCGTCGGCATAACAGATGACGCTGACGCCCGGGAGGACCCTGCAACGTAATGTCCAATCGTATGCGATGTTCCACAGCAGAGGGCCTAAGACCGATCCCTGTGGAACACCGCACACCATGGCTCGTCGACTCCATCCCCCTCCGTGGACCGGGTAGATGACGGCTCTTTCGTTTAGGTATGCCCCGACTATTTGGCGGAGGTAGGTCGGCACCCCGAAGTACCGGAGTGCTTCCCTGACGCAAGCCCAGGGCAGGGTATTGAAGGCGTTGGCGATGTCGAGTGACACCGCCAACAAAATCTCGCCCTGGGATATCGCGTCCTCCGCCAGGCTTTTCAAACGCATAATGGCATCAATCGTGGAGCGCCCTGGGCGGAAACCGAACTGGTTGTCCGCCAGATCCGGCCCAGTCGTCGTCAGATGCCGGACGAGGCGGTCTGCAATGATCCTCTCGAAGATTTTTCCCACCTCGTCCAGCAATACAATGGGCCGGTAGGCGGACGGTGAATCCGCCGGGCGCCCCTCCTTCCGTAGGAGGACGAGTTTTCCTGTCCTCCATCTTTCTGGGAAACGTCCTTGCTCCAAGCATGCATTGAAAAGCCGCAATAATCGGGGCTCCAGGGCGTCGTGAGATAAAACCCACGCACGCCCCGGTATACCGTCAAGGCCGGGAGCGGTGTTCTTGGCGCGTAGCCGTAACATCGCTGCTCCCAGCTCTACCTGATCCACTGTGGGCACAGAGTCTCTGTCCGCGCTGGCCCCCGCTTCTGGCGGAGCCATGACAGGAGGCGCGTGCTCGGCCCTTGGAGGGAACAGAGCGCCAACTACGTACAAGCCGCACGACATTCTTAGTCGATGGGGCTTTGGGTGGTAATTCAACAAACATTTACACAACAACTGATGGGAACAAAATTATACTATTATTATCTTCAGCGGTTTCGTGTGTATGGAATAATTAAATCAGTAGTAATCTTTCTTATAAGCTGAAATGTTGAGAGCCTGGTCAGTAAAAGAAAAAAAAAACTTGTGACTGATCTCCAGGCTCTTTCTCCCCGGAAAACAAGCTAAAAACAACTTGAACAGATATTGTATATAATGTATGACTGTGTATGTTAAGCATGTATAATAGATAAAGAATATTAGTACGTATTTCTGAAATTAGATATATATATATATATATATGTGTGTGTTAGACTAGTTTACAATAACGAAATACGACTACATTTTAAATATAATTATATATAATATATTGCAGATTTTAATGTAATAAGTATTAATATGAGGACACTACAAGCCGCACGCAGGTTTGCCGATGACTACTTACTATTATTGTATATACTTATGTAAAGTACATATAATAATAAATTTATTGCAAAAACTATTTGTAACCTTTTTTGTCAACCCTACTGACCATTGACGCGTGACATCATGCGACATCACGCGAGGCTATCGGCAAACTTTCTGCGCACGGGTAGTATATTTAAGTAACAACAACTAACAATGCTTCAGTGGAGTCATAATTGAGTTTTAAAAGCCACTCAGTCACTGTTTTCTTACATTTATATTTAGTTAAGGCGTATACCTATATATCAATTTGCTTATTGAGTTTGTTGTGTAAGTATCTGCCTTGAGAGTAAAAAAATCTTCAGCAGAAGGCTGTCGTAACAGTGTTTTGTTTGCAGGGGATGTGATTTCTTTTAATAATGTTACGAGTGCGGGACTCGAATTAAAAATGTCGTTGGAATTACTATACAATTTATTAGAACTTTACAAACACGTATAACGCAGGTATAAAAATATAACTGGACAAAACCAGTACAAACTGCACGATTCAATAACACGCGCAAAGTCCGTCACTATATAGCTTATCGAATGTACACACGTCTTGCTCGTATCGTAATCGTCGCTTGACTGCCTCACCCCTCCGTTCGGGCATTGTTTTATACTAAACTATACAAATACAATATGTCTACCTGCCAAGCGTCGACGCAATTTCCCAGAAAACGTAATTCGTGCACCTGCTTAATTATTCCTGCGAACGGCCATAAACGAGTACACTACACAATAAGCTGTTTTTCTAATTAAAGAAAAGAAATTTAAATGCGGGAAGATAATAAACTGTGCTTTATGGCAGGCAGGTGTGCATTCACTTTTGTCGGCATGTAACAATAAGAAAACTAGAAGATATAAATCTAATAATGAGATGTTTTTTTTTAAACAATTTATTGAATAAAAAGGTTTTTTTAATCAAATTGAATTATAAGTCGATAGACATTATTTTTCTACTGCAGAGGAATGGTGATGTAGAGAAGGATGTGAGGAGAAGAATAAATATGTGTTTGTTGGAAGTCAATTCTGATATTTTATATCTTTTTAAATATTGTTACGAGTGTGAGACTCGAATTAAAATGTTGTTGGAATTACTATAGAGTTTATTAGAACTATACAAACACGTATAAAACAGGTATAAATAAAACTAGACACTACTTGTTACAATCTTCAATCAATCTTATCCGTGCAGGAACGGAGAAAGAATACAATTTCCTGCGGCCAAACAACCGAACAACCCACAGCCAGGCGATAGGGCATTTGCCCGACTGGATGGCTACCACCCCTGGTCTAAAATATGTCGCCATAACAACCTTGAGTTGTGTTTCGGCATTAGTGACCAGGTTCCAGTCTCCCTTAAGAGAGCAGCAGCGCATTTGTAGCACCTTTGGTGTTGCAAATGTCCATAGGCGATGGTAACCGCTTTCCATCAAGTGGGCCGTCTGCCTGTCTGCTGAACTACTGCAATAAAAAAAATCTGCACGATCAATAACACGCGCAAAGTCCGTCACTATATCGCTTGTCGAATGTACACGTCTTGCTTGTATCGTAATCGTCGCTCGACTGCCTCACCCCTCCGTTCGGGCATTGCTTTATAGTAAACTGTACAATACACAATGGAAGCTCGTGGGCTGGGTTCTTCCAAGAAAATGTAATTTTCACACCTACGAACGGCCAACAAAGTTGAAAACAATAACATTAAAGATTAGTTCAACACTAATGACGGCCATAAAAGATGTAGAAAAATAATAGCATGTTTTTCTTAATTACAAATTCTAAACCTTAGAACCTCTAAGCCTTAAGAACAGACGAGTGTGCATGACAAGAGTTATGAATGTCAAAGAAGCAAGTGAGGTGTGTAAGAATGGGCCTAAATGGCGCTCTGTTGTTCGTGCCTACCCCGCAAGGGAACTGGCGTGAAGTTATGCATGTATGTATGTACAAATTCTAAACACAAAGTAAACAAAAGAATTCCTAAATCCGGAAGGCAATAAACCGCCCTTTACAACAGGCAGGTGTGCGCATTTCTTTGGCGGTATGTAACAATATGGTAATGCGCGAGCAAGATAGGCAGCCCCGTAAGAAGGGCTTCCAAGTTTCATCAATGTGTATAAATATATAAATGATGTTTGTCCGTTCAGGCGTATTAATTCAACGTATCAATATGGTAGATACCTCTTTATACGTCCACAATGAAGGTATTACGACTTTCTTTGATCTTACTCCGGCTTCGGGTTTGAACTAGCATTGACGGGCACTTTCAGCCGCTTTGACATTGATATATATGTAGTCGACTTTCAATGGAGAGGGTTGGGTTAATATTTTAAGAAATGTAAAGCCAAGCTTCGTTCAAATTGGAATTATCAACTTTTGAGGGTAGGAAAACAAGAAACAACTTAAAATTTTGTGTGGCCGCCATTAACTAAGAGTTAACTTCTTTGGGTATATAATTGTTTGGAATACTAAGCTCTTGAAATATCATAACAATATTCTTTGTATAGCAGCTCGTATTTTTTCGTAATTTTTTGTTTAACATGAGATTTTTTCACACATTAAGTTGACAAAGAGTAAATAATAACCTATACTAATATTATAAAGCTGAAGAGTTTGTTTGTTTGTTTGTTTAAACGCGCTAATCTCAGGAACCGCTGATCCAATTTGAAAAATTCTTTCAGTGTTGAATAGTACATTTATCGAGGAAGGCTATAGGTTATATTATATTTTCAAAAAATTAGGTATCCTTACTAAAAGTCCAATAATGTAATCCAAGGTTTAAAAAAAAGACCCCAAAAGACCTTACACGGCGTGCGCTGCGAAAATGATTGATTATAGAACAAAACAATGTACTACCACTTTGCAGAACATATAATTGTCTACAAAAAATATCGCGTAACCATATGTCTAACCATTGTAGTTATCTCACAATAAGTGTTTTCTTTTATTTTTTTAAATAATTAAAATGCCGTCGCTTAACAAACTCTTTATTTTGTACCTTGGTATTAATCCTTATCAAAATAAATTACTCCACATTCAAGACGAATTCAATACCTTTCTAGAACTTTTTGAATAATTCAATTCGGACGTTTCTTTGAAAAGATATTGCGATATTTAAAATGTAATTAGGTATTAGTGTTGTAGCCAAATATAACTAATATTGTTTGATTGAACGCGCTAATCTCAGGAACTACTGGTCTGATTTGAAAAATTCTTTCAGTGTTGGATAGCCCATTTATCGAGGAAGGCTATAGGCTATATATCATCACGCTAAGACCAATAGGAGCGGAGCACCAATGAAGAATGTTTCAAAATCGGAGGGTTTTGAAAGCAAATTCCACGCGGACGACGTCGCGGGCACAGCTAGTCATTAATAAAAATTAAAAAATTAAACTGAATAAGTTGGGCAGAACTTATTCAGGATGCAGAAGTCGTGGAAGGCCACGACACACCTTCCATGATCAAATTGATCGTGTACTAGCACAGATCTGTACATTGACGCTATTTAAAAAACAAACTACAGCAGCGTCGTGTACTAGCAGAAGGTGATGTCAGGAGCCTTACGGAAAGGTCAAGTCGGCAGAATCACTTGTTTTATATATCAAAATTTAGTGCTCATTTAGTGCTAATTTAGTGCTGATAACAGACATTTAGTGCTGTGATAGGTGGACTAAAAACGAGAACACTGCTAGCTTTTAATTAAGCTAGCAGTGTACTATTCGTGACCGTCGTGACTGTCGGCAGAATCACTCGTTTTATATATCAAAATTTAGTGCTCATTTAGTGCTAATTTAGTGCTGATAACAGACATTTAGTGCTGTGATAGGTGGACTAAAAACGAGAACACTGCTAGCTTTTAATCAAGCTAGCAGTGTACTATTCGTGACCGTCGTGACTGTCGGCAGAATCACTCGTTTTATATATCAAAATTTAGTTCTCATTTAGTGCTAATTTAGTGCTGATAACAGATATTTGGTGCTGTGATAGGTGGACTAAAAACGAGAACACTGCTAGCTTTTAATTAAGCTAGCAGTGTACTATTCGTGACCGTCGTGACTGTCGGCAGAATCACTCGTTTTATATATCAAAATTTAGTGCTCATTTAGTGCTAATTTAGTGCTGATAACAGATATTTGGTGCTGTGATAGGTGGACTAAAAACGAGAACACTGCTAGCTTTTAATTAAGCTAGCAGTGTACTATTCGTGACCGTCGTGCCTGTCGGCAGAATCACTCGTTTTATATATCAAAATTTAGTGCTCATTTAGTGCTAATTTAGTGCTGATAACAGATATTTGGTGCTGTGATAGGTGGACTAAAAATGAGAACACTGCTATTATTTATACGGTCAAATGGTACAATAATCTACATAATTAAAAGAATAAGGAAAATGTTCTCTCCAGCATATTTATATAATAAAATAGGTTTCTATAGTCGAATTTGGTATTATTGGTATATGTATAGGACAAAGTTTTTGTCAATATTTAAAAAAACTTTAATGTTGATAAAAACTTTGTCCTTGAAGGAAAATTGCAAATAAAATTTATCGACGTGTCTCGTGATTCCTAATAATTTGTTTAATTTGGTTGGTTTGGGGTTGGATTTTTGAGCCGCGAGTTTTTTTGATATTTCTCAAAATCTGTCGGTCCGAATCGGCTCAAATTCACAAAAAATCTAAGTTTGGCCGAGCCCTTTCGAATGCGCGAATAAAAACGCGATAAAATCGATTAAACTGTTCAAAAGTAATAAGCAGTTGACATACACATACAGACATAGTGACAACATCGCGGGAGTAGTCAGGGAATCTTCTTGTGACCTCAAAACGTCAAGATCTGATGAAAACTCGATTTTTGCAAAATTGAGTAAAATCATTAACTTTCCGATTTTCGAAAATCTTCGAGTTTCTTAGAGATTTTTTTTTAATCCTTTGCTACAACAACAGCACTAATTGAGCACTGAATAGTGACGTCTTTAAATTCCATTAGTTACCGTTTTAAAGTCTTCTTCTAGCTCTTCCGACTGCTGGCGTCGTTATACTAGCAGTAGTAGATTTTAAAATAAAAATAAAAAATTTTTTTCAAAAATGTTTTGCTGTACTGGCAGCACTAATTGAGCACTAATTAGTAACTCTATTCAATTTCACCAATACCGATTTTAAAGTCATCTAGCTCTATGATTGCTCGTGTCGTTATGTCAGCAGTAATCTATACTTAAAAATTGAAAAAAACAAAATTTCGATGAATCTGTTTGCTTGTACGGGCAGCACTAATTGAGCACTAAATTATTAGCTGATGTGCCTCTCTCTCCAACTGTCTCATAGCGCGGTCACGAATAGTACACTGCTAGCTTAATTAAAAGTTAGCAGTGTTCTCATTTTTAGTCCACCTATCACAGCACCA
Source organism: Dendrolimus kikuchii (assembly GCA_019925095.2). Taxonomy (NCBI): domain Eukaryota; kingdom Metazoa; phylum Arthropoda; class Insecta; order Lepidoptera; family Lasiocampidae; genus Dendrolimus; species Dendrolimus kikuchii. The sequence goes on along the minus strand of CM034405.1, from coordinate 20,348,347 downwards.
AATATCTGTTATCAGCACTAAATTAGCACTAAATGAGCACTAAATTTTGATATATAAAACGAGTGATTCTGCCGACGGTCACGAATAGTACACTGCTAGCTTAATGAAAAGTTAGCAGTGTTCTCATTTTTAGTCCACCTATCACAGCACCAAATATCTGTTGTCAGCACTAAATTAGCACTAAATGAGCACTAAATTTTGATATATAAAACGAGTGATTCTGCCGACAGTCACGACGGTCACGAATAGTACACTGCTAGCTTAATTAAAAGCTAGCAGTGTTCTCGTTTTTAGTCCACCTATCACAGCACTAAATGTCTGTTATCAGCACTAAATTAGCACTAAATGAGCACTAAATTTTGATATATAAAACGAGTGATTCTGCCGACTTGACCTTTCTAGCTTTACAGACGTTTTTTTTATACAGGGGAAATCCGTTTGAGGACCGTAGGCCACGCGAGGGGGAAAGGTCGCGGCCCGTGAGTGGGATTCGCCAGGTCGGGGTGGCACTAGCACCCCACGTTGAGATGTGAGATGCTATTGCCACGCCGCGGTTAGGGATACCCACTAAAACCCCTGTCCGATCCCAAGCGTCCTTTGTCCGGGCTGTGGGCTCGCTCGCGCATTCACCACCAGCCCGGACGGACGGCGGCCGGCCCCTTTGCGGGCTGGCCTCACCATTTGGTAGCCGGAGATCTGGGTCTCTCCGGCTCCTCTACCTCACCGCGAGGTGAGAGGGGGCGCGCGGATCGGCGCGCGTTCCTCCTCTCCGGCCTTTATGTGCGGGCGGGTCCGGTTTCCCCGCCGGTCGCCCGCACGGCCGTAGCCTACGGCGGCTGGAGGTCGTCATGGACGACCCTCCGACGCCGCCGCCGGCTCTGGCGGGAGGGGAGCGTAGCGGATTGCTCCCTCTCCCGCTCCGCCGCCTCCTTTGCGGACATGACGGTTTCGCAGAAGGAGGCGGCTGCGTCCCACGCGTCGGCGCTCCCGACCATGGCCTTTACTACGGCCGGGAGGGACAAATCCGCCCCGACGACCGCGACGAGATCACGACGCTGCTCGTCCCATGCTGGACACACCTGGAGGGTGTGCAGCGCCGTGTCTTCGTCGCCGCCGACGCAGTGGTGGCACCCTGACGTCTGTTCTACTTAAATTTTATGTATATTAATATGATAATGTTAGGAAAGGTTATTTATTAATAAAATCTTTTATTTTACTCTTAGTTACAATTCTTCTTAGTTGTTGGTCTGAAAGAGAGTGTCGGGGTGAAGGTAAGGAAAGGAATGCTCCGGTGGTTCGGGCATGTGGAAAGAATGCATGATGAAAGAATGACAAAACAGATATACAATGCAAAAGTGGATGGATGCAGAAGTCGTGGAAGGCCACGACACACCTTTTTATCCGTGCAGGAACGGAGAAAGAATACAATTTCCTGCGGCCGGGCGGCCTGTCGTAAGAGGCGACTTAACAACCCACAGCCAGGTGGTAGGGCATTTGCCCGACTGGATGGCTACCACCCCTGGTCTAAAGTATGTCGCCATAACAACCGTGAGTTCTGTTCCGGCATTAGTGACCAGGTTCCAGTTTCCCTTAAGAGAGCAGCAGTGCATTTGTAGCAACTTTGGTGTTGCAAATGTCCATAGGCGATGGTAACCGCTTTCCATCAAGTGGGCCGTCTGCCTGTCTGCTGATCTCCTGCAAAAAAAAAAAAACACCTTCCATGATCATATTGATCGTGTACTAGCAGAAGGTGATGTCAGGAGCCTTAAGAACAGACGAGCGTGCATGACAAGAGTTATGAATGTCAAAGAAGCAAGTGAGGTGTGTAAGAATAAGCCTAAATGGCGCTCTGTTGTTCGTGCTTATCCCGCAAGGGAACTGGCGTGAAGTTATGTATGTATGTATATTTAAACTACAAAATTCTTATGTTAGAATTTTATGTATGTAGGTACATTATTAGAATCATTATCTAATCTAATTACCGAAATACGGCTAGCGCTGTGGGTTAGAGTGAGAGAGGAGGAGCCTGCCCACGGCTGCCATATGCGTGAGAGAAAGGGAAGCCAGACAGCGCGTTACGTAACGATGCAGTTTACCCTCTCATAAGAAGCTATTACTTCAAAAAATTAATAAGACCTTTATCTTGCCTACCCCAAAAATCTAATTAAAATCAGTTAAAACTCAGTATTATTAAATTTAGGCTAATCCTATTAACAGAATAGCTTATAATAATTAATTAATCCATATCGGTCAAGACGTGTCTCTACTTCCCGGAAACTAAGATTGAACCATTATCAATATTTAATTAAGGTTATACGAGGCGCTCTCCATCCACAAAGGATCCATAATATTGCTGAGAATATTAAATTGCGTTCAAACGACAAACGACTATCGATTAAAACCTTTCGTGTTGAATCCATTTTCAAAAATATGGTACTCAAACGTAAATAAAGTGTTGCCATCCACCCCCGGATGGACCTCATCACCAGGATTTGTATATAAAATTATTATTTACTAACGGCCCGGCGCGTTTTCACCCGCGCTGTGTCCCGCTCCCGTGGTATATAGCGTCATGTTATATAGCCTATGACACTCCCTGTAAATGTAGCTTTCCAATAGTGAAAGAATTTTTTAAATCGGTTTATCCCGCTCCCGTGGTATATAGCGTCATGTTATATAGCCTATGATACTCCCTGTTAACGTAGCTTTCCAACAGTGAAAGAATTTTTAATCGGTTCAGTAGTTTCGGAGATTACCCCCTACAACGTCACAAACTCACAAACTACCTCTTTATAATATTACTAGCGGACCGGCGCGGTTTCAAGAGCGCTCTGTCCCGCTCCCGTAGTATATAGCGTCATGTCATATAGCCTATGACACTCCCTATTAACGTAGCTTTCATTGTAGAGTTCGCTGTAACCGAAGTCGGTAAAGACAAAGTTAGTTACTATCTTACACTGTGCATCAGGTAATTTGCTGGTCTGCTATAGTCGGAATTTAATAAAAACACCTTTTAATAACGCGTAAATGCCAAGAGGAAAAAATATTAAATATGGAAAAATGAGCACGTGCCGGAGTGAATGGGGAAAAAATTATCCAATGACATTTAGTAAACGCGTGGGCAGCAGGCTTATGTGAGTTAAATCAGAACATTTCCCCATCGTACCCTATTATCTGTTTATTTTTAGGTACCTTTTGTCTGGATTTATTTTTATAATTTGCGAACGAAATTGAAAAAAAAAACTGCCAGTCATAAGACTGCACATCAGTACTGAAAACTTACTTAAGCTATAACCGTTCTACTGAAATCGTATCAAAATCGGCTAATTTTTATGCAACCGTTTACATAGATAGCTGTTGCTTGTGCTTTATATTTTACTAGCTGTGCCCGCGACGTCGTCCGCGTGGAATTTGCTTTCAAAACCCTCCGATTTTAAAACATTCTTCATTAGTGCTCCGTTCCTATTGGTCTTACCGTGATGATATATAGCCTATAGCCTTCCTCGATAAATGGGCTATCCAACACTGAAAGAATTTTTCAAATCAGACCCGTAGTTCCTGAGATTAGCGCGTTCAATCAAACAATATTAGTATATTTGGCTACAACACTAAAACTTACATTTTAAATATCGCGATATCTTTTGAATGAAACGTCCGAATTGAATCATTCAAAAAGTTCTAGAAAGGTATTGAATTCGTCTTGAATATGGAGTAATTTATTTTGATAAGGATTAATACGAAGGTACAAAATAAAGAGTTTTTAAAGCGACGGCATTTTAATTATTTAAAAAATAAAAGAAAACACTTATTTTGAGATAACTACAATAGTTAGACATGATATTTTTTGTAGACAATTACATGTTCTGCAAAGTGGTAGTACATTGTTTTGTTCTATAATCAATAGTTTTCGCAGCGCACGCCGTGTAAGGATTTTTTCGGTTCATTTTCTTACACCTTGGGTTACATTATTGGACTTTTAGTAAGGATCCCTAATTTTTTTGAAAATATAATATAGACTATAGCCTTCCTCGATAAATGTACTATTCAACACTGAAAGAATTTTTCAAATCCGACCAGCGGTTCTTGAGATTAGCGCGTTTAAACAAACAAACAAACTTCAGCTATATAATATTAGTATAGATTCTTTGTACTTATACATTTTTATAACTTTTTTTTTTTAATTTTAACACGGGTCGCATTTCATGTGATTTAGGAGATGGGCACTGAAAAGCAGCGCTGTGTCGGACTGCCTTTCGGCACAGCAATATGTTGAGTGCCAACCTCATTTCCAAATTACGGCATACACTTTCTGTATAATTTTATCTATATTTTGTTATGTTAGTACTATTTTGTGTTGTGTCGAAATCCCGCGGGATTCGCGGGACATAAAGTACCACAGCATTTGAAAAAGAACTTATACTATAGTTTTAGTTATACCAGAAAAATTAACCGATGTTCATCGCGCGATTTATTTTATTTTATGAATACTTATCTGACAACACTAAAGGGCCATTTACATGGAGAGAGTTTATCGCAAGATTTAGGGCGCGAAATCGTATACTATTTTCGTAGGCGATACTCTTTAGACAATAATCGCATTGACATGTTTACATTCAACCAAAAAACAAAAACTTACCTACGAGTATGTCATACGATAATCGTACGGTAATTATCACCAAGAGTCTTGTTTAAACTACGACACAAATCGCATTCAGATATATATATATATATATATATATATATATATATATATATATAAATATATTTTTAATTGCAGGAGATCAGCAGACAGGCAAACGGCCCACTTGATGCAAAGCGGTTACCATCGCCTTTGGACATTTGCAACAGCAAAGTTGTCGCCATAACAACTCATGGTTGTTATGGCGACATACTTTAGATCAGGGGTGGTAGCCATTCAGTCGGGCAAATGCCCTACCACCTGGCTGTGGGTTGTTAAGTCACCTCTTACGACCGGCCGCCCGGCCGCAGGAAATTGTATTCTTTCTCCGTTCCTGCACGGATAAAATTATATGTATATATATATATATACGTGTGTGTGTATATACACATATATATATAATTATATTTGCAATTCCACGTACAGATCTGTAAAAGCACATTTTGTTACCTGTCGGCATTTGAACAAGCTGTAATCCTTTTATGATCGTCTTCTTTTGTTTACTTATTTATTGGCATACGTTTCTAGTTATTGTGGAGAACAGCCTATTGTTATATTATACTCACTCATTAGCATCATCAGCCAGGTGTTGCGGATTACAATTACAAGCTAATTCTAGGAAATTGTGTCGACGTTGCCAGGCGGGCACATTTGCATTTGTGAAGTATAAAACGACGGCCTAATTGAGAGAGGCATCAGTTGAGCTACAACTATGATACGGGCGTGACGTGTGTACATTCGGAAATCTAATAGTGACGGACTTTGCGCGTTTTATTGAATTACGACCTTCTGAATTACGTTTGGATTTGTTGTGTTCGGTTATATTTGTACCTGTGTTATACGTGTTTGTATAGTTCTAATAAACTCTATAATAATTCTAACGGCATTTTAATTCGAGTCCCGCTAACTCGTAACAGTATGATTAGTTTAGATGATATTTTTTTTTCTTGCTACCGACAATCGTATCTTCAAGGTAAAAAACTCTCGGCATGTAAGTGGCCTTTAGTGTGTAGGTATAACCAAATCCAAGCTCTACTGTCGGCAATACAGCCGTTACGATAACACCAAGACATCGTTACTTGCGAGCCGAGGATAAGCAGCGGCAACAAAACAGGCGGGTAAATTTAATTTTTCTTAGTTAGTTCTTACTTAGCGCCGCAAGTATGCTGCTATCGGAAATAGTTATAAATTTGCGGCGTTTGGGATGGAAGCTCTGAGTGAGTGGGGTCCTAACGCTTTAACACTTTATCGAGATGTCGCCGAACGTTTGGTAGACCTCTCATGCGACCAAAGGGCTGGCGTCTATTTTGCTCAAAGGCCGGGCGGCCTGTCGTAAGAGGCGACAAAATAACCCACAGCCGTGGTAGAGAGCTCTGTGAAGTTGGCAACTCGAGATGCGAATTTTTAAACCTACACTATCTCATTCGTTTGTCCATCGTTAGTCCACGTTTGCCCAGGAAAAATTTTCGTTTGCCCACCCTTGGTTCAAAAGTTATAAAAAAAACAAAAATTGTTTGTTAAGCTGGCACCTCCAATTGAGATTTTTTAACCAAACAATATACCATGTGTTAGCTCATCGTTAGTCGATGTTTGTCCAGGCAAAAGTTTCGTTAGATAAGCTAACGATATAGTCTATTCAAGTGTGATAAACACTAAACCTCACGAAAATATGGGAAGAACCGAAATGACTTTTTCAGAAAAAAACGTTTTTGTTCAATAACTTTTGATCTGAGGGTGGGCAAACGAAACTTTTGCCTGGACAATCGAGTTCGTTGGATGAGCTAACGATATAGCCCATTCAAGTGTGATGTACACTAAACCTCGCGAAAATATGGGAAGAACCGAAATGACTTTTTCAGAAAAAAACGTTTTTGATCAATAACTTTTGATCTGAGGGTGGGCAAACGAAACTTTTGCCTGGACAATCGAGTTCGTTGGATGAGCTAACGATATAGCCCATTCAAGTGTGATGTACACTAAACCTCGCGAAAATATGGGAAGAACCGAAATGACTTTTTCAGAAAAAAACGTTTTTGATCAATAACTTTTGATCTGAGGGTGGGCAAACGAAACTTTTGCCTGGACAATCGAGTTCGTTGGATGAGCTAACGATATAGCCCATTCAAGTGTGATGTACACTAAACCTCGCGAAAATATGGGAAGAACCGAAATGACTTTTTCAGAAAAAAACGTTTTTGATCAATAACTTTTGATCTGAGGGTGGGCAAACGAAACTTTTGCCTGGACAATCGAGTTCGTTGGATGAGCTAACGATATAGCCCATTCAAGTGTGATGTACACTAAACCTCGCGAAAATATGGGAAGAACCGAAATGACTTTTTCAGAAAAAAACGTTTTTGATCAATAACTTTTGATCTGAGGGTGGGCAAACGAAACTTTTGCCTGGACAATCGAGTTCGTTGGATGAGCTAACGATATAGCCCATTCAAGTGTGATGTACACTAAACCTCGCGAAAATATGGGAAGAACCGAAATGACTTTTTCAGAAAAAAACGTTTTTGATCAATAACTTTTGATCTGAGGGTGGGCAAACGAAACTTTTGCCTGGACAATCGAGTTCGTTGGATGAGCTAACGATATAGCCCATTCAAGTGTGATGTACACTAAACCTCGCGAAAATATGGGAAGAACCGAAATGACTTTTTCAGAAAAAAACGTTTTTGTTCAATAACTTTTGATCTGAGGGTGGGCAAACGAAACTTTTGCCTGGACAATCGAGTTCGTTGGATGAGCTAACGATATAGCCCATTCAAGTGTGATGTACACTAAACCTCGCGAAAATATGGGAAGAACCGAAATGACTTTTTCAGAAAAAAACGTTTTTGATCAATAACTTTTGATCTGAGGGTGGGCAAACGAAACTTTTGCCTGGACAATCGAGTTCGTTGGATGAGCTAACGATATAGCCCATTCAAGTGTGATAAACACTAAACCTCACGAAAATATGGGAAGAACCGAAATTATTTTTTCAGAAAAAAACGTATTTGTTCAATAACTTTTGATCTGAGGGTGGGCAAACGAAACTTTTGCCTGGACAATCGAGTTCGTTAGATGAGCTAACGATATAGCCCATTCAAGTGTGATAAACACTAAACCTCGCGAAAATATGGGCCGAACCGAAATTAATTTTTCAGAAAAAAGTTTTTGTTCAATAACTTTTGACCTGAGGGTGGGCAAACGAAAGTTTTGCCTGGACAATCGAGTACGTTAGATGAGCTAACGATATAGCCCATTCAAGTGTGATAAACACTAAACCTCGCGAAAATATGGGAAGAACCGAAATGACTTTTTCAGAAAAAAACGTTTTTGATCAATAACTTTTGATCTGAGGGTGGGCAAACGAAACTTTTGCCTGGACAATCGAGTTCGTTGGATGAGCTAACGATATAGCCCATTCAAGTGTGATGTACACTAAACCTCGCGAAAATATGGGAAGAACCGAAATGACTTTTTCAGAAAAAAACGTTTTTGATCAATAACTTTTGATCTGAGGGTGGGCAAACGAAACTTTTGCCTGGACAATCGAGTTCGTTGGATGAGCTAACGATATAGCCCATTCAAGTGTGATGTACACTAAACCTCGCGAAAATATGGGAAGAACCGAAATGACTTTTTCAGAAAAAAACGTTTTTGATCAATAACTTTTGATCTGAGGGTGGGCAAACGAAACTTTTGCCTGGACAATCGAGTTCGTTGGATGAGCTAACGATATAGCCCATTCAAGTGTGATGTACACTAAACCTCGCGAAAATATGGGAAGAACCGAAATGACTTTTTCAGAAAAAAACGTTTTTGATCAATAACTTTTGATCTGAGGGTGGGCAAACGAAAGTTTTGCCTGGACAATCGAGTACGTTAGATGAGCTAACGATATAGCCCATTCAAGTGTGATAAACACTAAACCTCGCGAAAATATGGGAAGAACCGAAATGACTTTTTCAGAAAAAAACGTTTTTGATCAATAACTTTTGATCTGAGGGTGGGCAAACGAAACTTTTGCCTGGACAATCGAGTTCGTTGGATGAGCTAACGATATAGCCCATTCAAGTGTGATAAACACTAAACCTCACGAAAATATGGGAAGAACCGAAATTATTTTTTCAGAAAAAAACGTATTTGTTCAATAACTTTTGATCTGAGGGTGGGCAAACGAAACTTTTGCCTGGACAATCGAGTTCGTTAGATGAGCTAACGATATAGCCCATTCAAGTGTGATAAACACTAAACCTCGCGAAAATATGGGCCGAACCGAAATTAATTTTTCAGAAAAAAGTTTTTGTTCAATAACTTTTGACCTGAGGGTGGGCAAACGAAAGTTTTGCCTGGACAATCGAGTACGTTAGATGAGCTAACGATATAGCCCATTCAAGTGTGATAAACACTAAACCTCGCGAAAATATGGGAAGAACCGAAATGACTTTTTCAGAAAAAAACGTTTTTGATCAATAACTTTTGATCTGAGGGTGGGCAAACGAAACTTTTGCCTGGACAATCGAGTTCGTTGGATGAGCTAACGATATAGCCCATTCAAGTGTGATAAACACTAAACCTCACGAAAATATGGGAAGAACCGAAATTATTTTTTCAGAAAAAAACGTATTTGTTCAATAACTTTTGATCTGAGGGTGGGCAAACGAAACTTTTGCCTGGACAATCGAGTTCGTTAGATGAGCTAACGATATAGCCCATTCAAGTGTGATAAACACTAAACCTCGCGAAAATATGGGCCGAACCGAAATTAATTTTTCAGAAAAAAGTTTTTGTTCAATAACTTTTGACCTGAGGGTGGGCAAACGAAAGTTTTGCCTGGACAATCGAGTACGTTAGATGAGCTAACGATATAGCCCATTCAAGTGTGATAAACACTAAACCTCGCGAAAATATGGGAAGAACCGAAATGACTTTTTCAGAAAAAAACGTTTTTGATCAATAACTTTTGATCTGAGGGTGGGCAAACGAAACTTTTGCCTGGACAATCGAGTTCGTTGGATGAGCTAACGATATAGCCCATTCAAGTGTGATGTACACTAAACCTCGCGAAAATATGGGAAGAACCGAAATTATTTTTTCAGAAAAAAACGTATTTGTTCAATAACTTTTGATCTGAGGGTGGGCAAACGAAACTTTTGCCTGGACAATCGAGTTCGTTAGATGAGCTAACGATATAGCCCATTCAAGTGTGATAAACACTAAACCTCGCGAAAATATGGGCCGAACCGAAATTAATTTTTCAGAAAAAAGTTTTTGTTCAATAACTTTTGACCTGAGGGTGGGCAAACGAAAGTTTTGCCTGGACAATCGAGTACGTTAGATGAGCTAACGATATAGCCCATTCAAGTGTGATAAACACTAAACCTCGCGAAAATATGGGAAGAACCGAAATGACTTTTTCAGAAAAAAACGTTTTTGATCAATAACTTTTGATCTGAGGGTGGGCAAACGAAACTTTTGCCTGGACAATCGAGTTCGTTGGATGAGCTAACGATATAGCCCATTCAAGTGTGATGTACACTAAACCTCGCGAAAATATGGGAAGAACCGAAATGACTTTTTCAGAAAAAAACGTTTTTGATCAATAACTTTTGATCTGAGGGTGGGCAAACGAAACTTTTGCCTGGACAATCGAGTTCGTTGGATGAGCTAACGATATAGCCCATTCAAGTGTGATGTACACTAAACCTCGCGAAAATATGGGAAGAACCGAAATGACTTTTTCAGAAAAAAACGTTTTTGATCAATAACTTTTGATCTGAGGGTGGGCAAACGAAACTTTTGCCTGGACAATCGAGTTCGTTGGATGAGCTAACGATATAGCCCATTCAAGTGTGATGTACACTAAACCTCGCGAAAATATGGGAAGAACCGAAATGACTTTTTCAGAAAAAAACGTTTTTGTTCAATAACTTTTGATCTGAGGGTGGGCAAACGAAACTTTTGCCTGGACAATCGAGTTCGTTGGATGAGCTAACGATATAGCCCATTCAAGTGTGATGTACACTAAACCTCGCGAAAATATGGGAAGAACCGAAATGACTTTTTCAGAAAAAAACGTTTTTGATCAATAACTTTTGATCTGAGGGTGGGCAAACGAAACTTTTGCCTGGACAATCGAGTTCGTTGGATGAGCTAACGATATAGCCCATTCAAGTGTGATGTACACTAAACCTCGCGAAAATATGGGAAGAACCGAAATGACTTTTTCAGAAAAAAACGTTTTTGATCAATAACTTTTGATCTGAGGGTGGGCAAACGAAACTTTTGCCTGGACAAACATCGACTAACGATGAGCTAACACATGGTATATTGTTTGGTTAAAAAATCTCAATTGGAGGTGCCAGCTTCACAAACAATTTTTGTTTTTTTTATAACTTTTGAACCAAGGGTGGGCAAACGAAAATTTTTCCTGGGCAAACGTGGACTAACGATGGACAAACGAATGAGATAGTGTAGGTTTAAAAATTCGCATCTCGAGTTGCCAACTTCACAGAGCTGTGGTAGAGCATTTGCCCGACTGGATGGCTACCACCCCTGGTCTAAATTATGTCGCCATAACAACTATGAGTTGTGTTCCGGCATTAGTGGTCAGGTTCCAGTCTCCCTTAAGAGAGCAGTAGCGCATTTGTAGTATCTTTGGTGTTGCAAATGTCTATAGGCGATGGTAACCGCTTAACATCAAGTGGGCCGTCTGCCTGTCTGCTGAGCTCCTGCAAAAAAAAAGGAACGTTCCTGATAAGTGATAGTTGTTTGGGACCAATATTCTGTCTATGCGCTCATTTTTATTATTTAGTTCTATTTTTTAATTTTAGGTTTCTTTTTCATAGTTTAATTTAATTTATACGTTGATAGTTACATACATAACTTCACGCCAGTTCCCTTTCGGGATAGGCACGAACAACAGAGCGCCATTTAGGCTTATTCTTACACACCTCACTTGCTTCTTTGACATTCATAGCTCTTGTCATGCACGCTCGTCTGTTCTTAAGGCTCCTGACATCACCTTCTGCTAGTACACGATCAATGTTGATAGTTGTACATAATAAATTAATTTTTGTTATAAAATAAATTTTGAAAATAAAATAAATGCTTTTTTTATTGCTAAAGCACAGCAGACAGGCTGACGGCCCAACTGTGATGGAAAATGGTTACTGTTGTCTATGGACATAAGCAATACCAGAGGTTCTGCCTTGTGCTGCTGGCTTTGAAGAAAAAATTGGAAGCTGCCCACTAATGCCGGAAAATAACTCAAAGTTGTTATGGTGGCATACCCCAGAGCAGGAGTGGTAGCCATCCAGTCGGGTAAATACCCTACCACCTGGCTGTGAGTTGATTTGTCGACTCTTACCACAGACTGCCTTGCCGCAGGAATTAGTATTCGTTTGCTCCTGCACGAAGAGAATGCTTGTGACATGATAGTATATCCTATTTATTATAGGCATTTTTGTTAACTAAAACCTGATATACGTTTCTATTCGTTAACTTGCAAACAAGTCTAAATCATCGTTTGGACATACATCTATTTTATCAACGACTTACATACCTAATCCATCCTAAGGATGTCTGGAAGACATTGCTTTTCAGGATAAGACCGCCTATTGTATTATGTACTTAAACTTCTCGAAGTGTATCTTAATTTGATGCAATATAGTATATTCTATTCTAACTTGTTACTTAAACTTATTTTAGTATTTTAGACGAAACATGTCTTTGTCACTTTGTCACTGTTACAATAATGTATATTACAAGCTTTTATTTAACTTGCAATGGATGTACCTATTTATGTATGTAAGTTCGGGTGGAATCTTGCAAGTTAAATTTGACTAACTGCCCGGTTTCCGATTGAGCTGAAATTTTACACGCGTATGTATATCGCGTGACAATGCAATAATATGATAGCATGGAGCTGAGCTGATGAAAGAGGCAGAAGGTGGCCATAGGAACTCCTGTACTAAACAAGATAGACCCGTCGTGTTTGGGCTCGTTTTACTTATCTTGGCTATCACTCTGCTGCTACATGATATCCAAGATCTCAAAAGCTGGTATTTAAAATCTTTCTTAAAAAAGCTTATTTCATAATATATACAAAAATGAATGCCACTTTTCGTTGTAATTTTATAACTTGAGAACGACTTTACCGATTTTGATGAAATTTCGTGTGTGTGTTTGAGTGGGTCCCGGGATGGTTTAGATCCACAATTGGAAACGGTAGGTGGCGCTGAGATCGGGTTCAACAACTTTCCTTATCACCACGAGCGATTTTGGTGATTTTGTTTTTGTGTGTTTGAGTGGGTTCCCAGATGGTTTAGATTCGCAAAAAGAACCGGTAGGTGGCGCTGAGATCGGGTTCTAGATTTTTATTTTTTCAGAGCAGAACAACGTCTGCCGGGGCCGCTAGTGTCTACATAAATGAAGAGACAGAATATTAATGTAAATGTCAGCAGTTATTCCGCTAATTTCCTGGCCATTAGGCGCCGAAGGAAAACTTTTCTAATTTATTCATAACATTGTACTAAGCTCGTGAACTTGCGAGTTTTCGTTAACAATAAGCTTGAACGTTTCCGATGAAAAATAATACTTCTGCCACTTTCCGTATCTCTGTTTCTCTTCTTGTTTTACATTAATCTATCTCTGCGCCAACGGATATGTATGTTTTATGTTTAATTTTACAAAGTATATCCAACTCGGAAAAGTTTTTATTCTTGAATATGTAATGATATGTAAATACGTGTATCCGAACGGTTTGCTAGAGTGAGGAGGGTGGATGAAGAATGAAAGAAAAATAAAACAACAGACGATCGTACGGAAGAAAAGGTTCGGACGAATGTATAACGTAATATATGTTTTAATGATTATTATTAAGAAGTCGTGGAAGGCCACGACACACCTTCCGTGATCAAATTGATCGTGTACTAGCAGAAGGTGATGTCAGGAGCCTTAAGAACAGACGAGCGTGCATGACAAGAGCTATGAATGTCAAAGAAGCAAGTAGGGTGTGTAAGAATAAGCCTGAATAGCGCTCTGTTGTTCCTGCCTACCCCGCAAGGGAACTGGCGTGAAGTTATATATGTAAGTATGTATTATTATTAAGCACCGCATAAAGCAAGGTGCTTTATGCGGATGATGCCGTGCTTTTAACCGAATCGCCATCAGAACTGCGAACACTAGTCACAATGATGAAAGATGACTGTCAGGCGAGAGGCTTGCATTTGAATGCGAAGAAAACAAAGGTTATGGTGTTTGAAAGAGAAGAAACCAGAACGAATGCAAGGATAATGGTCGATGATGTTATGCTGGAGCAAGTGAATGAGTTTGTATATCTTGGATGTGCTTTTAGCAGGGATGGTAGGTACACCGCTGATATAGAAAGAAGAGTGAATTTGGGGAATAGTTTGAATGGAGCGTTAGGAAAACTTCTAGGCGCTAAGAACCTCAGCCAGAAGGCCCAGCTCGCCATACACAACGCGGTGCTGGTACCTATGCTCACGTATGGAAGCGAGAGTTGGGTATGGAAGAAAGTGTCGGGGTGAAGGTAAGGAAAGGAATGCTCCGGTGGTTCGGGCATGTAGAAAGAATGCATGATGAAAGAATGACTAAACAGATATACAATGCACAAGTGGATGGATGCAGAAGTTGTGGAAGGCCACGACACACCTTCCATGGTCAAATTGATCGTGTACTAGCGGAGGGTGATGTCAGGAGCCTTAAGAACAGACGAGTGTGCATAACAAGAGTTATGAATGTCAAAGAAGCAAGTGAGGTGTGTAAGAATGGACCTAAATGGCGCTCTGTTGTTCGTACCTCCCCCGCAAAGGAACTGGCGTGAAGTTATGTATGTATGTATGTATTATTATTAAGAAGGTAAGAGATTTTGGAAGTGGCACATTGGAATCGTTATCGTGATTACAGCTATTACAGGTATAGGTATAGAGCTATTTTTTTTTTATTGCTGGAGATCAGCAGACAGGCAGACGGCTCACTTGATGGAAAGCGGTTACCATCGCCTATGAACATTTGCAACACCAAAGGTGCTACAAATGCGCTGCTGCTCTCTTAAGGGAGACTGGAACCTGGTCACTAATGCCGGAACACAACTCAAGGTTGTTATGGCGACATACTTTAGTCCAGGGGTGGTAGCCATCCAGTCGGGCAAATGCCCTACTACCTGGCTGTGGGTTGTTAAGTCGCCTCTTACGACAGGCCGCCCGGCCGCAGGAAATTGTACTCTTCGTCCGTTCCTGCACGGATAAAGCTATACGTAAACCTGTAATATCTGTATCGTAGTCGAAATAAAGCTCACAGAATTAGAACAGTCCACTAATTACTACAAAAACCCCTACCAGCCAGGGAGGAGCCTAGAGGGGCAAGAAAAAATTAAATGTAAGGAAAATAGGTGTAATAAAGGATGAAGCGTTTAAAGGTTTTCTTTATATATAGGTATAGATACAGGTGTAGGAAGTATAAGTAAAGGTATAGATGTAGGTACAGGTACAGGTACAGATATAGGTATAGGTATAGGTGTAGGTATAGGTATAGGTATAGGTATAGGTATAGGTATAGGTATAGGTATAGGTATAGGTATAGGTATAGGTATAGGTATAGGTATAGGTATAGGTATAGGTATAGGTATAGGTATAGGTATAGGTATAGGTATAGGTATAGGTATACGTATAGGTACAGGTACAGGTATAGGTATACGTATAGGTACAGGTATAGGTATAGGTATACGTATAGGTACAGGTACAGGTATAGGTATAGGTATACATATACGTATAGGTACAGGTACAGGTACAGGTGCAGGTACAGTTATAGGTACAGGTATAGGTATAGGTATAGGTATAAGTATAGGTAAATACGATTAGCTTAATACTAACCTTTTCACGTTGATATTATATGAGAGCGTGATATTATACCGATCGAGCCGATCCCAACAGCTATATCAAGATAATAATTCCAACATAGCTCTACCACCACGTTAAAAATAGCTCTACCTACCACTTTCCACGAAATAGCCACCTTCCTGTCTGGTTCAATAAATAAAAAAATATCCTCAACATTAGATTTTTTTTTAAATGTAATATTAAAAAATTTGCATTATAGCATCCCATCTATCATCCAAACATCCTCTTAAATGAAGCCACACCGCGTCAAAAAAAACCGTAGACAATAATGATGACCTTACGAAGATGGAAGCGAAAAGTAGCAGTGTCAACCGCCCAAGATTTTTGTATTCAGCGCAGAGACGAGGTAATTTCCTCGAAATAAAGAGCCGTGGCAAGTTGGGTGGGGGCAAAATATTGTTATAAATGTACGCAGGCACGGCTCGCGCATTAAAGTGTTAGCTGCGGGTGTCAACGAGTTAGTTGGATTCAGGATAAATACATCATTGTTCTTTATATATTTTTCTAGATGTGGCTTTGTAGAATTTACATTTACATTTGTGTATTTATTGTTATCTATGTTTATTCGTGAAGAAAGGAAGAAATAATATAGCTTCTTGCGACCGAGTGGCCTGACCTAACAGATGGCAAAACAACCAGATGGAAAACGGTTATGACCTATGGATATATATAATATAGCTGCCACTCTCTATAGGGGGACTGGAACCTGGCTACCACCTCTCTGTGGGTTGTTTTGTCACCTATCCGTGTAGGAACGGAGAAAGAATACAATTTCCTGCGGCCGGGAGGCCTGTCGTAAGAGGCGACAAAACAACCCATAGCCAGGTGGTAGGGCATTTGCCCGACTGCATGGCTACCACCCCTTGTCTAAAGTATGTCGCCATAACAACCTTGAGTTGTGTTCCGGCATTAGTGACCAGGTTCCAGTCTCCCTTAATAGAGCAGCAGCGCATTTGTAAGCAACTTTGGTGTTGCAAATGTCCATAGACGATTGTACCCGCTTTCCATCAAGTGGGCCGTCTGCCTGTCTGCTGAACTCCTGCAATAAAAAAAAACCTATTATGGACCTCGGATTCTTTCTTCTTTCTTGCAGGGAGTGAGGTACTTATTGACAAAAGGCATTTGTCGGTCTGGAAAGCCAACACCCCTGGTTTAGAGCACGCCATAAGAGCCTTGAGTTGTGAATAATGGAATCTTGAATATGGGCGTGAAACAGCCTTGAGCAATATCGTGTTTCATAAAAAAGTTGTTCCGGCATTAGTAGCCGCGTTCCAGTCTTTCCTACGAGGCGGGCAGCACATTGGTAGCACTTTTGGTGTTGCAAATTTCCATAGGCGTTGGTAACAATTATCCATCAGGTGGGTTTTCTCTGCTATAGTTATGGGTCGGGGCAACCACTTACCAGACTGACCCCTCAGTTCCATCCAGCGTGGCGCCGTTCGTATCGTCCATGATGTTATACTAATAGGCGGTTTGGAATCGCTTAGCCTTCGGATAGATTTTGCGTCCTTCTGCGTATTCCGAGTAACTGTTTGATCTAGAGCCAACTCCTCATTTTTACAAGCGCACCGCTTGCCAACGATGAGATGTTCAGCCCCATTTCCTGGGGCTTCCACGTTCAACTACACAACGGTTCTCTAAAGAACTTTTGCTTTGAGTTCAACAATGATTTGGAGGAAACTGCCCGCTGAAGTTTAGCCTCTGCGCTACGACATGCGGTCGTTTAAGGGCGTTATAAAATTTCATAGAGTTCAGCAACGCGTTGGCAACACCCCCGATGTTGCAAACGTCCATAAACGTCGGTATACAGCGTCCATCAAGTGGCCCATATAATCCGTGCAGGAACGTTGAAAGAATACAATTTAATGCGGCCGGCCGGCCTCTCGTAAGAGGTGACAAAACAACCCACAGCCAGGTGGTAGAGCATTTGCCCGTCTGGATGGCTACCAACTATGGTCTAGGGACTCTGGGTATGCCGCCATAACAACCCTGAGTTGTATTCCGGCACTCCTTTTAGAAAGCAGCAATGCATTTCTAACACGTTTGATGTTGCGAATTTCCATAAACGATGGTAACCACTTTCCATCAGTGGGCCGTCTGCCTGTCTGTTGAACTGTTGCAATAAAAATAAAACGACAAATAAAAAAGGTGCCGCGCTCCTTAAAAAAAAATATAGGTCCCAAGAAACGGGAACAAAAAAATGTTCATACAATGAAAACTACTGGGCCAAATATATCAAATATAAAATAAATATGTCAAATTTTTAGGGGACTAAATGGCAGCTATTTCGCGTCGAACAAAAAAGAATCACGTAAATCGGATCATAAATCTCAGCGTAATCGGTGTACATATGGAACGGAATGGAATTTTTTTCATAAAAAATGTTCATACAATGAAAACTACTGGGCCAAACTATGTCAAATTTTTAGGGGACCAAATGGCAGCTATTTCGCGTCGAACAAAAAAAGAATCACGTAAATCGGATCATAACTCTCAGAGTAATCGGTGTACATATGGAACGGAATGGAATTTTTTTCATAAAAAATGTTCATAAAATGTAAACTACTCGGCCAAACTATGTCAAATTTTTAGGGGACCAAATGGCTGCTATTTCGCGTCGAACAAAAATCTCGGAGTAATCGGTGAAAATATATAAAAAAAGAAGATTCCGACGAATTGAGAACCTCCTCCTTTTTTTGAAGTCGGCTAAAAAATAAAACTAAAAATAAAAAAAGAAGTAAAATGTCTCTCTTTTAGTCCTTATTAAGAGTTTCAGAATGCTTGACAGCGTGGTCCCAGTACACCAGACGACCGCAGCGCGTCTCCAATTTCCGCGCCAAGAAAACCCCTTTCTACTGCGGGAAGCATTACAAAAAAAATTGTTTTCTTTGTCTTCCTTATTTCGTGTAAAAGGGTTACACGAAGAAATTACCGACGTAATTAAAAATGTCCGAGCTACTCCCAAGAACGTTTCCGCATTCATTTCAAGTTTTCTTCGAGTTTTATGCTATTTTAAACGGTTAATACCGGTTTTCTTTATTGTACTGAGAAAGGATTTATTGCTTGTTTTACTTTTCTTTGTCTTCCTATACATACATACATACATAAATTCACGCCAGTTCCCTTGCGGGGTACGCGCGTACAACAGAGCGCCATTTAGGCTTATTCTTACACACCTCACTTGCTTCTTTGACATTCATAACTCTTGTCATGCACGCTCGTCTGTTCTTAAGGCTCCTGACATCACCTTCTGCTAGTACACGATCGATTTGATCATGGAAGGTGTGTCGTGGCCTTCCACGACTTCTGCATCCATCCACTTTTGCATTGTATATCTGTTTAGTGATTCTTTAATCATGCATTCTTTCCACATGCCCGAACCACCGGAGCATTCCTTTCCTTACCTTCACCCCGACACTCTCTTTCAGATCAACTCTCTTTCTTATTTCGGTATTAGGAACGCAGTCCGCGAGCGTCACTCCGCAGATTTTGCGCAGTGCTCGCATCTCGACCGCGTCTACTCTAGGTTTGTATTTTAGTTTTTTTTTGTTTTAAATATTAATACTAAAAATTACAAAGTCGCAATAAATAAATTTTGCCAGGTGGTAGGGCGTTTGCCCGAATCCCGCGGGATTACCGAAAAATTAACCGATGTTAAAGTTCATCGCGCGATTTATTTAATTTTACGAATACTTATCTGGCAACACTTATCTGGCATCTGCCAGGTGGTACGGCATTTGCCCGACTGCATGGCTACCAACCCTGGTCTAAAGTGTGTCGCTATAACAACCTTGATTTGTATTCCGGCATTAGTGACCAGGTTCCTGTCTTCCTTAAGAGAGCAGCAGCGAATTTGTAGCACCTTTGGTGTTGCAAATGTCTATAGGCGATAGTAACCGCTTTTCATCAAGTGGGACGTCTACCTGTCTGTTGAACTCATGCAATAAAAAAATAAAAAAGAGCAGGAGCGCTTTTATAGCACCTTTGGTGTTGCAAATGTCCATAGGCGATGGTAACCGTTTTCCATCAAGAACTCCTGCAATAAAAAAAAAATACAGTGATTTTGGTGCTCCCTTCAGGTAACTAAGTTCCTTTAATAAAGAAAATATTAATTATTTGAAAAATTTAATATAAAATAATAAATTATTTAAAAACTAGCGGCCCCGGCAGACGTCCTGCTCTGAAAATATAAAAATCTAAGACCTGATCCCAGCGCTACCTACCGGTTCCAATTGCGAATCTAAACCATACGGGAACTCACTCAAACACACAAAAACAAAATCACCAAAATCGCTCCAGGTGATTAGGAGGATTCTAGAACCCGATCCCAGCGCCACCTACCGGTTCCAACGGGATAAGAAATATTTTAAGTCCGTCTCCTGGTTCTAAGCTACCTCCCCACCAATTTTCATCCAAATCGGTACAGCCGTTCTTGAGTGTAACTAACACGACTTTCTTTTATATATATATAGAAGATATGTGCACATGCACGGCGACAGCGCCCGAATACAGCCGAATAATGGCGGTTACAAGACCTTCTAATTTCAAACTAGTGGTCGCCCGAGCTCAAAATTCGACCATAATAATCAATGTTAAAGACTATATATCCCTATTAATATTATAAATGCGAAAGTAACTCTGTCTGTCTGTCTGTCTGTCTGTCTGTCTGTCTGTCTGTCTGTCTGTCTGTCTGTCTGTCTGTCTGTCTGTCTGTCTGTTCCGTTTTCACGTAAAAACTACTGGACCGATTTGGCTGAAACTCAGTATATATATATTTTCGATGCCGAGAATGAACATAGGATACTTTTTATCCCGGAAAATGGGATAGTTTCCGGGATAAAAGTATATTTGTCTCTCTGTTTGTTATCCTTTTACGGAAAGACTTTTGGACCGATTTGGCTGAAACTCGGTACATATATAATTTGAATACCGAGAGTGCCCAAGGGATACTTTTTATCCCGGATAATGGGATACATTTTGGGATAGATTTATGTAAAGTTTATCCCGCAAACTAGGACAGGTTTTGTGATTTTGTCCACTCGGTCCACTCGGTCCACTCGGTCCACTCGGTCCACTCGGTCCACTCGGTCCACTCGGTCCACTCGGTCCACTCGGTCCACTCGGTCCACTCGGTCCACTCGGTCCACTCGGTCCACTCGGTCCACTCGGTCCACTCGGTCCACTCGGTCCACTCGGTCCACTCGGTCCACTTCGTCCACTCGGTCCACTCGGTTCACTCGGTCCACTTCGTCCACTCGGTCCACTCGGTCCACTCGGTCCACTCGGTCCACTCGGTCCACTCGGTCCACTCGGTCCACTCGGTCCACTCGGTCCACTCGGTCCACTCGGTCCACTCGGTCCACTCGGTCCACTCGGTCCACTCGGTCCACTCGGTCCACTCGGTCCACTCGGTCCACTCGGTCCACTCGGTCCACTCGGTCCACTCGGTCCACTCGGTCCACTCGGTCCACTCGGTCCACTCGGTCCACTCGGTCCACTCGGTCCACTCGGTCCACTCGGTCCACTCGGTCCACTCGGTCCACTCGGTCCCACTCGGTCCACTCGGTCCACTCGGTCCCACTTTGTCCACTCGATCCACTTCGTCCACTCGGTCCACTTCGTCCACTCGGTCCACTCGGTTCACTCGGTCCACTTCGTCCACTTGGTCCACTCGGTCCACTCGGTCCACTCGGTCCACTCGGTCCACTCGGTCCACTCGGTCCACTCGGTCCACTCGGTCCATGTTATCTATTTTGTCATTTTTGTCAAGTTTTGTTATTTATGTAGTTTACATATAGACGGGGGTGGTATAGTTTGCGATATAAAATGAAGTGAATCTTTCGGGGGCAAATACATACAAATTTAATACAATGTAACCTGTACCACTGCTTTTTAAACAAGAGATACGCACTAGAGGTTGACCCGCGGCGCAGCCGCGGGGTAAACTCTAGTACTTCTATAATCACAGATTTCGCCAAGGCCTACACTGTTAATTTGACTTGAGAAATAAACAAAAGAGTATATTATATGCGTGTGTGCTACCACCCCTTGTCTAAAGCATGTCGCCATAACAACCTTGAGTTGTGTTCCGGCATTAGTGATCAGGCTCCAGTCTCCCTTAAGAGAGCAGCAGCGCATTTGTAGCACCTTTGGTGTTGCAAATGTCCATAGGCGATGGTAACCGCTTTCCATCAAGTAGGCCGTCTGCCTGTCTGCCGAACTCCTGCAATAAAAAAATAAAATAAAATATAAACTTAAAAATTACAAACGCGAAACTTTGTAAGAATGTATGGATTTTTGGATGTATGTCTGTTACTTTTTCACGCAAAAATCAAAAAGATTTTGATGAAAGTTTACAATAATATAGCTTACACATCACAATAATACATAGGCTATAATTTATAAAGATATAAACGACAACGCGGATCGCAGCTAGGCTCTTCATACATACATGTCTATTTAGATGCTTTATTATAATCGGCAGACAAACATATATATTATATATCCCCAAATTAAGCGAGTTACACGCTTTTGTTATGGGTTACGACGAACTACTCTCGGGCCAGTTCCAGACACCCAGACCGTAGCAAGTTTTGCCTGACCATTCTTAATAATATTGCTACGAGTTGCAGGACTCGAATTAAAATGCCGTCGGAATTATTATAGAGTTTATTAGAACTATACAAACACGTATAACACAGGTACAAATATAACCGAACACAACAAATCCAAACGTAATGCAGAAGGTCGTAATTCAATACAACGCGCAAAGTCCGTCACTAATAGATTTCCGAAAGTACACACGTCTCGCTTTGATCGTGGTTCTCGCTCGAATGCCCCCTCCTTCAATCAGGTCATAGTTTTATACTGCACAAATACAATGTGTCCGCCCGGCAACGTGTATCGAATTTTTTAGAATCAGCTTGTACTTTAAAATCCGTAACATCATATACAATAGGCTGTTCTCTAGAAACGTATTCCAATAAATAAGTAAACAAAAGAAGACGATCATAAAAGAATCACAATAGTTTCAATGTTATTAGTTCAAATGCTGACGGGTAATAACTGTGCTTCTACAAATCTGTACGTGGATTTTCTCTTTGTCGGCGCCTAGGTTGTAACAATATCTTCAATTCAATCATGGCGAGTACGTCATGGTCTTCTGGTATTGACTCTATCTTACTCACACCAAAATTATTAAGAAAGTAAATTTTCTAATATTTCACGTAGCTTTTCACGAATTTTCTACATTTCTATTTTATTACGATATTTAATTTTCTGCAACTTTTTAAAAGCGTTTCAGTAATTTTCTTGATACTTTTTCTTACAAATCCAATAAACTTAACGTCGAAACTCAATTTTATTTATACCTGAATATTTTTTATCTGAAAGTACGATAAGGCACGGCCAGGCGTAATAAATTAAGCTTCGAAACGCTGAATAAGGGCCTTGCCAGATTTAAATCATATTTTTTGCTTCTGAGAGCAGAATAAGTAAATATAATATTTTTGAAAGCCATTACTAGTTAATATTTATTTTTATTACAGTTTTACCATGGCCTCATATCTTATACTAATATATAAAGCTGAAGAGCTTGTTTGATTGAACGCGCTAATCTCAGGAACTACTGGTCTGATTTGAAAAATTCTTTCAGTGTTAGATAGCCCATTTATCGAGGAAGGCTATAGGCTATACATCATCACGCTAAGACCAATAGGAGCGGAGCACCAATGAAGAATGTTTCAAAATCGGGGTGTTTTGAAAACAAATTCCACGCGGACGTTCCGGGACAGCTAGTCTAAAATAAAATTATACAATGTTATATAGTATCTAGTGAATTATTAAAAAAAATTTTTTTTTTAATCTACACACCCAAAACTATCGCATAGGGTAGCTGCGCGTTAATCCCAGTTATTAAAATTACATCGGTACGCCAATTTCTAAGATTATGGGTTCCTTCATTTAATTAGCTAAACTTTGGATTAGTATCTACTTAAAATTAATTGATCATTATTCGACTCTGAGTGTAACGTTAAAACTAGATACGCCCATCTCACAACATAAGCTAAGCGTCTAACCTTAAGCCATGTATTCACTAGGCGACTTTCTAGCAGGGGCCTGTCGAGCGATTTTCACATCGCGACTGTGGAAAAGTCAGTTGACGTTTGAGCAGACACTGAGACTGTGACTGAGATGTCTCTGAGGAGCAAAGTTTGATCAGTGTAGCTGAAACTTTTTTTTGACTAGAGGAAATCTATTTACGGAGACCACGCCTCCTGGGGAACGACGGTGGTAATACTGTGCGCTTCACTGGCCAGATGGCTCCCCAGAATCACCACTAAAACCCTTCGTGTTCTTTCCATTCACCTATAGCCAGGGTCGCGGGTAAATCGTAATTGTCTTACGTATCGTCTCCGGGTGAGCTTTGGCAGGCCGAGACAGCCTCGTTTAATGCCGCCGCTGGGTGCTTTGCGCACTATGGCAAATAACAGCACGCAACGACGGTCTAGTGTCGCTGTAACACTATCACAACAAATAATGTCAAAGGCACACAAAAGTTTACGAAACGAAAATCGCGTGTTACTACTTGATTATAGCTCATGACAGCTGTAACAGCCTGTAACATCTAGGGGCCTTGACTACGTCATCGTCCGGCGCGTAGACATCGCGTGTCGGGCGACAAAGTCGCGCGACAGATGTCTCCTCGTGTAAACGGGGCTTTTGATGCATATCTCGGTGTAATGTGACACGTTTATAGCTCAGCTATTATA
Source organism: Dendrolimus kikuchii (assembly GCA_019925095.2). Taxonomy (NCBI): domain Eukaryota; kingdom Metazoa; phylum Arthropoda; class Insecta; order Lepidoptera; family Lasiocampidae; genus Dendrolimus; species Dendrolimus kikuchii. Next base: position 20,323,982 of record CM034405.1, on the reverse strand, counting down.
AACAGCTATAAAATTATAAAAGTAATAAAAATGCAAAAGGAAGCGGGAATATTATTTCTTATAATAAATGTTTCAAAACGCCTCAGCGGGTTATTAGTTTACTTTTGTATGTAAGAGACATTTTTGTATCTATTAGTTGCTAGTTAGTAGGTAAATGATTTTAGAGTGTTAGATATTTTTTTTATTGCAGGAGTTCAGCAGACAGGCAGACTGACCACTTGATGGAAAGCGGTTACCATCGCCTATAGACATTTGCAACACCAAAGGTGCTACAAATGCGCTGCTGCTCTATTAAAGGAGACTGGAACCTGGTCACTAATGTCGGAACACAAAACAAGGTTGTTACGGCGGCATACTCACTACAGTCGAGCAAATACCCTACCACCTGGCTGTGGGTTGTTAAGTCGCCTCTTACGACAGGCCGCCCGGCCGCAGGAAATTGTATTCTTTCTTAATACTCGGCAAGCACTTGCGACTTGTATTCCAATAAATGATTCGATACAAGTTGATACACGAGTATTTATTTTAATTTTGTAGCAACGTATTTATTGTTGGTTTTTTATTAAAATTTATTTATTTCTTTTTTTACAATTTAAATATTATATAAGTAGAATTATATATTTGATAACATATAATCGAATACAATGCAAGAAAACTTAACTTATTTGTATTGTATTCTACTCATAGTCCCTCAAGACTATAAGTAGAATACTGAGCCCAGATCACCGTCTTCTATGGGTAAGGTGCCCAGAAGACTGCCTACGTTTCCTTGCTGGATCGCCATACTGATCCGTTGGCCGAGGTAAGCACCAGCCCTCTGATCACCCGAAGAGTCAATGAGTCGTTTCGATAAATTTTGGTAGAGACTCATGGCCTCAGGACACCATGGTCCAAGCGTCTCGACAGCAAACGGCACAAACATATAACTCTCACTGAGGGTTGCATATTTGCGACGCTTGAGTGACTCGGCTGTTTCCGCCGCTGAACCGGCTGATCTAGACGTGTTTGGTAAATGGGATGCGGCCAACGTGTCTACGCAAGTCGCATCCCACACCAAAGGCTTGCCACGTTGCCAGGGAATTAGAGTCCTTAAGGAGGTAATTATTTTTTGTTTTTTTCTACTAAAATATTAGTCATTCGTACAAGTTGGTACACATATCACGTACTCATAAGCAGAATTAGTTTTATTAATTATTATTCTTATTTATTATTTAATTCACAAAACTGGGTTATTTTGGTCTTACACCTAAAGGAAGGTTTGCACTGAAAATGAGCGTTGTGTCGGATATTGTTCCGACACAGCAATATGCTGAGTGCAAACCTTGTTTGCTGAAAATGCGGCGTACAAATTCTCAAAATATGCTTTGTTTATAGAAATGTATAAGGAATGGAATTGCGTCGCGGTTTCTTCAAATAAAGTTTTTTTTCTTTCTTTCTTTGTTTCAAAATGGTTGCCAGTTTGCCTTCGCCGGAATGTTCACTTACTCTCACTTCTGCACAATATCCTTCTCAATCCCTGTACTCCCCCATATTTAAAGGAACTTTTTAGTTTCCTCTATCAATCTCATTCCCGTAATTTGCGCTCAAATGAAAATCTTCTACTAACGATACCTAAACACACTTCGTCCTTTGTAGGAAACTCTTTTGCCGTACAGGCGGCTCGCCTGTGCAACTCCCTCCCCTTGAAAATCAGACAAGCTACATCCATTGGTACATTCAAACACTTGATCACTGACCATTATTTGTCCGCTAAATAAAACGTGTTGCAGTAAATGGAATTCTATTATTATTCGCATTTAAATATATGAAATTTATATTATTTTAATCTATTTAATTATGTATGTCTTTATTAGTTTATTATTGTATTTTTTTTTCTTCAATTACGATTGAATTAGTTTCAATTTAGTTAAGTGACCAAATATTATTTAATTTTTCTTGTAATATCTTCTTAGACACCGGGTTGCCTGGAAGAGATCGCTATAAGCGATAAGGCCGCCCATTGTTCTAATTTAAATGTGTTTGTAATAAATATCTAGGTTTAAGTTATGGTGAACAATAAAGAGTTTTCATTCATTCATTCAAAATGCGTAATAGTACATTATGGTACTAGTGTGTAACATTGGTGATTACCGCCGAGACGCCATTGAGACTCGAGCCGTAGGTGAGGGTCTTAAGAGAGCCGAGGACGGTAATCATCAATACACACGTGTATCATACGACGTTTTTCAACACACTTGTGAATAAAATAACTTAGTAGATAAAAAAAAGTTATATATGAGTGAAAGTTTTATTTATTAAACACGTACGAGTTAAAATTATCTATTTAAATAAGAAGTTGCATGAAATGAGCAAGCAATAGGAACATTAATTTATTTGTTCTATAGAACACGAACTTTTTTTTTTGAATAAAAACCTTTTTCAAGAACAAAGCAACTCAACCAATAAAATTTAAAAAAAAAATCTATAACTCACTAGTGAGTTATAGTGTTTTTTACTCACAGTTTGATAATGGGTGTCATTCTGTGCCTAATTGCGGTGACCATAGAGCCACTTTATGAGCAAGTGTGTTGAAAATATATTTTAAAGGTTTAAGGATGTAATAAACCAGTCCAGACTACCTACAAATAATAAAACATGCAATAATACGCCTGCAGTAGACAAATGCAATCAAGGCAACAGCATCTGCCACGGTCACAACTTACTTAAACTGTTATGAGTCTGGCTTGCGTTATTGGAGGAACGTTGAGATGTTTTAGTGGATACCCCGGAGCTATTTTGAGTTTAGACCTTCTTACTCATGCCCAGTTGGTTGGGCGTCAATTAAAAAAATTAAAAAATATTATTAATCATTTATATCATATATTATATCATCATTCACAATAAAATATAGCCTATGTCACTCAAGAATAATGTAGCTTTCTACTGGTGAAAGAATTTTCAAAATCGGTTCAGTACTTCAAGGGATTACCTCCTACAAACAAACAGCCTCTCAAACTTTACCTCTTTATAATATTAGTGTAGATTTTTTTAAAGTCAGCACAAGAATACCAGGCGAACACGATCACCCGGGTCATTGCATAGATTTGTCATTGAGTAATGGTGTAATATAGTAAGTACTACGTTCACAAACAAGAATCTTTTTACATTACCTTAAGGCTATATTATATATTGTTACAACCTAGGCGCAGACAAAAACAAATTTCACCCCTAATCTGTAAAAACACATTTTATTACCTGTCGGCATTTGAACTAATTGTAATCCTTTTATGATCGACTTCTTTTGTTTATTTATGTCGGTTTTTTATAGGATTCATTTCGGAGAGTGTGCGGTTGAACTGTTTGACCTGATTCCCCCTACACCATTCCATCTTCGGACCCCAAGACGCTCTGGTTTGCGCCATCGTTTCACAATGGAAACGCTACCAGTGCGTACTAAACGTTTCGCCTCCAAGTTCCTTCCGCTTACGGCAGAATTGTGGAATGCACTACCAGAGTCCGTGTTTCCAGAAAAGTACAATCCGGGAATCTTCAAGTCTCGTGTGAATAGGTATTATCTAGGTATGCGTGCTCCATCTTCGACCGCATCATCGTCCGGTACTGGACGTAATCGTGGTCAAACGCAAACCTATCTATAATAATTAAAAAAAAATATTTATTTATTGGCATACGTTTCTATAGAACCGCCTTTTGTTCTATTGTATTCATTTACGGCCGCTTGCGGCTGAATCATTAGCCAGGTGTTGCGGATTGCGTCGATTACGATACGGGCCCATTTGTATTCTGTGAAGTATAAAACGACGGCCTGATGGAGAGAGAGGGGCAGTGATACGGGCACCTTCTGCATTACTTTTGGATATGTTGTGTTCAGTTATATATGCACCTTTGTTATACGTGTTTGTATAGTTCTAATAAACTCTATAATAATTCTAACGGCATTTTAATTCGAGTCCTGCTAACTCATAACAATATTTAACGTGAACCAAGTTTTTAAACATTTGCGTGACAATATTAAAGTTTTAGAACAAGTTAAATTTCTTTATATAAAACTTGTATAACACAATAAAAATCTAAAAAGAGTTGTAAGGAGACGAGGCAAAGGTTTTATCGAACTCATTTTCTCTAACGTTTAACAAAAATAATACTTTTTCGAGCGCGCTTTCACCTAAAAGGATTTAAGCTGAAGTAATCGAGTGACATTACTTGACTATGAATAAATTACACGAGTTCCAGTACCGCGTTTGTTGGTTGGTGCAAGTCAAAGCAGTGTAACATTTTCAATAATACCGCTTCGGGTGGCCTTTAGCTATCAAGGGAGCAAAGGATTCACCACCCCCGCTGACGAAGTGAATGTGTTCTGATTCCCGGGGCACATTCAGGCACTTTTTGCGCTGGATCGGACTGGGCGTAACTACGTTCTAAGTCTCAGCCTTTCCTACATAAAAAGCGTGGGGCACATGGGAGGAGGGTGGTTTTAGTGGGTAGTGGTTGTTGCCCGTGCAACTTCTCTGAGTCTCCACACAAGCTGGCTTGATTATTGTTCAAATGGGAAGGCCTTCATAATCAACTATGGTCTAATCCCTTGCAAAGGATCCAGTATTATGCGTAAATAGCATTGCCCTTGCCGTAAAAAAAAAGTGTAGCATTTTGGGCCCCGATCCGCCGTCGTAAACCAAGACGTCGAAGAAGGGATTATCACCAATGCCTTCCGCCCTAACAATGGTCATGAACGATAGGCTTAAACGCGCAACTTATTGATAATGGTGGTGGACCAGTATTCCACTCTATGTAAGAGGGGCTCTATAAGCCGTCGCCATCAAGAACATTGAGTGTGTCTTTGGTTCCCGAGGTCCTGAGATACGGCGTCGAGATGGACTAAAGCGGTGGTTTAGTTGGTAGGACCGGGCGTTCCATCGGGACCCCAACACTACCCTACTATTGTCCCCGAGCGGTACGGTGTCCATGATGGATTACACATCGTAAAGAAAAAGTGTAGCATTTTATTTATTACGGGGGCCTCCTGTGAGGACGTCATGTTGCGGAAGAAGGCGTCGCGGCGGAGAGGAGGACGAGCTAGCGAAACCAGTCTCAGGCGGGTAAAAGGGAGTCGAAGACGTCGCTATGCTCACCTCTCTATAACGTAATAGAACTGGGATGCATCATGGCATCACCTCCGTGCAGGAACGGAGAAAGAATACAATTTCCTGCGGCCTGCCGGCCTGTCGTAAGAGGCGGCTACACAACAACCTACAGCCAGGTGGTATGGTATTTGCTCGAATGGATGGCGTCCACCCCTGGTCTAGAGTATGGCGCCATAACAACCTTGAGTTTTGTTCCGGCATTAGTGACCAGGTTCCAGTCTCTCTTAAGAGAGCAGCGGCGCATTTGTAGCACCTTTGATGTTGCAAATGTCCATAGGCGATGGTAACCGCCTTCCATCTAGTGGGCCGTCTGCCTGTCTGCTGAACTCCTGCAATAAAAAAAAACAATTTCAACCAACCAATGCTCCCATTCGATCATCACTTGTCTTTTTTCCATCATCGTCTATTGTTCATCTTTTCAAATCTTTCCTTTCATTCATCATCATTGGGGAACACTCTCAACTACTTTATGCAAAATCATTCATACGCTCAAAAATAATCACAATCCCACATATACATAGCGGTCAGCATTTTTCATTCGTTTAACACTTTATTTCGTCTAGCTCCCATCTGCCTAGTAACGTGCGATAAGAAACTTCGTTACATTTTTTTTTTATGAAAACACTAAACTTATATATCATTTAATAAGATATAACATTTATTAATAATAAGATATTATATCTCTTGGAATGGACCACATAAAAAAACTTAAACGCCAAGCTAACGCTTCAAATTCGTTATTATATGGCATTTGAGCGAAGGACGTTGAAATTGCGTTCAAAACCGACTAAACCAAGGTTCCTAGGTGTTTTTGCTGCGCTTGAAATTATTCACCGGGTTCACGGAAAACATGGTTTACATTGAAGTCTTGAAATATATAGTGTAACTAGCGGCCCCGGCAGACGTTGTCCTGCCTTTAAAAAATAAAATTCTAAAACCCGATTCCAGCGCCACCTACCGGGTCCAAATGTTAGCTATCCTTATGTATTTTCGTCTACTTTTATATTGTCTTTGCACGATTAAATTTACCTATTGTCAAGTAACTATACAACATATATATATACTAGCTGTCCCGGCAGACGTTGTTCTGCCCTGAAGAAATAAAATTTAGAACCCGATTGCGGCGCCACCTACCGGGTCCAAATGTAAGCTATCCTATCTTTCAAGTTGGATCAAACTGCACACGCTGTGAAAATTTGATTCAAATCGGTCAAGTACCTTAGGAGTCCATCGCGGACAAAGAACGTGGCACGCAATTTGTATATATTAAGATATATATATATATATATATATATATATATATATATATATATTAGATAAATAGATAGATAACACTTTATTTTCCACCAAATATGCAGATTCAAACACAAACAATAATTACAATATTGTCATGGTAGAAACATTAGGCGGCCTTATCGCTTAAGGCAATCTCTTCCAGGCAACCTAACTTAAGGAACAGTTTAACCTAATCTGGCGATGTAGGTGGTGTAGGTGATTAGATATATCATAAACAAACATGCATAAACTACATATTTTACAAATTAAATACACACAAACATATATATATATATATATATATCTTATCTATATATTTTATGTTATGTTAGAGTTATGAATGTCAAAGAAGCAAGTGAGGTGTGTAAGAATGGACCTAAATGGCGCTCTGTTGTTCGTGCCTACCCCGCAAGGGAACTGGCGTGAAGTTATGTATGTATGTGTATATATATATATAAATTACTCTACAGTATATACGTGTATTAATACGTGAAGCAAAAACATAGCAAACCCTTTGAACCCATTTTAACGAAAATTGCGCGGACAGAGGAGTATGAAATTTCGCACACTTATCTTAATATATATAAATTACGTGTCACGTTGTTTGTCCACGATGGACTCCTAAACTATTTGACCGATTTTAATCAAATTTGCACACCGTGTGCAGTTTGATCCGACTTGAAAGATAGGATAGCTTACATTTGGATCCGATAGGTGGCGCTGGAATCGGGTTCTAAATTTTATTTCTTCAGGGCAGAACAACGTCTGCCGGGACAGCTAGTAGTTTATATAGAGAAGAAGCGACGAATTCTAATATATTTTTAAAATTGTGCATAAGAAATACATACAATCAATAAAAAAACATTATACACACTACCATGTATTTGACACACACACGCATATATACTCTTTTGTTTATTGTTCAAGTCAAATTAGCAGTGTAGCCTTGGCGAAATCTGTGATTATAGAAGTATAAGTAGTCTTTGACAACAGAACCTTAATAATGTTCAAACTTATAATATAAATTAATTATTATTTATATATTTTATATATATATTACATCTTAACCCATTATACCCTATCGGGTCAGGTGTTGCCGATGACTAGCGAAATCCGTGATCTAGGTGTGTACCGCGATAGTAAGCTAACATTTGACGTTCATATCAATAAAATAGTTAATAAAGCCTCCAGGTTCCTTGGTTTCATATTTCGAATATCAAACTGCTTTAATGAGATGAAAACACTAAAAATTTTATACTGTACCTATGTTAGAAGTCACTTGGAATATGCATCTCATATATGGAACCCATGCTATCATAAATATATAGACCGCATTGAAAGTGTGCAAAAGCGTTTTATTCGTCATTTATGTTACAGGAAAAAGATCCAGTACTCTAGTGATTCATACTTTGATCTTTGCAAAAAGTTTCACCTCTTGCCACTTAAAGACCGACGAGATATTGCTGACTTTCTACTTCTTCTAAAAATTATCACCTCTGATATTGATTGTCCAGATCTCCTAAGTAAGGTCCACTTTAATATTCCAGCGAAGTCTATACGATTTAATCAACCCATAAATGTACCTTTAAGTTTTACTAATTACAGACAAAACTCATTTCTAGTGCGAGCAAGCAATTATTTAAATAATATAAGTAAATATGATGACATCGACCCATTTGCAATTAGTATTTCAGGAGCCAAGCGGTGTCTAAGCCTTAAATTTTTCAACAGTGACTAGTCATCTCGGTGCCTTTTCTATGTTTGCATGTTACTTTTAAGCTATAGCTTATCCGTGAAAACCTGTCATTGGCTTTCTTGTATTAACTATAGTTATCTAATCAAATGTATTTAGCTGTAGGTTTTCCAATCAATTAAATTTAAAAGTGAAGTTTTTTTTTCTTAATTTTCGTTTTGAATGTCAAACGTTTGATGTTCGTTCCGGTTAAGTTTTGACTACATTTTTTACTAAAGTTGAAACTTTCTGCAATTATCATTCAGCTTTTTTATTTATTGATTCTGAGGCGGTACGAAGTTTGCCGGGTCAGCTAGTTTTGCAGTAAAAACATACATACATACATAACTTCACGCCAGTTCCCTTGCAGGGTAGGCACGAACAACAGAGCGCCATTCAGGCTTATTCTTACACACCTCACTTGCTTCTTTGACATTCATAACTCTTGTCATGCACGCTCGTCTGTTCTTAAGGCTTCTGCTAGTACACGATCAATTTGATCATGGAAGGTGTGTCGTGGCCTTCCACGACTTCTGCATCCATCCACTTTTGCATTGTATATCTGTTTAGTCATTCTTTCATCATGCATTCTTTGCACATGCCCGAACCACCGGAGCATTCCTTTCCTTACCTTCACCCCGACACTCTCTTTCAGACCAACTCTCTTTCTTACTTCGGTATGTAACGTGTAACCCTTGTTTAGGCTACATCTTAACTTAACACATTTCTTCGGTCTAAAAGTTCCATACACTTTTTCTACCTTTTTGTCTAACGTAAAAAAAATATTACCTTAATAATACCGGGATAAACACATTTTAGCATTCGACTCGGAAGGTAAATCAGCCTATTCGCCAAAAAAAGGGTAAAAAAACTCTTAAGCACTTCAAGAAACATTACCTAATACCCCGGATAACAAAGCTCCTGAAAGTTATTAAAACCTTCAAGTCCGAATACCCTTAAAATTGTCCCGGACGAACCCACCGCCTTTTTGCCGTTCCAAAAATTATTATTAAACGGGTTAATATCAGGGTTATTCATACCACTCCAACGTTACAACGGTACAAAAAGGCCGGGTCTTTCCGACCCAGGATTTCATGTTCCATAAAACAGGCTTCTGTGAAGAATAACAAAAGTCAAAGGGGGTTAATCAAACATACACCCTATGTAATGGTTAATTTGAAATGTGTGGAGCGGGACTCATTATTATGGGGTTACTGGGTCAGCTGAATGTTCTTTAAGACGACATTAGACGGTTAAATAGAATCACAAAACAAGTATCTACTGCAGAAAGAAAGAAATAAATAAAGTAAGAAAACAGGTTTATTCTTAGGACATATACAAATAACATACATACATAACTTCACGCCAGTTCCCTTGCGGGGTAGGCACGAACCACAGAGCGCCATTTAGGCTTATTCTTACACACCTCACTTGCTTCTTTGACATTCATAACTCTTGTCATGTACGCTCGTCTGTTCTTAAGGCTCCTGACATCACCTTCTGCTAGTACACGATCAATTTGATCATGGAAGGTGTGTCGTGGCCTTCTACGACTTCTGCATCCATCCACTTTTGCATTGTATATCTGTTTATTCATTCTTTCATCATGCATTCTTTCTACATGCCCGAACCACAGGAGCATTGACACAAGTATTTTATAATATTATAATACGTCGATTATTACGCTATGACAAACCATTGCCAAGTTATTATTATTTTTGTCTTGTTCGCCATTTCTGTCCGGTTTTTTTTTTGTTATTTTCTTTTATTTGTAATTAGAACAATGTTCATATAAACTAGTAATTTATTTTGCATAATTTTATAACGAATGTTTATTGTTTTAATTTGCTTTGTGGAGCTAAGCCGTGGCATCACTTAGAGGTACTTGCGGAAGATCAGCGCTGGTTGTGAAACTAGCAATATGCTGAGCAAGAGCCTTTTTAGGACATCACAATTAATTGTTACATATATTATCATATAAGACTTTTTGTATCTTGTGAAGGCTATAGGCTATATTATATTTTCAAAAAAATTAGGGATCCTTACTTAAAGTCCAATAATGTAACCCAAGGTGCAAGAAAATGACCCGAAAAAATCCTTACACGGCGTGCGCTGCGAAAACTATTGATTATAGAACAAAACAATGTACTGCCACTTTGCAGAACAAATAATTGTCTAAGAAAAATATCATGTCTAACTATTGTAGTTATCTCACAGTAAGTGTTTTCTTTTATTTTTTTAAATAATTAAAATGCCGTCGCTTCCAAAACTCTTTATTTTGTACCTTGGTATTAATCCTTATCAAAATAAATTACTCCATATTCAAGACGAATCGAATACCTTTTCTAGAACTTTTTGAATTATAAAGATATCGCGATATTCAAAATGTAAATATTAGTGTTGTCGCCAAATATACTAATATTGTTTGGTTAAACGCGCGAATCTCAAGAACTACTGGTCTGATTTAAAAAATTCTTTCAGTGTTGGATAGCCCATTTATCGAGGAAGGCTATAGGCTATATATCATCACGCTAAGACTAATAGGAGCGGAGCACCAATGATGAATGTTTCAAAATCGGAAGATTTTGAAAGCAAATTCCACGCGGACGACGTCGCAGGCACAGCTAGTATGTTATATATATATACAAGTTTTGCTCACATAGGAGCATACAAATATATGTCATAGTAATATAATTATACATTATATTACTAATAAATAATTATATTATTGTGGTAATAAAGACAAATAGTTTAATAAATTTACAAATATCAATAACATAAAATTCATTTAGAACACAAATACGTATAATAAATTTAACTATATTATACACAACATATTACTTGATAAACAAAGTCAATAAAGAAATAAAAAAACAGCCTTAAAAGAATGTATGGCTTGTATGGCGTCTATCAAATTTTTAATAAACTGCCAGAGTGTTACGAGTGCAGGCTATTTTCTTTAAAAAGTCTTTTAGGAAAATTTTACTGAAAAATGTTTATTATACTGTAAAAGAATATGAGACTGTCAAAGTCATGACTAATATTCTGTAACTAGACATATAATTTTATTTTAATATTTTATATCATAAGAACGGAGAAAGAATACAATTTCCTGTGGCCGAGGCGGCCTGTCGTAAGAGGCGACTTAACAACCCACAGCCAGGTGGTAGGGCATTTGCCCGACTGGATGGCTACCACCCCTGGTCTAGAGTATGTCGCCACAACAACCTTGAGTTGTGTTCCGGCATTAGTGACCAGGTTCCAGTCTCCCTTAAGAGAGCAGCAACGCATTTGTAGCAACTTTGGTGTTGCAAATGTCCATAGGCGATGGTAACCGCTTTCCATCGAGTGGGCCGTCTGCCTGTCTGCTGATCTCCTGCAATAAAAAATAAATCTATATGTGACATCTTATTGATATATTTGTTATTTTTTCTATTGACATTAATTGCTTATATATTACCAAAGCTTAATTGTCATTTTTTTTAAATTAGAATATTTATGTAAATTTAATTGTAATTTTTAATTCAATTTCTACACCACTATGTGGTGGAATGTACTGTGCGTCTACAATTGTATAACACCTGTATAAACTACATTATTGCAAATAAAGATATTGTTACAACTCAGGTCCCGGCAAAAAGAAAATCCACCTGCATATCTGAAACAAAGCACATTTATTACCCGTCGGCATTTGAATAAATAACATTGAAATTCTTTTATGCTCGTCTTCTTTTGTTTACTTAGTGGCTTACGGCCTATTGTTGTAATCATTAGCCAGGTGTTAAAGTAAAAGCTGATTCTAGGAAATTCGGTCAACGTTGCCGGGTGGACATATTGCATTTGTGCAGTATAAAACAATGAGCTGACGCGAGACGAGTGAACTACATTCGGGAATCTAATAAGTGACGGACTTTGCGCGTTTTATTGAATTACGACCTTCTGCATTACGTTTGGAGTTGTTGTGTTCGGTTATATTTGTACCTGTGTTATACGTGTTTGTATAGTTATAATAAACTCTATAGTAATTCTAACGGCATTTTAATTCGAGTCTCGCGACTCTTAACAATATTGATTGATAGAAAGTGGTTACCATCACCTATGGATATTTGTAACACCAAAGGTGGCACCAATGTGCTGCTACTCTCTAAAGGGAGTGTTGCGGACAGAGAGCACCCCCCGACCCGCCCGCCGGAGCACATCTACTCTCCGCGCCCCGCATACCGCCGACACCCATAGCTGGCGCAATGAGCAACTAGGCGTCGGGCGGGATGCGGGATATAGGAGCCTGAATCCTTAACAACATTAATTCAGCCATTCATGTATTGTACTCAACTCTCTTGCATACTTTGCCCCACTCATTAAATGCATATTTATAATTTAATAATAATCATACAGTCCATTATTACATCGAGTTTTAATTTCCAAAAACAGGAAGCAACTGCCACCAATAGGGAGACTGTAACTTGGCCACTAATGCAAGAACACATCTCAAGCTTGTTATGGCGGCACACTACATATTCCATACTACCGTAATCTCGATATTTACCTTTAGTACTGTTTAATATTGTTGAATTTATAGAAATTTTACTTAATGTTACGTCGAGATACTATACTATATTAAAGTTTCCTCTAAAGGCACGGTACCGATGTTTGTGAACCAAACATAGAGGTCTTGTACATTGTAATGAATATTCAAACATAATAATATACTCGTGGCTGTAGGCTATATTTTAGTTAATAGAATTGGAACCTCCATTTTGTGATACTACATACATACATAACTTCACGCCAGTTCCCTTGCGGGGTAGGCACGAACAACAGGGTGCCATTCAGGCTTATTCTTATACACCTCACTTGCTTCTTTGATATTAATAACTCTTGTCACGCACGCTCGTCTGTTCTTAAGGCTCTTGACATCACCTTCTGCTAGTACACGATCAGTTTGATCATGGAAGGTGTGTCGTGGCCTTCCACGACTTCTGCATCCATCCACTTTTGCATTGTATATCTGTATAGTCATTCTTTCATCATGCATTCTTTCCACATTCCCAAACCACTGGAGCATTCCTTTCCTTACCTTCACCCCGACACTCTCTTTCAGACCAACTCTCTTTCTTACTTCGGTATTACGAACGCGGTCCTCGACCCTCTCGGAGTGCCATATTCAACGCAGTGGAGTGTTATGGCTCCAGGGACACTTTTTCTTGTCGGCTTGCGTCGAGGGGTCACAGCAGTCACTTTAAAAAAAAAAATATTTAATAGGTTCGCGATTGACCGACATTGCGCCCTGATGTCAAGAAGAGATGCAGATTAAGGTGGAGCACGTTTATCTAGAAGATATCTGTTCACGCGATACTTAAAGACACCTAGATTGTATTTTATAGGAAAAACAGACGACGGTATAGAGTTCCACTCTTCAGGGATACATATAATTAAAGAGGAAGCATAGCATCTCGTCCGCTTTGTTGCTATTTCCACCATATATCGATGAGGTGAGCTCGTACTTCTGCTTGTCCGGTAGTAAAATGGTGAGGGAGGAATTAATTCGTGCAATTCCGTGGCACACTCCCCGAAGTGTATCCTATAGAATACCGACAAACTAGCTACTTTACGTCGATGATTTAGACTCTGAAGCCTCTCGTCGAATAGTCAGTTATTTCCTATCAACTTCCTAACTCTAATCGTTATTAACTCGAGTGTCTCGAGCTGGTATTTGGCTGAGCCATCCTAAAGATGAGAGCAGTATTCTATGCAGGATCGTACTTGTCTTTGGTAAAGATTCAGCAAATGAAGTAGTGTGAAGTACTGCCTCACCTTTGATAGAACTTCTAGCTTCTTGCCAGCCAGCTGAGCAACAGCCTCTATATTAAAATTTAGGCAAAATTTAGAGTTTGTGTTAAGAATGAATCATCATACCTATGATTACGGTCTCGTAGTGCTTCATTATGATGTGGAGGGACCCTGGAAGGTATGTACTGTACAGTCTCTATAAACTATTTACATGAAAAAACTTTGTTAATACACTGAAGCAATAAATCACGAGGTCCATCATGGTCCCATTCTGTATATTTTTAGTACTTTGAAACAAGGTCGCATGACCAATTAGCGTGAGGTTGAAAGGTCAGTTATTGTGACGGAGCAGCATTCGATCGTGTTTATGATATTATCAATAAATTGTCGTGATTTATCCGACGTATTGTTACGGCCGTATTGTGCGGCTCCATAAATGGCATATAAACTTGATGTCGTTATCATACTCGGCCTATGGAAAATATAATTCATTGTCTATACTAGCGGTACACTATGATGGCCTTTGACGTTAATCCGTTCATTAAGTTTCTTATAAATTAAACTACCTTTAAACGAGCAAATTCTTTATTTATTTTTTTATTGCAGGAGTTCAGCAGACAGGCAGACGGCTCACTTGATGGAAAGCGGTTACCATCGCCTATGGATATTTGTAACACCGAAGGTGCTACAAATGCGCTGCTGCTCTCTTAAGGGAGACTGGAACCTGGTCACTAATGCCGGAACACAACACAAGGTTGTTATGGCGGCATACTCTAGACCAGGGGTGGTCGCCATCCAGTCGAGCAAATACCCTACCACCTGGCCGCAGGAAATTGTATTCTTTCTCCGTTCCTGCACGAATGAAAACTTGATGGCAAGTGGCTACCGTTGCTCATGAACATCTGCAACCCTAAGGGAGCCGATGCGTTGCCTACCTCGATGACACTTTAAATATCTGTTTATGACCTTTTTGAAGAGCCCCATATTGTAGCGCTCTAGGAAAACCGCGGGAGGGAGGGAGCTCATTCCATAGCTTGCTCACATATGATGCCATACGTGAGCAATACGTAAGCATGCAAAAAGGAGCGAGCGTCATGTGCAGTCGACAACTCCCAGGTCTCAAGGAAGCGTGGATGAACTCCCAGTCGCCGGCGAACAGTGCGTTTGTAAAATGGTAATGTAGGCACCAAACCTAATAACTCCTCAGAACACTCCCCATTGTTCAGATGTAGACCGCGCTGAGAGCGCTTTATGGTCAATAGTTATGTTTATTTTTTAATTTTTTATGCATGTAGTGTAAGTAATAAAATGTGTGTGTATGCAGTTCATACGCAGTAGAAGTGAAAGTTCAGATAATATATAGGCGGACATAATTATAATTACAATGCATAGAACTACCAAAACAACCCAAAATAATAAAACTGCCAAAATTCAAGAATCTAAAGAAGTTGCACTTCAAAAAATCGAATGTATAACATATATATGTAAATTTGCACTTCCTTATATTTTT
This sequence comes from Dendrolimus kikuchii, assembly GCA_019925095.2. Taxonomy (NCBI): domain Eukaryota; kingdom Metazoa; phylum Arthropoda; class Insecta; order Lepidoptera; family Lasiocampidae; genus Dendrolimus; species Dendrolimus kikuchii. The sequence continues at coordinate 20,308,537 of CM034405.1, read as the reverse complement.
TCAATAATAAATTGACACATTACACGTCACTATTGTAATGTGTCAAAACGGTCATCATAGAGTGCTGCTAGTATAGCACAACGAAAAATGAATTTTAAGTGAAATAATCCTAATTATTGGCAATGGAAATACATAGGTCAGACTTTAAAGGACGAAGGAGAAAAATGGACTAAAAAGTGTTCTTATGGTACCCGAGGGACGGATAGAGATGCAGGGCTCTTCAAGCCCAAAGATACGAAGATGAAATAAAGGTAGCAGGACCGTTATGGACTCCGGAAGCTGAAGATATCAGAGGATGGACATCTTTTGAGAAGGTCTTTGTCGAGGCCAAACTTCCAAATAGGCTACTGATACAATTTTTCATAAATTGATTCCTGGATTTGTATGAATAAAATCGCTTTTGTCGAGGCCAAACTTCCAAATAGGAAGCTGGTACAATTTTTCATAAATTGATTTCTGGGTTTGTATGGATGAAATCGCTTTTGTCGAGGCCAAACTTCCAAATAGGAAGCTGGTACAATTTTTAATAAATTGATTCCTGGGTTTGTATGGGTGAAATTGCTTTTGTCGAAGCTAAACTTCCAAATAGGCTACTGGTACAATTTTTAATAAATTGATTCCTGGGTTTGTATGGATGAAATAGCTTTTGTCGAGGCCAAATTTCCAAATAGGCTACTGGCACAATTTTTAATAAATTGATTCCTGGGTTTGTATGGATGAAATAGCTTTTGTCGAGGCCAAATTTGCAAATAGGCTACTGGTAAAATTTTTAATAAATTGATTCCTGGGTTTGTATGGATGAAATAGCTTTTGTCGAGGCCAAATTTCCAAATAGGCTACTGGCACAATTTTTAATAAATTGATTTCTGGGTTTGTATGGATGAGATCGCTTTTTACCGATAAGACGACTCTTTGTGCACAATTAGATTCAGATTAAGTTTGTAGGCTTCTTTAAGGTTCTTCAAGAAGCCTACATACTTATTCTAACTCAATATGAATAAGACCGTTAGTCTGCAAGTTTATATTTTCCATTGGTCTACAATAAAAAGTTATCTATCTATCTTCCATTATACTGCCATTGTAATGTCAGTGAATGACTATTCTGACATTATTGTAATAGTAGACTTGGCCCTGGAGCGAGAGGTTACAGGTTGAATTATTGTAGTGTCTAAAATATATGTCTTATTATTCCTCGTCATTTAAATGCCACAATACTCTACTGCAACTTGGTGCTTATCCGAGTTTTCTAAATTCTTGGCACATGTCCACTGTACGTGACGCTTGCTCCTTGCCATATGTGTTGCTGTGGAATGAACTCCAGCGGTTTTCTCAGAGCGCTACAATATGGAGCTCTTCTAATAAAGTATAAACAAACAGATATTTAAAGTCTCAACGAGGTAAATATTGCATCAGCTATCTTTACCTACTTAGTGTTTCAAATGACAAAAGGGGTTTGGTGATTAACAATAACACTTTAGAACAGGGATTCTCAAAGTGGTCGATATCGAGTCCCTAAATTCAAAACGATTTCCCAGGGGTCGATATAAACGACCTGAGTGGAAGCTGACCTGTCGGAGCTACCAGTTTGCCAGGTGACAGGGCATTTGCCCGACTGGATGGCTACCACCCCTGGTCTAAAGTATGTCGCCATGACAACCTTGAGTTGTGTTCCGGCGTTAGTGACCAGGTTCCAGTCTCCCTTAAGAGAGCAGCAGCACATTTGGTGTTGCAAATGTCCATAGGCTATCCATCAAGTGGGCTGACTGCCTGTCTGCTGAACTCCTGCAATAAAAAAAAAAGCTACGAGCCAATAATTGGAAAGAAACTGCACAGGACAGAGAAAAATGGCATATTCTCGTTTCGAAGGTCAAGACCCACTGGGTCGCTGAGCCAACGGAGCAAGTAAGTAAGACATAAACGAAAACTGATTTTGGGAGTCGACGAGGTCTAAAAATCAACCCCTATTATTTAACACAAGTTCTTATTTGAAACTTTCAAGATCTGTGTAACTTGTGTTACGTGTACCAACTTGTAAGAATGACTAATATTTTAGCAGAAAATATCAAAAAATAATTACCTACTTAATGACTCTAATTCCCTGGCAACGTGGCAAGCCTTTGGTGTGGGATGGGACTTGCGTAGACACTTTGGCCGTATCCCATTTACTAAACACGTCTAGATCAGACGGTTCAGCGGCGAAAACAGCCGAATCACTCAAGCGGCGCAAATATGCAACCCTCAGTGAGAGTTATATGTTTGTGCCGTTTGCTGTCGAGACGCTTGGACCGTGGGGTACTGAGGCCATGAGCCTCTACCAAAATTTATCGAAACGACTCATTGACTCTTCAGGTGATCAGAGGGCTGGTGCTTACCTCGGCTAACGGATCAGTATGGCGATCCAGCGAGGAAACGTAGCTAGCCTTCTGGGCACCTTACCCATAGAAGACGGTGTTCTAGGCTCAGTATTCTACTTATAGTCTTGAGAGACTATGAGTAGAATACAATACAAATAAGTTAAGTTTTCTTGCATTGTATTCGATTATATGTAATTATACACTTGTAATAAAAAAATTTGATTACCTACTTAAGTATAAATAAAAAAATAACACAGCCCATAAATGTCCCACAGCTGGTCTCGGACCTCCCACTATAGGAGGGGGAATGGACAGTATACTCACCACGCTTGTCCCAGGCGGCTTGGCAGGTTTGACACATCGGTTTTCTCGATGTGTAAGTTGCATCACGATGTTTTCCTTCACCGTTATTAGCGCTGCCTAAGTGGTCCATGCGTTCCGGTCAGGATCGAACCCGCGCCCTTTGAGCTTGGGGTGCGTGCGCTAGCCATTACGCTACCGCGACTTAAGTATTTTTACGTAATTTGTATTAATAATTATTAACTACACTTGATATTTACTGAATTTTATGTCTATTTATTTTCTTCAATTTTGATGAGAAAATAATTTCAAGTTTCGCTTAACCAACCGCAAAGTTTTTGAATTGGTATTTTGTATCAATATGAAAAAATATACAGAATTTTCAAAGTAATTTGGCTATGGGGGTCTGAGTTATCAGTTCATTTTGGAAAAGTGGTCTCTTATCCAAAATAGTTTGGGAATCCCTGCTCTACAATATAGAATAAGCTGTTATTTTTAATATAAACAGTCGTGTAATAGTTATAATAAGCAACGGACTAACATAGTGTTACAAGTGTGGAACTCGAACTAAAATGCCGTTGGAATTACTATAAGACTTTATTAGAACTATACAAACACGTATAAAACAGGTACAAATAAAAATGGATACAAACAGTATCACCTGCACGATTCAATGATACGCGCAAAGTCCGTCACTATATCACTTGTCGAATCTACGTCTTCCTCGTATCGTAATTCTCGCTTGACTACCGATTTTTCAGTTCGGGCATTCCTTTATACTCAGCTTACAATATGTCACGACTGTGTAAACAATGATTTCCAAGAACCACACCTGGTCACTGCCGGCGCTATTCCCATAATTCTATACACCTGCATAATTATGCCTGATAACGGCCACAAACAAGTACAATAACAATAGTCTATTGTATAATACTAAACACAAAAGAATTCCTAAATCCGGGAAGACAATAAAACTGCGATTTACGACCAGCAGGTGTGCGCATTTCTGTATCGGTATGTAACAATAGTTTAAATTCCATAATGCATATACCCCAACACATTAATAAAAAAATTACATATAAATAGCCAAATAAATAACAACCAAATTTTACAATTAAAATCAAAATCAAAAAAGGTATGGAACTAGAGGCCGTAGTTGCAAATTTTTTTTTAATCTGTCCATGGGCATGGGCAAATACTTACCATCAGACGGAAACTCTCTCTGTCCAGCCGAGCAAATATAAAGAACATGCAACAAAACATTTATCTATTGTTTCTCACTTGAAATACATACATACATAACTTCACACCAGTTCCCTTGCGGGGTAGGCACGAACAACAGAGCGCCATTTAGGCTTATTCTTACACACCTCACTTGCTTCTTTGACATTCATAACTCTTGTCATGCACGCTCGTCTGTTCTTAAGGCTCCTGACATCACCTTCTGCTAATACACGATCAATTTGATCATGGAAAGTGTGTCGTGGCCTTCCACGACTTCTGCATCCATCCACTTTTTCATTGTCTATCTGTTTAGTCATTCGTTCATCATGCATTCTTTCCACATGCCCGAACCACCGGAGCATTCCTTTCCTTACCTTCACCCCGACTCTCTCTTTCAGACCAACTCTCTTTCTTACTTCGGTATTACGAACGCGGTCCGCGAGCGTCACTCCGCAGATTTTGCGCAGTGCTCGCATCTCGACCGCGTTTACTCTACTTTCATGCTCTCTTTTCCATACGTGATTCACTTGAAATAATTCCACCATAATGTATTTTAAGCTATGTCGATAAATTTCACATATAATTGTTCTAATTAATTTATCATAATAGAGTACCAGAATGTCACTGTCATGAAATTAATGGCCTGGAAATAAGTTCAGTGCTTAAACTAAGACATAATACCCAAGACTTGTGGCTGGTCTAGTATTAGAATTGGTTAGGGTGACAACGGTCTCTGTGATCTTAGGAATATCTGTACAAAGACAAAGATAATTTATTGAAGTGAAACTTCTATATACATACATACATACATACATAACTTCACGCCAGTTCCCTTGCGGGGTAGGCACGAACAACAGAGCGCCATTTAGGCCCGTTCTTACACACCTCACTTGCTTCTTTGACATTCATAACTCTTGTCATGCGCACTCGTCTGTTCTTAAGGCTCCTGACATCACCTTCCGCTAGTACACGATCAATTTGATCATGGAAGGTGTGTCGTGGCCTTCCACGACTTCTGCATCCGTCCACTTTTGCATTGTATATCTGTTTAGTCATTCTTTCCACATGCCCGAACCATCGGAGCATTCCTTTCCTTACCTTCACCCCGACACTCTCTTTCAGACCAACTCTCTTTCTTACTTAGAAACTTCTATATAGACGGGGGTATTAGGATTTTTTCTGTCACGAAAAAGCGTTACGGCCGCGTGGAGGGGGTAGAAGGTATATCGCGTGGTGAGAGGCGGCATAATGTTAGGGTTGACTACGGATGTTTTTTTGACTCCGGATCAAATTCAGTTCTTTTTTTTTTTGATAAAATAAAATATGTTTAAATAAAAAGTGCATTTATTAAGATGTACCTAACCTAACCAAATTATAATTTGCAGTAAACTTGCGAAAAATCGAAATGTGTGCTGAGACACATAGTAGAAGTGAAACTTCAACGAACAAGTGGCAAAACGAATCGCAACAATTTTTTTTCTTAGACATGAGTGTTCACATATCAGAGTATCTATGATGGTACAAGAGTTAAGTCTCATCATGTTTGGATAGTTAGGCATAAAAAATGACAATTATCATAATTATAATCGAGTGTGCTAAGAAGAATATTATAATAAGAATCATCATCCGACCGTTAAATCCCGGTTGAGTCTTACTTTTCATACTCCACTTCGGGCGGTCTTCAACATCCCCCGTTTTGAGACCATTTGTACGCATGTCATTCGTCACAACTTCAAGCCAACATTTCTTGGGTTTTCCCCTGCAACCGGGACCTGGCGGAGGCGGCATGGCTAGAAATTTGTTCTCCACATAATTAGACGGTCTCCGTAAAACGTGGCCGTACCAGCGTAAGTGACACTCTTGCAGTTTGTCTGCTATGTCACGGACATGAAGACTGCCGCGGGTGCGGGAGTTCCTGACACGGTCTTTCCGCGTCACTCCACACATCCATCGCAGCATATTCATCTCTGTGACACGCATTTCCTGCTTGTGTCGTATACGTAATATTATAATAAGAATGTCATAACAATAACCTAAAAAGAGTGTTATAATAATAAAAAAATATTGATTAATTAAGTATTATATTATATATAGTAAAGGTTATACATATATATGTTGCCGTACTTAGCATGATTATGGGTTGATTGATTGAATTGTAGATATTTTGATGAAAATACAGGTCGAAGCATTTCAAATTAACGTACATGTATGAAGAGCTTAATGAAAGTAGATCAAGCGAAAGATGTGTATTAACATTATAGTAATTTGATATCCATTGTGTAACACAAGCATAGTGATATGTGTATATCTATTACCTATATTTATGTACAGTCAGTCAAGAAAGTCTTTTACCATCCTAAAATCGAATATGACTTACGCCTCATAGGAGGACAAAGTCTGTTTTCGCTTGTAAAGTCTATGACAAAGTAGCAAAAGCTTCAAATATATCCCAGTTCCAAACTTCGGCCTTAGTGAAAGTTCGGTAACTACAAATTGTTGTCGAAACTGGTGAACCACTTCCTTGGCTGATTATATATCTTTATACGGTGCAATAATTAAAGTCCTTTATACAAGTATACATTTTGTTTTCTTAGAATGTATCTGGAACTTCCTAGTTCAAGGTTCAGTGTAATTTTTTTTGTTTTTTTTTATTGCAGGAGATCAGCAGACAGGCAGACGGCCCACTCGATAGAAAGCGGTTAGCATCGCCTATGGGCATTTGCAACAGCAAAGTTGCTACAAATGCGCTGCTGCTCTCTTAAGGCAAACTGGAACCTGGTCACTAATGCCGGAACACAATTCAAGGTTGTTATGGCGACATACTTTAGACCAAGGGTGGTAGCCATCCAGTCGAGCAAATGCCCTACCACCTTGCTGTGGGTTGTTAAGTCGCCTCTTACGACAGGCCGTCCCGCCGCAGAAAATTGTATTCTTTCTCCGTTCCTGCACGGATAAAAATTTATGTATAAAGATGGTTTAGTGTTCACTACAAATTAAAATTAAGTTCTGAAAAACAGTATACCACGTCAATTATTTAATTGCCACATTAATCAGTATACGTACAGTAGATATAGATAGTGGTCAGCCGACTTTTATTCTGGTCTAAAGTATGTCGCCATAACAACCTTGAGTTGTCTTCAGACATTAGTCATCATCAGACATAGGTAACTTATATCAATTTAAGACCCAAATTAAAAAATGTTGTAATTTAGAATGATCCAACGACTTACAATTTTTAGAATAATGACAAAATTCTTTTTTAATACTTTTTTTTTTTTTTTTTTTTATTGCAGGAGTTCAGCAGACAAGCAGAAGGCCCACTTAGTGGAAAGTGGTTACCATCGCCTATGGACATTTGCAACACCAAAGGTGCTACAAATGCGCTGCCACTCTCTTAAAGGAGACTGGAACCTGGTCACTAATGCCGGAACACAATACAAGAATGTTATGGCGGCATACTCTAGACCAGGGGTGGTCGCCATCCAGTCGAGCAAATACTCTACACCTGGCTGTGGGTTGTTTAGTCGCCTCTTACGACAGGCCGCCGGGCCGCAGGAAATTGTATTCTTTCTCCGTTTCTGCACGGATAAAATTTTATTAGTAATTATAGTGATTTTTTTTTCGATTTTGTTCAATATTGACCTAATGTAAATTAAATAGACATTTTATGTAATTTTCGTATAATTGTATATATATTTTTTGTAATTAACTATTTTAACCAATTTTTATTTTTATTATATAAATTATTTTTTAGTGGAAACTTGATTGATATATGTGTTAATTTTGTGTTTTATATTTAAGAATATATTGTATATTTCAATAAATAAATAAATTAGTGACTAGGTTCCAGTCTCCCTTAAGAGAGCAGCAGTACATTTGTAGCACCTTTGCGGTTGCAAATGTCCATAGGCTTTCCATCAAGTGGGCCGTCTGCCTGTCTGCTGAACTCTTGCAATAAAAAAATATCAAAAATTGAACGTTTGTGTGTTTGTTGCCTTTGACTTGTGCACCGCTCTTCCGATTAGGTTGAACCTGTGTGTATTGTTAGCAATTACGCGAGTGTTTCTGATATAATACTATTAAGACACAAGGCACCTACTAAAATCTTGATTAAGGGCATTGCAGCATATGCTGGGCATTATTAGGTAGTCTTGTAAACATACATACATAACTTCACGCCAGTTCCCTTGCGGGGTAGGCACGAACAACAGAGCGCCATTCAGGCTTATTCTTACACACCTCACTTGCTTCTTCGACATTCATAGCCCTTGTCATGCACGCTCGTCTGTTCTCAAGGCTCCTGACATCACCTTCTGCTAGTAGACGATCAATTTGATCATGGAAGGCGTGTCGTGGCCTTCCACGAGTCCTGCATCCATCCACTTTTGCATTGTATATCTGTTTAGTCATTCTTTCATCATGCATTCTTTCCACATGCCCGAACCACTGGAGCATTCCTTTTCTTACCTTCACCCCGACACTCTCTTTCAGACCAACGTTTACTCTACTTTCATGCTCTTTCTTCCATACCCAACTCTCGCTTCAATACGTGAGCGTAGGTACCAGCACCGCGTTGTGTATGGCGAGTTGGGCCTTCTGGCTGAGGTTCTTAGCGCCTGGAAGTTTATCTAACGCTGCATTCACTCTATTCCCCAAAGTCTTAAAAGTCTTGTAAACATTACCATATAACATTGTTCATAGCGCATTTGATAGAACGTATTCATACACAGCTTTAATATGCAAATACAATATACTCGTTGAAAGCTTACAAATATTAACATTTCCATATTTAAAAATGCAATAAAGGATTCAACATTTCAAATGTGGAAAAAAGGATATATGGTAAACGGGACATATTTTTAAATAACGTTCTATTGTCCGAAGCTAGTCCGCAAATCATGGTCACAATAGCTATAGCCCGGGTATTATGACGCATTGCGGTTACCGCGTTTCAGTTTGTTTCAGCCCTTTTGACGTTTACAATGCGCAAATATTACACTTATTTGGGTGTAAGTGCTGCTTATATAGATGCGCAAATCAACTGTTAACGCTTGGATTATTGGGTGAATTATATCGCTATAAAATTTCTTTATAACGCTGTTAGATTGATGTTTATACAAGGCTATATATTGAGTTTTCTAAACCTTCAATTACTTAATTTGGCATCGTGTAGACTACACTTTCGTGTTAATTTTCATTCACACAGACCAAGTATGTTTTGAAATAAAATGACTGTGACATAGTTAAATAGAATATGCGAACCCAGTCCACCGTATGTGACGTAAGTCCACAGTATACACATCGAGTCCACGGTACGTGACGCGAGTCCACGGTATGTGACGCATGTCTATAGCATGAAACACGAGGGCTTAAGCACGACTTACGCTCAGAGTAATTTAATTCATGAATACAGGTAAAATATGATTAAAATATAACAATTTATGGATTCACTGCCTCCTGCTACATTTGTAGTTTACAAAATATTCAAATTTAAAAACAAACATTTCAAAAAAGAGCAATATAGAAGAGAGGGAGAGAAATTTTATACAGCAAGCTACGTATAATTATAAAAATATAATTGAAGGCATGCGTAGATGAAGGAGTTATGTGACGTCTATATATATGTCGTGGTAGCGTAATGGCTAGCGCACGCGTCCCAAACTCAGAGGGCGCGGGTTCGATCCTGGCCGGAACGCGGCATGCACCACTTAGTCAGTTTTCTGATCTAATGTGCTGTTACAATTACCACGTGCTAACAACGGTGAAGGAAAACATCGTGATGCAACCTGCACATCGAGATAACCGATATATCAAACCTGCCAAGCCGCCTTGGCCAAGCGTGGCGTCCGTTCCCCTATAATGGGAGGCCCGAGCCCAGCAGTGGGACAAGTATGGGCTGCTATTATTATTATATTATGTATATATTATTACGTGAAGCAAAAACTTTGTACCCCTTTTTAAGAAAATTGCGTGGACGGTGGAGTATGAAATTTCGCACACTTATAGTTTATATGAAGAAGAAGCAACGAACGCGCTAATCTCAGGAACCGCTAGTCCGATTTGAAAAATTCTTTCAGTGTTGGATAGCCCATTTATCGAGGAAGGCTATAGGCTATATATCATCACGCTAAGACCAATAGGATTGGAGCACCAATGAAGAATGTTTCAAAATCGGAGGGTTTTGAAAGCAAATTCCACGCGGACGACGTCGCGGGCACAGCTAGTATACTTATATGTGAAGAACGTGTTAAATTTAATAGAAAAGCCGGCATTTCTGTTATCTCTAAGTCACTTGTTCCACTGACACAAACACGATTTAAAAAACAATAAATTATAACAAGCCCACGTGTTCGGGATCATTTCCGAAATGTCGATGGCTCGTTAAGGCTCCGCTCCTGGATCCGACGTTCATAAAACAGCATGAAGATATCTTATCTGATATCCACGAGCTCTTAGTCTGGTTGTACACTATGTCCTAGAAGCTACGCTTTATGAATGCTATTTGGTTGCGCCGGGGAACACCTTGTAAATTTTTATTCTCTTTCCCCGTCTCCCTATCAAGAAAAGATTAAACTTTTAAATGTATAATGCGCTAAACAAAAATGCTTTTACTATCGAAAACCATAATAATTGCATAATTTAATTACATCGCATGATAATAGGTAAATCCTAGTGGTGTGTGAAACCTTAGGGGAAAAGCGAAGTGTGGACTGGTGAATAGCCAAGTTCTTCTTCCTCTTATTTATTGGTATATGTCTGTTTGCATTCTCTATTTTTCCATTTTTATATGAGAAACGTTAAAGTAAAAATGTAACCCTTTTAGTCACACTAAGGTGCCTAAGTTGCCTCTACGTTCCTTCTGCGTATGACAGGACTGCACTAAAATAGTCCTTGTGTTGCGATAGGTACAAGCAGGGTATCTTTAAATCATATCATCGTTTGATATTAGGCGTGGTCATAGTCAAACGGGAACATATTTATAATAACAATGTTTGTATGTATGTTACATCTTATTATATCAGAAACTACTTCATAAAAATTTAACAGATATATATAAGTCTTATTTCTACATAAATTGGTAGTATTGTGCGAATAGTTTTTAAATATTGCAAACAAAGAAGATGTTGAAATTTAAAAATTGAGCAATATTCTTGAATAATGTATCGAATAAGAGAGCATATTACTTAATTTTTCAAAAATATATTTTTATACTATTTGCACGTTTAATTTTTAGTTTACCACTGACTTAAAACTAAAGCTTGATATGAATATTACGTGTTAACATTTGTTTTATAAAAATTGTTTGTTGGCGCGGGCGGGAAGCGGAAATAAAGAGATAGAAAGGACTTACAGGATAAGGTCGCCGCACCAGACACCCTACGAACGATGCGGGTTTCGCAGCGGCAGGCACTTCTTCTTCGTGATCTTTTCTTCTCGTCTTGCAGTTCCTTCGATAAGTGGACGAGCTAGAACGACACAGCGGGTATCTTCCAACATGCGAGTTGATGTAAGCGGGTTTAAAATTCGGCACAACACGCAAAACGCGGCGAGGTTTATGTGGAAGCAACGGTGCGTTCCGCGGTCGGACGTAGACTATATCACATTACATAGTGACAGATGCGGCGAAAGAAAAAAGGTATGAAAAGAGGCGTTAACATTGTTTAATATGAAATTCTAATTATTCCATGAACAATTTTCTTCACTTTTAAAATGTAGCTCGTAATACGCTTAGTGGAACGATAATTTAGATATTACAGTAAAATATCTTGTAGCTCGCAATCGCATCGCTTTCAGTATACGTTACACCGAAAACATAATAATCTTCGTGTGTGATCCCATATCGGACTAACCAATTTTTTGTGTTATTTATTTAAATTTTATGAAACCACGAAACCACTATCTAAAGATAAAGTGAAGATAAAGATAATACTTGTTAAGATAGTTTTCTGATGTGGCCCCTTCTGATCTTTTAGGGTAAAAGATACGATCATTGAACGGTAGCCGTTTTGGAGTTTGATAATCATTTAACTATTATGGGTTTAGACGGCTGTCTGTGGAAGCTCAGATAGGAAAGAAAGGCGAGATTGGGGTGTACATTGCAGACGTGTTTTTATGTATGTTTTATTGCATAAGTTCAACAGATTGGCAGAAGGCCCATCTGATAGAAAGCGGTTACCATCACCTATGGACTTGTAACAACAATTGAAATAATAATTTAATTAATTACATATATATATATATATACTAGCTGTCCCGGCAGACGTTGTTCTGCCCTGAAGAAATAAAGTTTAGAACCCGATTGTAGCGTCACCTACCGGGTCCAAATGTAAGCTATCCTATCTTTCAAATCGGATCAAACTGCACACGGTGTGCAAATTTGATTGAAATCGGTCAAGTAGTTTAGGATTCCATCGCGGACAAACAACGTGCCACGTAATTTATATTGTATATATAATTCATAAATAAAGGTAATAAACATTATCCAGGTTACACAAAAGGTAGGTACTTAATAAAATAAATAGGAACTAACTACAGTCAAACCTGATTAAGTGAGAACTGGGTAAGCGAAAAACTCTACTAAGTGAGAGTATTTACTAGATCCTAACATTTTGCCTTCCTAATACCTCTAAAAGTAAGAAACATAAAACCTGTATAAGCGACAGTCCTTTTCCACGCGTGGACCTTTTTAAGTGAGATTGATACCTCCATAAGCGACAGTTAAACGCGTTTAACTTTTGCTATATGACTCATTCTTAAATGAATCATATATTCTTTAATTCAAACCAAATGTGCAACTTATTCTATTCAAACACAGTTGGATAATGTAATAAAACAAGTAGGTATACGTAAAGATTATGAAATTATATTTAAATTTGCCTAAGAATTAAAATAACATTGTCATAGATAATAATTATACGTTAATTAACATTGTTATAAAGTTATTTAACTTTAATTTATAAAGTAAATTTAAATCTCACTAGCCATAAAACAAAATTAAAAAAAAAACAGATCAATACAAGTATTTGGTATCACGCGGTGCTGGTACCTACGCTCACGTATGGAAGCGAGAGTTGGGTATGGAAGAGAGAGCATGAAAGTGGAGTAAACGCGGTGGAGATGCGAGCACTGCGCAAAATCTGCGGAGTGACGCTCGCGGAGCGCGTTCGTAATACCGAAGTAAGAAAGAGAGTTGGTCTGAAAGAGAGTGTCGGGGTGCAGGTAAGGAAAGGAATGCTCCGGTGGTTCGGGCATGTGGAAAGAATGCATGATGAAAGAATGACTAAACAGATATACAATGCAAAAGCGGATGGATGCAGAAGTCGTGGAAGGCCACGACACACCTTCCATGATCAAATTGATCGTGTACTAGCAGAAGGTAATGTCCGGAGCCTTAAGAACAGACGAGCGTGCATGACAAGAGTTATGAATGTCAAAGAGGCAAGTGAGGTGTGTAAGAATAAGCCTAAATGGCACTCTGTTGTTCGTGCCTACCCCGCAAGGGAACTGGCGTGAAGTTATGTATGTATGTATGTATGTACCAGTCATTATGTATAATAGCTATTTAATCACTATGACTATAACATATATACTATATCATAACTTCGAATACACCAGCGTCTATCTAGACATCAATCTTTTATACAGTCCACAATAAGTTAACCACCTCATCAGCGTGTCTGCTAGACAGGCATACTCTTCTACATGTGCGATACCACGGCAGCCGCCGCCTGCGGCCCAGCCGTGGTCGTGGGGAGGCCCCTCCTCCTCCGCGCGTCTCCCCCCGTGCGTGCTCCAACAGTCACTTCTTACGACCGGCAGCAAGGAATTATATTTTTTCTCCGTTCCTGCACGGATAAAAACAGATTTATTCCTCGCTGAATACAACTATTTATTCCTCGACGATTTATACGTTCCCTTTTTAACGCCGGTGACGTCCATTTGCAATGCGAATGAGCCAACCACGCCACAGCCACGCCGCCGTATATCATACGGCGCATGAATATTACGAAATCCTAATATATTATTTGTGGTTACCATGGAAGAATAAATAATGAGGAAAATCTTTGCACTAGCACCGGAAAATACCCCGACTTGATTGATATTTTTTTCTATACATTTTAACACTCACTTTACCCATGGCTACACCGCAGATCAATCCCCGGTAAATAGTTCTATTTTACTTATTTCTTTTTTATTGGAGGAGTTCAGCAGACAGTCAGACGGCCCACTGGATAGAAAGCGGTTACCATCGCCTATGGACTTTTGCAACACCAATGGTGCTACAAACGCGCCGCTGCTTGATCACTGGCTTTGTTGCCCTAGTATTTATTGAGAGGAATGACTTAATGACGTTCTCATCTCTTTTCTTTTTTTTATTGCAGGAGTTCAGCAGACAGGCAGACGGCCCACTTGATGGAAAGCGGTTACCATCGCCTATGGACATTTGCAACACCAAAGGTGCTACAAATGCGCCGCTGCTTTCTCATCGGCTTTGTTGCCCTAGTATGTATTGAGAGGAATGACTTAATGACGTTCTCATCTCTTTTCTTTTTTTTATTGCAGGAGTTCAGCAGACAGGCAGACGGCCCACTTGATGGAAAGCGGTTACCATCGCCTATGGACATTTGCAACACCAATGGTGCTACAAACGCGCCGCTGCTTTCTCATTGGCTTTGTTGCCCTAGTATTTATTGAGAGGAATGACTTAATGACGTTCTCATCTCTTTTCTTCTTTTTGTATTGCAGGAGTTCAGCAGACAGGCAGACGGCCCACTTGATGGAAAGCGGTTACCATCGCCTATGGACATTTGCAACACCAAAGGTGCTACAAATGCGCTGCTGCTGTCGTAAAAGAGACTGAAACCTGGTCACTAATGCCGGAACACAACACAAGGTTGTTATGGCTGCATACTCTAGACCAGCGGTGGTCGCCATCCAGTCGAGCAAATAACTCTACCACCTGGCTGTGGGTTGTTTAGTCGCCTCTTTCGACAGGCCGCCGGGCCGCAGGAAATTGTATTCTTTCTCCGCTCCTGCACGGATTAAAACGGATTTTTCTTGCAAATCCTTTATTTTTTCCCCTATTTTAAAAATGTAATACGTTATTTTTCTCAAAACCCTACCCTACCTGGAGTCCTTGTCTCATTGAAACGGCTGATACAGCTGTAGCTACGCCCGTGTTGTTGAACTCATGCTATAAAAAATATGAGCAGACAGCAAGTCACTAAAGCAATTAGAATCGATCTAAGGTTGAAACCTCTGCAACGTTGCAAAGCAGACCCTAATAAACTGTTGTAGGGAAAATATTTAATTAAAAAATCCTTTCAATGAAATTGAATTTTCCTTTCAAAGGCGGAATAGAAAATGATTTGAGAGCCCATCAACGAAGTGTTAATTGACTGCAGCCGCTATAACTTGGGACGAAAATTGCATGAACATTAATAACTTTACGAGACCTTCGAAAGGTGCTATTTATTAGGAAACCCTAATAAATGGTGCCTAGTTGTTTCTACGGAGTGACGCTCGCGGACCGCGTTCGTAATACCGAAGTAAAAAAGAGAGTTTGTCTGAAAGAGAGTGTCGGGGTGAAGGTAAGGAAAGGAATGCTCCGGTGGTTCGGGAATGTGGAAATAATGCATGATGAAAGAATGACTAAACAGATATGCAATGCAAAAGTGGATGGATGCAGAAGTCGTGGAAGGCCACGACACACCTTCCATGATCAAATTGATCGTGTACTAGCGAAGGGTGATGTCAGGAGCCTTAAGAACAGACGAATGTGCATGACAAGAGTTATGAATGTCAAAGAAGCAAGTGAGGTATGTAAGAATGGGCCTAAATGGCGCTCTGTTGTTCGTGCCTACCCCGCAAGGAAACTGGCGTGAAGTTATGTATGTATGTATGTACGTAGTTGTTTCTTATAAAGATATAAATTAAAGTAGCTGTTGTTTGCGGCTTCGCTAGCGTAGGCTTTTGTGTATATGTTAATAATGTGTATAATGTTGAGATGATATAGACTTTGAAATAGTGAGTCGTTGAAGTTGTGAGGAACGGGGTGACTATAAAGGGAGGTTGGAGGTCACCGCGCCAGGTTGGGCCTATGCTTTATGTCATCGTAGTAATACATCTAAATTTGTTGCTATCAAGCAGACGGCGGATTCTAAAGAAGAATATAATAGAATAGATAATTTCTAAAATGTTCAACACCACGGTCTTTCTTGCCGCCGCAGTGCCGGCTTTATTGGAGCCGAACGGTATTGCACGTGACGATGGTAGGCGTCCCGACGGAATGACTCTAATTCCCTGGCAGCGTGGCAAGCCTTTGGTGTGGGATGCGACTTGCGTAGACACGTTGGCCGCATCCCATTTACCAAACACGTCTAAATCAGCCGGTTCAGCGGCGGAAACAGCCGAATCACTCAAGCGGCGCAAATATGCAACCCTCTGTGAGAGTTATATGTTTGTGCCGTTTGCTGTCGAGACGCTTGGACCGCTCTACCAAAATTTATCGAAACGACTCATTGACTCTTCGGGTGATCAGAGGGCTGGTGCTTACCTCGGCCAACGGATCAGTATGGCGATCCAGCGAGGAAACGTAGCCAGTCTTCTGGGCACCTTACCCATAGAAGACGGTGATCTGGGCTCAGTATTCTACTTATAGTCTTGAGGGACTATGAGTAGAATACAATACAAATAAGTTAAGTTTTCTTGCATTGTATTCGATTATATGTTATAATTAGCTGATTAGCGCTCATTATTGTTACAAAATGTTAATTGTTATTTGGTCTATTGAACATGAATGAAAATGTTCAATTACTATATTATCATGGTAGAAACAATAGGGGGCCTTACCGCTTAACGCAATCTCTTCCAGGCAACCTAACTTAAGGAATAGTTTAACCTAATCTGGCGATGTAGGCGGTGCAGATTATTAGGTAGAACTTAAACAAGCATACTTGAACTACATTTATAAATATAAAAGAAAGTCGTGTTAGTTACGCTATTTTTAACTCAAGAACGGCTGTACCGATTTGGCTGAAAATTGGTGGGGAGGCAGCTTAGAACCAGGAGACGGACATAGGATACTTTTTATCTCGTTGAAACCGGTAGGTAGCGCTGAGATCGGGTTCTAGGATCCTCCTAATCACCTCGACCGATTCTGGTGATTATGTTTTTATGTGTTTGAGTGGGTCCCCGGATGGTTTAAATCCACAATTGGAACTGGTGAGTAGCGCTGGGATCGGGTCCTAGAGTTTTATTTTTTCAGAGCAGGACAACGTCTGCCGGGGGCGCTAGTATTTTATAAATTACATACATACATACATAACTTCACGCCAGTTCCCTTGCGAGGTAGGCACGAACGACAGAGTGCCATTTAGGCTTATTCTTACACACCTCACTTGCCTCTTTGACATTCATAACTCTTGACTTTATAAATTATATACACACAAACATATTTATAAGATATGTATATTAATTACTCTACAGTATAAGAATTAGGCATAATTATTTAAGAAAAAGTAGTGTTTCTGAGTGCATTCTTAAATGTAGGCGATGTTTTTGCCTCTCTGACGGTAAGCGCATTACAAAGTTGGACAGCCTGCACTATAAGAGTTATCATAAAAGGATGAAGTGTGTGCAGGTGTAGTGAGTTTACGATACGTATGAGTGCGCATATTGTGGGAAGTAGAAAGAAGTTTCACTTCAAAAATTTACTATCTTTTCATTAGCCTTTATGCTGGTACAAACATAAACTTTTTTTTTTATTGCAGGAGTTCAGCAGACAGGCAGACGGGTCACTGGATGGAAAGCGGTTACCATCGCCTATGGACATTTGCAACACCAAAGGTGCTACAAATGCGCTGCTGCTCTCTTAAGTGGGTCTGGAACCTGGTCCCTAATGTCGGAACACAACTCAAAGTTGTTATGGCGGCATGCTCTAAGCTCTAAACATGGAGTTTAGAAACAAATAATGTCAATATTCTACTAATGCTAATTAATGTAAAAAAATAAATATTTGTTATTTGTAGGTAGTTGGTAAATTCTAGCGGTTACTTCATTTTGATGAAAAATAACAAAAGAACCTCTCTGAAAAATCCATTATTTTAATACTTTTGTAGGATAAAAGACGCACCATCCTCGAGCACTCGAATTCTCGAGTCTTAATTACTACGGGACCACACTCAACCCGCTTTCGACAACATTGTCGACAGCGAAACGGGGCCCGTATTCTCTAATACATTATTTACGTGATGTATTTTGTATGTAATTCACATCCGAATTAGACCCCTGATATTTTTAAATTCATCTAATTTTATTTTTAAATTCAATATAAAATCTCGACCCATCTACAGTTTATTATATTATAGATATATGTAACCACACTATAGCGGTTTATGTTGATTAAATATAACAAAAGAACCTCTCTGAAAAGGTCCGAAATTTTAATACTTTTGTAGGATGACAGACGCACCATCCTCGAGCACTCGAATTCTCGAGTCTTAATTACTACGGGACCTCACTCAACCCGCTTTCGACAACATTGTCGACAGCGAAACGGGGCCCGTATTCTCTAATACATTATTTACGTGATGTATTTTGTATGTAATTCACATCCGAATTAGACCCCTGATATTTTTAAATTCATCTAATTTCAATTTTAAATATTTTTTAAATTCAATATAAAATCTCGACCCGTCTACAGTTTATTATATTATAGATATATGTAACCACACTATAGCGGTTTATGTTGATGAAAAATAACAAAAGAACCTCTCTGAAAAAGCCATAATTTTAATACTTCTGTAGGATGTCAGACGCACCAACCTCGAGCACTCGATTTGTCGAGTCTTAATTACTACGGGACCACACTCAACCCGCTTTCGACAACATTGTCGACAGCGAAACGGGGCCCGTATTCTCTAATACATTATTTACGTGATGTATTTTGTATGTAATTCACATCCGAATTAGACCCCTGATATTTTTAAATTAATCTAATTTCAATTTTAAATCTTTTTTAAATTCAATATAAAATCTCAACCCATCTACAGTTTATTCCATTATAGATATATGTAACCGCACTGTAGCGGTTTATGTTGATTAAATATAACAAAAGAACCTCTCTGAAAAGGTTCGAAATTTTAATACTTTTGTAGGATGACAGACGCACCATCCTCGAGCACTCGAATTCTCGAGTCTTAATTACTACGGGACCTCACTCAACCCGCTTTCGACAACATTGTTGAGAATGAAACGGGTCCGTATTCTCTAATTTATTATTTACGTGATGTGTTTGTATGTAATTCACGTGATGCTTTAACAAACAGTCAGTTAAAAATTCTACAAGTTATATTTTTGGAATTCGCTGGTCTGAATTAGTATCCCTGATATTATTCTCTTTTTAAATTCATTATAAAATCTCGACCCATCTACAGTTTATATTAAAGATATATGTAACCACACTATAGCGGTTTATGTTGATTAAATATAACAAAAGAACCTCTCTGAAAAGGTTCGAAATTTTAATACTTCTATAGGATGACAGACGCACTATCCTCGAGCACTCGAATTCTCGAGTCTTAATTACTACGGGACCTCACTCAACCCGCTTTCGACAACATTGTTGAGAACGAAACGGGTCCGTATTCTCTAATACATTATGTACGTAATGTGTTTCTATGGAATTTGCGTGATGTGTTAACTGACAGATAGTCAAAATTTCTAATTATGGATCTAGACCGAATTAGACCCTTGATATTTGAGGGGTGTACTTTGAAAACCCGCTATAATGTTTATGACCTTTCCTTCATTTTGGTACGTTTTGTAACTACACCATTTTCTTGAAGTGAAACTTCTATATAAACGGGGGGTCTTAGGAATTTTCTGTCACGAAAAAGCGTTACGGCCGCGTGGGGCATAAATTTAGACTAGACGTGGTGAGATGTGGTATAATTTTAGAGTAGTCTATGCATGCGTTTATTGGTTCCGGATCGAATTCTTTTTTTTTTAGTAAAATAAAATATGTTTAAATAAAAAATGCATTGATTAAAATGTACCTAACTTAACCAAATCATAATTTGCAGTAAACCTGCAAAAAATCCTAAAGTGTGCTGGGACGCTTAGTAGAAGTGAAACTTCAACGAACAACCAGTCGACCCTAACATGGACAATTTTTTTAATCAAAATCGATAAAGTCGTTCTCAAGTTATGCGCGTACATACATTTCTACGTTCACTTTTATTTATATAGATAGAAAGATTATAAATTCAACCGTTACTAAAATTCCCCCATTCCTTACAAACCAGTATTTTCATCATGTAACTATGGTGGAAACCGGTGCGTCTGGTTATCCAATGGAATGGAGCTCAACATCAAGTTTTTATTTTAATTGTCTAAATAGTATTGTTACAACTTAGGCTCCGACAAAGACAAATTCCACGTACAGATCTGTAAAAGCACATTTTATTACCTGTCGGCATTTGAACTAATTGTAATCCTTTTATGATCGTCTCCTTTGTTCACTTATTTATTGACATACGTTTCTAGTTATTGTGGAGAACAGCCTATTGTCCTATTGTACTTGTTTACGGCAGCTCCGAAGCATCATTAGCCATGTGTTGCGGATTATAAGCACAAACTAATTCTAGGAAATTATGTCGACGTTCCGGGCGGGCATTTGTGAAGTATAAAATGATGGCCTGATTGAGAGAGGGGGTGAGTTGAGCTACAACTACGATCTAGGCGTGACGTGTGTACATTCGAGAATCTAATAGTGACGGACTTTGCGCGTTTTATTGAATTACAACCTTCTGCATTACGTTTGGATTGGTTGCGTTCGGTTATATTTGTACCTGTGTTTATACGTGTTTGTATAGTTCTAATAAACTCTATAATAATTCTAACGGCATTTTAATTCGAGTCCCGCAAACTCGTAACAGTATTTTAAAAGTCATTTTGAAGGTCGGTTTACAAATGAGCATTGATCAAAAGTATAGCTAAGGATCGAAAGTATGAGTAACGGCTTCGCGGTACGTTATTGCCTATATTGAATAAGAATCCATGGGCTACCCTGACGGTGGCCTGTAATACAAAATATTCGAGGCACGAACAAGATTCGTGTTAAAGTTAAGGGCCGGTTACACTATTACGATTTTATTTATTAGATTTCTCCTCGTGTCGCAGCCGCGGATCAAACCCTAAAAACCAGCTCTATTTTACGTATATGACACTTTTTTATTAATTTTTATATATTAAGCCTTTACCGCCATTTTGTCGTAAATGACATTTAAACCTTTGTATATCGAGCCCTAACTGCCATTTGGTCGTAAGCGATATTTGAACCTAAATTTTTTTTTTTTTGCAAAAGTCATTATGAACTATTTTGGTTTTAAGACTTTCAGTTTTACTTAGATTAGACCTTACTGAATGAAAAAAATATACTTAGGTCCAAATGTCGCTTCCGATGAAATTGCGGTAGAGGCTCGATATCTTTTTGTTGCAAAAAGTATTTTAAACTACTATTTGGTTTTAAGACGTTCAGTTTTTGATTCAGTAGGGTCTAATCTAATCTAATAGGTAAAGGCTTGATATACAATTTTCAATGAAAAATTACCTAATTGATCACGAAAACCGCTTAAAAATCTGTTGCGTGGTTTAAGAGGAGTTGGCAGATATACATACATACATAACTTCACGCCAGTTCCCTTGCGGGGTAGGCACGAACAACAGAGCGCCATTTAGGCTTATTCTTACACACCTCACTTGCTTCTTTGACATGCAGATATACAGATTGATTAAATCAAAACTAGTAAGGAAAGGGTAGAAATTGCACCACGAGAGATATTTAATTAATTTATTAAATTTGCACTATTACATTTTAGAAAGAAAATTTTATGTGACAAAAAGTCAAATTAGTTGGTGTTGCCAACACAGATGGAAGCGAGAAGCGACTTTGTTTTATACCATATTTATTGTCTATGACGTGGCAGTGTAATGCCTCCTTAAATCTTAGCGCACCGTGAAAATACTTTTAATATTTCAAGGGCCTAGTTAATGGAACGGATTTTTGCGTGAGAGTGGCTCCCTTTGGCCCTCACCTGGTTCCACTCCGCATTCTTTGGATACGCCCATTCTTTAGCCTCATTTTCCTCGCCTCAATCGTGCCATGCTTTATGCTCTATTAATTTATCCACAATACATCTCCTTTTTTTATTGCAGGAGATCAGCAGACAGGCAGACGGCCCACTTGATGGAAAGCGGTTACCATCGCCTATGGACATTTGCAACAGCAAAGTTGCTACAAATGCGCTGCTGCTCTCTTAAGGGAAACTGGAACCTGGTCACTAATGCCGGAACACAACTCAAGGCTGTTATGGCGACATACTTTAGACCAGGGGTGGTAGTCATCCAGTCGGGCAAATGCCCTACCACCTGGCTGTGGGTTGTTAAGTCGCCTCTTACGACAGGCCGCCCGGCCGCAGGAAAATGTATTCTTTCTTCTTTCCTGCACGGATAGAACACAAAACTAGTTTTGTAAATCGCGTCGCTTGTCGCTCGAACTACGTGATCGGGATACAAAAACACAAACCAAAACTCACCGAACCATCATGAAATCAATTATCAAGACAAATAAACGTTTAGGAACAATAAAATATTACGAGATTTAAAAATGTTGATCTTGCGTGGGCCGGTTATAAACACTGATAGGTTCCGTGGCTTTTACATCTGTTATTATTGTTCTTAATTCTAGCAGAAGGTGATGTCGGCTTGGCAGGTTTAACACATCGGTTATCTCGATGTGCAGGTTGCATCACTATGTTTTCCCTCACCGTTAGCGCGTGGTAATTGTAACAATATGTACATTAGTTCAGAAAATTGTCTAAGCGGTGCATGGCGTTCCGACCAGAATTCGAACCCGCGCCTTTTGAGTTTTTAACACGTGCGCTGGCCATTACGCTACCTCGGCTTTTATCAACTTTTTTATGTATTATTTATAATGTAGATAAAAATGCAATATTTTTATCACAAAAATCATTTGATTAACAAAATTAAGAATATTTCACCGTTAAACAGAAAATGACTAAACAGATATACAATGCAAAAGTAGATGGATGCAGAGGTCGTGGAAGGCCACGACACACCTTCCATAATCAAATTGATCGTGTACTAGCAGAAGGTGAGGTCAGGAGCCTTAAGAACAGACGAGCGTGCATGACAAGAGCTATGAATGTCAAAGAAGCAAGTGAGGTGTATTAGAATAAGCCTGAATGGCGCTCTGTTGTCCGTGCCTACCCCGCAAGGGAACTGGCGTGAAGTTATTTATGTATGTATGTAGGTATTATTGTTCTTGTATAAATGATTCTGTTATAGGGAAGCGGTCAGTCGCATCACCGGATACTTCATATAACAAAACATGGCAGCCTCATAGATTTTGTAGGAGCGTACAAAGTTATGACGTTAAAAGTTTGTATAATTAAAAGGAGTCACTTAACGCATTTATTATTGTTTTAACTAGAGATGCCACGGATATTCGGCTTCTCTCAGTATTCGGCTAATTTTTTTCTAATCGGTATTCAGCCGAATACTGTGTAGTATTATTTATGTCTCTCAAGACCACGGGTAATAATAATGGGGCCATGGGAAGGCCAAAACGTAGAGGCCCTTCGATAAATTTAATGTAAATGTGGCGTGACACTGACCGGCGATTATCCCTGTCCATACCATATAGTAATGCACCCAAGGACAAGCCCTGGTTAGTGTAGGCCTATTGTAGGAAATGAGAACAAAAGGTACCGGGCTATTTGGATTAGCTGCTAGTGGAACTACGGATCTAGGTTATGGGGACTATAGCGTCTGCCCGTCGCAATATTTGGGGAACATGAAAAAATGGGTAAACAGTGACTCGCCCCTCCTTGCATGGGCTCCAAAAAATGCCATAGAAGACAGGTCAATATGGGTGTAAGTGGCTAAGGGGTGTCGAGAGGTGGGCTGTAGGTTCACCGAGGCTACTTCCGACGTTAGGCCATTTATCACTTCCACCCCCGGAGCTTGAGTCTTAGCTCTAGCGATCTCCATGCCGGCTGGCTATGGCCATTATGGAGGCGGGTACGAAGTGTCACTACTCATCTCAAGCTTCTCCACAAAGCCCCCCTGCGGGTCCACAAAGTAGTATTATTAGTGTAGAATGATGATGATGATTATCTGTGCAGGAACGGAGAAAGAATACAATTTCCTGCGGCCCGGCGGCCTGTCGTAAGAGGCGATTAAACAACCCACAGCCAGGTGGTAGAGTATGCCGCCATAACAAAGTGTTGTGTTCCGGCATTAGTGACCAGGTTCGAGTCTCCCTTAAGAGATCAGCAGCGCATTTGTAGCACCTTTGGTGTTGCAAATGTCCATAGGCGATGGTAACCGCTTTCCACCAAGTGGGCCGTCTGCCTGTCTGCTGAACTCCTGTAATTTTTTTTTATGTGATGTGACTTAGCTAATAATGCATCGTCATCGAAACTAAATGTTTGCAAAATTTCATCTCATTCGGTTGATAATAACTGCTTTAAAATTCAGTTGCAAGATTTGACCCGAACATTCTTACATATAAACATTGCAAGTTAAATAAAAGCTTCTAAAAATAAGGTTTTAAGAATTGATCCATAACCCTAAATATTCTGTCTTAAAAACCACACAGAATCAGGGATTAAATTTCGATTCGATATATCCCAAAATATCATGTTTATTACATATAAACGTCGCAACAAGGTAAATAACTACGGTAATCGTTTGAGTACCTTTATAGACACGACCGTTGAGCATCGTGACCTCCATTTGTCCTAAAAGGGAGTACCCCATGCAAACGTATGTCCAAAAGAAAAAAAAAAGCGCTAAAAAGTCAATATCGTTTTGTTTTTTAATTTATTCGGGAAAAATCCGAACGCACCTTTATCGTTCCAAGTGTATTATTTCATTTTTTTTTTGTCAAAAATATTACTACCTTTCACAAAAACCTAGGTGAACATTATTTTAAGTCCAATATTGAACACATTTCCCTCATGGCAGCGATTTTTTTGTACTTTATATTAATTTAGTTTATTTTTAAGTATTTAGTTTAATTTATAATTTAGTTTTATTTTCTTTCATTATAAAATTCATTCTTAATAAATAAACAATATTCAAAAAGTAATACTTCACGTTGTTAACAATAAAAAAAAATTACATAAATAATAATTATATTGTGTCATTAAGAGACACTACTTACACATGTAAAATGAGTTTGTTCAAACATATATCTTTTCTAGGAGCCTATACAATTGGCAATACACAAATTTAAGGGGTTATTAAAAGAGCACTTAAAAAATTGGATTAAAGGCATTTAAACGTCAACGTCACTGTAATTTTGTTTCTTTTTCAGAAGACAACTAGCTTCTACCCGCCAATTCATCTGCGTGGAATAGTTTAAAAAAAGTAAGTTAAAAAGCCCCCAGATTTTGAAACATTCTTCATTGGTGCTCCGCTCCTATTGACCTTAGCGTGATGATATATAGCTTATAGCCTTCCTCGATAAATGGGCTACATAACACTGAAAGAATTTTTCCAGTCAAACCAGTAGTCTCTGAGATTAGCGCGTTCAAGCTAACAAACGAACAAACTCTTCAGCTTTATACATTAGTATAAGATTCGACGATTTTTATGATCTCGACTGTTGGTGTCTTATGCCTTTGTATTTAATCTGTTCTACTATGCAATTTGGGAAATTTAATGACTTTTATAATGTTGCTCTTATTTTCAAATAACACTTCTCACACAAAATGTTGTTACCTAACTCATAAGTCAAATTGGTCATATACTTTGCCGCCTCTATCAATATTACTCGAAAGTAAAGGCCATACGTTGAACAGTTGATGTATTATTATCTGTTGAAATAAAAACGATAGGGGGCGGAGTAGGGTTCGACCGACAGTTAATATTATTTAAAATTCCAGCTTTTTGATTTATTGGTTGTTGTTTGATGATATACGATGATAAAAAACCCTTTGCTATAAATTGAAAGCTAGGTGAAGTTAAATACTCGAGCTATTACTTTACACGTTAAACGCGAACCTTGTCTGATATCTTTTTAATTTTGATCAGCTTGTTTTGAGCCCGCCATTTCAACTTTGATTTTTTTTTTGTGAAACACGCAAGCAGTCGGTTGGCTCATTTACTGGAAAGCAAAGTTCGCCTAAAGACGTTTGTAACACCAGGAGCAGAGACACAGCGTTGTCAGCCTTTAGGATCCTATAGAGGGGTTGGGATAGGAAGTAGGGGAAACAGACGTCACGTTCAGGCTGATACAGGTCCTCTCGGAGCACGGCTGCTTTGGGAGGTACCTGTGTCGCCCCGGCTGCGAGCCCACGTCAGGGTGCCACCATTGTGACACAGGCGACGAGGATAAGGCGCTGTACACACTCAACGAGTGTCCAGCCTGGACATAGCAGCGCCGAGACCTCGTCGCCTTTACTAGATTTAACACCTCGCTCCCGGCCGTGGTTCGCACCATAATCGGGATCAAACCCAGATAGCACGCCGTCTCCTCCTTCTGCGAGCGCGTCATGCTTGCGAAGGAGAAGGCGGAGCGGGAGTATTTGCGGACGACTTTGCACTGCTCCCGCTAAAGGACGACACGCCGGCACCGTGAGTGAGCGGCGGGGATAGAGCCCCTTGGGGAATAGAAGTTCTCACCCACCTGCTTATGCCGCTGAAATGATAACGTCACGTGTTCTGCGCGCGTTCACCTCTCCTCCCGAACGCCGAAGATGCCGGGGATGAAAGTAGTCTCCCGACAGTCGATTTGCTCTTCTGAGGCCCCAACCTGCCAGGGCACGCGGAGTTGGGATAGTTTCCGCTTTCACGTATTCACGTAGGCCTGACATAAGGCGCAGAACGAAACACTCAGGGGTTTTAGTGGATATCCTTACTGGGATGTGGCAATAGCATGGTACCAGTTATGACTGGGCATGCTAGTGCCCGTATTATACCCCCATGCTTCTGTGCTTTTCGCGGCCTATGATCCTCAATCGGATTTCTATTTCTCCTGGATAGAAAAGGAAAGAAGAGGAAGGGCCACCGCCTGCCAGGGCTAGCGGAGGAGCTGGTCCATATACCCGTGGTCCTGGCATTAAGGGCGAAGGACGGAATACCGAGGGGTTTTAGTGGATATCCCTAACTGTGGTGTGGCCATAGCATCTTTAGTTCTGGCTAGAGGTGCTAATGCCGCCCCGACCTGGCGAATCCGACACACCGGTCGCGACTTTCCTTCTACGTGAGGCTGATGGCCCTCAATCGGGTTTCCCTTAGTTAAATAAAAATTGAAAAGGAGAAGTAGGCTGTCGGATATCTCACTCATCATCCGAAACATGATAAGCTGAAGGATGATCATTCGACTCTGATGTTCTGTGTTCGCATGGTATCACACCGATCACGCCGGGCCTAATATCTGTCTGTAATCAAGATTCTGATTCCGGAATTATATCCGACATAACGCTGATTTTCAGTGCAAACATTCTTTATTGCAGGAGTTCAGCAGACAGGCAGACGGCCCACCTGATGGAAAGCGGTTACCATCGTCTATGAATATTTGCAACACCAAAAGTGCTACAAATGCGCTGCTGCTCTCTTAAGGGAGACTGGAACCTGGTCACTAATGCCGAAACGCTACTCAAGGTTGTTATGGCGACATACTCTAGACCAGAGGTGGTAGCTATCCAGTCGGGCAAATGTCCTAACACCTGGCTGTCGGTTGTTTAGTCGCCTCTTACGACAGGCCGCCCGGCCGCAGGAAATTGTATTCATTATCCGTTCCTGCATGGCTGATTTCTTTTCCGTGTGGCATGATATCAAAAAGTTACGATTTGTTTTGTTCTTTATATAATAGTTTTAGAAAATGTTCAAATATCCATGTCCTACGGAACCTAATATATTAAGTCTGCCTTCTTAATCCTCGTGTTAAGAACCCATAAAGGCAGGTAAATGACAACTAAATGTATGATCGGAACATACACGTGCCGTCGCAGCTCGGTACTGCAACGAGGTAATAAATAACCCTTGCCGTATGGATGATGTATGAAGTTAGATATATAGATAAACAAATGTATGACAAAAGTTGCAAAGTTAATCAGATCGAATATGTTAAGATATACAGTGTAAACTCCATGTAACGTCACTCGATTTAAAGACAAACTCCCTTAAGCGTCCAAATCTCTTGGCTTTGGTTGGTTTAGCTTGTCTTCCATAGACCTGGAAGATGTCGTGGGATGAGAGTAGTCTCCAGGCAGTAGAAGAGGCCTGTGTGCGAGGCCCCCGCCTGCTAGGGCATGCGGAATTGGGACACCCGTTTTCCTGTAGCCCTGGCATAAGGCGCAGGACGGAACACCCAGGGGTTTTAGTGGGTATCCCTAACTGGTGAGTGCGAACCGTAATACACAATTCTAGTGCCTCCTACCAGTTGCAGT
This sequence comes from Dendrolimus kikuchii, assembly GCA_019925095.2. Lineage (NCBI taxonomy): Eukaryota > Metazoa > Arthropoda > Insecta > Lepidoptera > Lasiocampidae > Dendrolimus > Dendrolimus kikuchii. Next base: position 20,280,174 of record CM034405.1, on the reverse strand, counting down.
TGTGAGTCTAAACCATCCGGGGACCCACTCAAATACACACAAAAAATTACATTCAAATCGGTAAAGTCTATCTTAAGTTTTTTATTTTTTTTATTGCTAGAGTACAGCAGACAGGCTGATGGCCCAACTGTGATGGAAAGTGGTTAGTGTCGCCTATAAACATTTGCAACACTAAAGGTGCTAACAATGTGCTGCTGTACTCTTAAATGGGGCTGGAACCTGACCAATAATGCCGGAACACAACTCAAGATTGTTATGGCGACGTACTCTAGATCAGGGGTGGTAGCCATTGAGACGGATAAATGCCCTATCACCTGGCAAAGTTATGAGTGGAAAAACATTGCTACGATTAATTTTTATTTATATAGAAAAAGAAGATATCACAGAAGGAGAATTGCACAAATATTTACGATGCCTCAAGTATCTGCTCATGAATGTTTAACAGCTCTTGAGCTATTAGCTTACGGGCGCCGCGGCCTTTACGTGAGAGATTTGTCCTTACTCGGGACGCGATCTTAAACTGTAAACAGACTCACCTGGCTTATCAAGGTCGCTTAGGAAGTCCTCAGTGTCAGTATAAGCGGTGGTGTGGCCCAGCGCAGCCAGCACCGCCAGCCAGGCCCAGCCGGTGGCACCGGTTCCACTCCGCCGCATCACTAACACTTCAACATAATTACACTACACACGGTAACACTTCACTACAACACTTTGAGTCAGGAGTATCTCAGGGTTTTGAGGTACCTGAAAAGATTGAAACTCGCATTAGAATTACAGCAGGGAGAGAGAAAGCATACAACATCTTGCAGCTGAGCGCTAAGTCAAGTACTAGTTCGCCTATCTCATGGCTACCACCCCTGGACTAGAATGTGTATCCATAACAAAATAAAACCTTGAGTTCTGATCCGGCATCAGTGGCCAGTTTCCCTACGAAGACGACAGCATTGGTAGCACCTTTAGTGTTTTAAATATCCATACGCCAGAGTAACCACTTTCCATCAAAGAGCCGTTCCTATATCTTACTATACATTCCCTTGCCTTACCATCGATTGAATTTTAACATCAGATGTGTGGAGCTTGCTTATGTATTGTAATCAAGCAATCAAAAATTCTAAGAAAAATGACTATAACTATATGATGTATGAATGCAAAAGTGGATGCATGCAGAAGTCGTGGAAGGCCACGACACACTTTCCATGATCAAATTGATCGTGTACTAGCAGAAGGTGATGTTTTTTTTTTTTTTTTTTTTTTTTTTTTTTTAAATGAGACAATTCTACGGACTCTAAAGTTCCGTACCTTTTTTAATTTGAAGTTTATTAGTTGTATTGGTTTGTGTCTTTTTATTGCGCTGATAACATTGTTCTTTTTTTTTATTATTGTATTAAAGTTGACGACATAGACACGGGTGGTGCTTATTGATTAATTTCTTAATCTCTAAGTATTTTATGTTATATGACATTTTTTTTTTTTATTATTGTTTGCTATTTGTATATTGGTTTATAGATGTATTGGACTTATTATATTACTTATTCTAACTTGTGTAGTGTTGCTGTTATAAAGTGGGTGTGGTGTTTGGCGTGTGTGGAGTCTTAGGTGCTAATATTATTATGCTATTCTTAGGATATGTATATTTTTTTTTTCTTTACTTTTTTTGGTTTTTTTTTGTTTTTTTGTTTTTTTTTTGTTTTTTTTTTTTTTTCCCTTAAAATGTACATTACAAGTAGTCTTAAAAATAGCTTATTGTAATACATTTTGTTGTTTTTTATTTATTTTTGTGTCAGGGTGGAATTTTTGTTTGATGGAGGTGATGTTAGGAGCCTTAAGAACAGACGAGCGTGCATGACAAGAGTTATGAATGTCAAAGAAGCAAGTGATGTGTGTAAGAATAAGCCTAAATGGCGCTCTGTTGTTCGTGCCTACCCCGCAAGGGAACTAGCGTGAAGTTATGTATGTATGTATGTATGTATGAATGACATACAAGTACAGACGGACAAACAGACACACCGACGAATATTAAGATTGTTAATTCAATCTTTCTTATCTATACTTATGACAAAATGTCTTCGGAACCCAAAAATTTTTCGCTGAGAATTATTCCATGTTGTTTTGTTATTAACATATAAGCAACGTAATACGTCGCAATTTTTCAAATAAACGATTATTTTCTTTGATTCTATTTTTACCAGAATGGCTACAGAAGCCTAAAAATAAATTTAATTTCATAACAAAAATTCCCATGTTAATTTGCTTTGCATGTCGGTGTCTAAAGACAGATTTACTTCTTTTTTTGACACCAGGTGGGTAGTCCTATCGTTCCACTCTGGCTTTTCTTAATACGGCAAAGTTTAATATAACACTAAACAAAGGTTTTCGAAGGAAAATTCCTGACGCAAAAAACAAACCCAAGTTATATAAAGAATCCTCAGGAGGATCTCATAAATTACTATTCCTATGTAATCAACAATTTTCTATGCGATAGCTCACAAAAGGAAACTCACTCGAAGCAAAATGAACTCTGTTACAATCAGTTTACGTTATGTTTTTCAACAAATTAAGCTTCCAAGGAAAGCAAATACGGATACCGGATACTTACTGAAATTCTTTGAAATAATCTCGATTAAAAATATCGACATTTTGCAAAACATAACGCTTTGGTCTCAGAATTGAAAGGTCGTGAAATAAAACAGATATCAAAAGTATTTTTTTTACGCATGATGATTGGATGACTGTATCAGTCGTTTTAACTGAAATCTATTCTAATTTTGATTGCGAAGTTGGAAAACAGGCAGATGACCCAACGGATGGAAAGTGGTTAATATCGCGTATAGACGTTGGCAATACTAGGGGCGAAGTCAACGCGTTGCTAGTCTAGGACGGGATAGAAGGATAAAACAAGAGGAATCAAATAAGAGGATGGACTAGGGAAATGGTTCATTAGAACTCTCAGTCATCGCACGAAACACAACTATCTTACTGCTAATCGTTTCATGCCGACATTATGAGAACGTGATATCACACGATCGAGACGATTCGATATAATCGAGATAAGAAATCCAGCATGGCTCTACTACGTCAATTTCAAGACAACCCATCGGGAACTTGTCGAGTTTTGCAGCCAGAAATATAGAGAAGCTAAATTGATGCTCGGCTTTAAAGCCTTTAGCATCGCCGCAAGGTAGCAAGTCTGTCGGTTCTCTATCGGATACACTTCGGAGAGTGTGCTATGGAACTTTACGACTTGTTCCACCATCCGCTTTCTATCATCGGATGACCAGACGCATCGGTTCGCATCATCTTTATATGGTGGAGATATCATTGTTAGAAGTAAACGTTTTTCCTCCAGCTTTTTTTGTGCACACCGCTGTCGAGTGGAACAATTTGACGGATTTTGTGTTCCCGGATTCATGTAAATCAGTGGTCTTCAAGTCACGAGTAAATAGGTATCTACTAAGTAAGCGGGTTCCATCCTAGATCACATCGTCACTTACCATCAGGTGAGATAGCTATCAAACGCGAACCTATACCATGATAAAACAATTATTTACATCGAATATTGTAAGTTTCTGGCGAGCATTGATTCTGACAACAAATTGACGCCACTGTTAGCGATAATCCCGTCGTGGTCCCTGAAATGGGATGACAGGTGGCAAACCGGTGTCAGGCCAAGGCCGTGAGCGATACAAATAGTTAATCCTCAATATTCAGTAAATTTAAATACTTTCTGCTCTAAACTAAATTGGCCTATAGCGTTGACTTTTGGAGAATCGCATAGGAAATTATTACATGTCTAGACATTCTGCTAGTTGTAAGACACAGCATAAAGTTCCACTTTGCCATGTCTTGAGCAGCACATTTTTAGCACCTGTGTTGTTGCAAATGTTCCAAGAGTGACGGTCACCACTTTCCATCAGATGGACTTCTACTACTACTTCAGCGATATAAACGTTTTTGTAGTTTTTTTTATTGCAAAGTTAGCGGGCAGGCAGACGGCCCACTTAATGATCAGTTGTAATAAGTCACTTATAGACTTTTGGAACACTAGGGGCGAAACTAAAGCATTGCCAGGCTTTAGGATACGACAGGAAGGTTGGAATATAATGCTCGCGACCGGGCAGCAGATAAACTGGACCCGCCCGCACACAAAGCCTGGAGAGGAGGGAGGCGCACTGATCTGTCGCCTCTCAACTAAAAGTGAGACTCGAGGTAGCCGGAGAGACCTGGCTCTCCGGCTACTAAATAAATGGTGGGGCCAACCCGTAAAGGGGCCGGCTGTCGTCCATCCGGGTGGGATGTGAATGCGCAAGCGAGCCCCTGGAAAAGGGACCTTCGAGGATCGGACAGGGGTTTTAGTCTGTATTCCAATATTTTTTTTATTACGTAAGTTCACCAGACAGGCAGATGGCCCACTTAAAGGAAAGCGATTACCATCGCCTATGGACATTTGCAACACCAAAGGCTACCAATGCGCTGCTACTCTCTTAAGGCAGATTGGAACTTGGTCACTAATGTCGGAACACAGCTCAAGGTTGTTATGGCGGCATACTCTAGATCAGGGGTCCTAGCCATCCAGTCGGGCAAAAAACCCTACCACCTGGCTGTGGGTTGTTTTGTCGCTTCTTACTACAGGCCGCCCGGTCGCAGGAAATTGTATTCTTTCTCCGTTCCTGCATGGATAAATTCCTAACTACCCTAGATGCGGTGTGGCAATAGTACTTCATACGTAAGGTGCTAGTGCCACCCCGACCTGGTGAATCCCACACACGGGATTCCCTTCGCGTGGCTTATGGTCCTCAAGCGGATTTCTCCTGTATTATTACGTTATACGCCGATATTATGTGAGAGCGTAGTATCATACCACGTAATGTTGTGTTAAATTTAAGTAACGTATCTATATAATAAAACTACGTTTTAACGGTTTTAAGCGCGGTAATTTTATTTGATTTTGGTTTTTCCGACGTTTCGGCCACTTTTCGATACGATAAAGTCTCTGCATTTCTAGATCATCTCAATTCCTTTAGCAGTAATATTAAATTTACTATGGAACTAGAGGCAAATAATAAATTAGCTTTTCTGGATGTGCTCATCCTAAGGAACCCTGACAATACTCTTGGTCATACGGTGTATAGGAAACCTACCCATACAGATAAATACCTTAATGGTTCGTCTCACCACCATCCTAGTCAGTTAGCTACCGTGGGCAAATCTTTGTTTCAGAGAGCACGGAAAATTTGTGACGAGAACCACATAGCTGGAGAGCTTCAGCATGTCAAGCGAGTTCTACAACGCAATCAGCTGAAGACTCCACACCAACGTCACAAAGGCCCCAAACCACCTACAGTTGAGCGGTGCCCTGCTACCCTACCCTACATCAAGGGGGTCACAGACAGAATTGGTCACATCCTCAGGCGAGCTTCAATCAAAACATATTTCAAGCCGCAGAAAAAGATTACCCAATTTCTGAGACCTGTGAAATGCAATATCCCACTCCAGGATGCAGGGGTTTACAAGCTTGATAGTGAGTGTGGATTGTCATACATTGGGCAAACAAAGAGGAGCATAAAAACACGAGTAAAAGAACACATTGCTGACATGAAACACACAAGGTCTACGAAGTCTGCGATCAGTGAACACACGCTGGATAAACCCAACCACTACATCAGATTCGATAACCCACAAATCCTCGCGAAAGAGAATCGTTTCATACCTAGAATGATGCGTGAGGCTATTGAAATCAAAAAACACCCAAATTTCAATAGAGAAGATGGTTGGCAAGTACCACCTGTTTGGGATCCAATTATCAAAACTATTAAGACCCAAACCCAGCAAAAACCAGCTGCCAGACCTCAAGACACTGTGAGCTCTTTTTGCGTACAACGGAACACAAACCAACTTGACTGATAATTACTTTTATTTTTTCCTTCCACCCATTTTAATATTATATAAAATTATTAGAGCTAGGCATGTTTGCTGAAGAGTTTCTTGCGCCGCTTCTTCTCTTCAAGCCATAACATGTTGCGAAGCGGTAGTAAATTAGATTAGGCTCCCATAGATTAAATAATAACCATAAACAAAATTAAAATTAAATAATTAAAATTAATAAGTTGGCGGTAGGCTAAATAAAACTTTAACAATACTCGTTGACACTTGACATCTTTGTCTTCCGTGATCACGGCCACTGAAAAGTGGCCGAAACGTCGGAAAAACCAAAATCAAATAAAATTACCGCGCTTAAAACCGTTAAAACGTTATTATGTATACAAGTCGCGAAAACTTAAGAAAACGTATCTATACTAATATTATAAAGCTGAAGAGTTTGTTTGTTTGTTTAAACGCGCTAATCTCAGGAACCGCTAGTCTAATTTGAAAAATTCTTTCAGTGTTGAATAGCACATTTATCGAGGAAGGCTATAGACTATATTACATTTTCAAAAAAATTAGGGATCCTTATTAAAAGTCCAATAATGTAACCCAAGGTGTAAAAAAATGACCCGAAAAAAACCTTACACGGCGTGCGCTGTGAAAACTATTGATTATAGAACAAAACAGTCTACTACCACTTTGCAGAACATATAATTGTCTATAAAAAATATTGAGTAACCATATGTCTAGTAGTTATCTCACAATAAGTGTTTTCTTTTATTTTTTTAAATAATTAAAATGCCGTCGCTTCAAAATCTCTTTATTTTGTACCTTGGTATTAATCCTTATCAAAATAAATTCACTCCATATTCAAGACGAATTCAATACGTTTCTAGAACTTTTGGAATTATTCAATTTGGACGTTTCAAAAGATATCGCGATATTTAAAATATAAATTGGTTTTGCTTACAATGACTCAGAATGTGTGACATCCGGCTGTTTACCCGAAACCTGTTTTTGTCTCTTTCTGTGTCAGTGTAACTTGAAACTTGTTTGACCTTTTATAGAGATGATCCATGGAGTGATCGTTCACTTTTTTTTTTGTTTTGAGGCGAGGGAAAATGCTTAACCGATTTACGCACAAACTGGGTCGTTGCTAGGGGAACGACACGCGTCGGTCGGGGGCGATAACACTGCAGCAATAGTATGCTCTTGGCAGCGCTCCGTCCGCGATCGACGTCACAGAATAGTGTGGAAGACTCCGAGCGAGCAACCCCAATACCCACTAAAAACCCCCTCCTCCCTGACGACCCTGCGCTTTGAATGTGTTGGAAAGGCTGAGATTTAGAACATAGTTACGCCCAGCCGATCCAGCGCAATAAAGTGCCTGGAGTGTGCCCTGGGAGAACACACCCCACTTCGTAGTGCGGGGGTAGAAGGTCCTTTGCTCTCCTAGCAAGCTAAAGGCCCCCCGCGGTAGTTCACTTTTTTTATTACATCATCTGTGGTCAACTGACCTTATATTTATTTTAACCTTGTTTCGCGGACGACGTTGCGGGCACAGCTAGTATACAAATAATAAACAAAACAACATCTTTGTTCTAAATTCAAGCATTTAGTACATTTGGTGGCCAGTACTATGCAGCACCAAATAAAAGCTATTTGTTGAACATTCCAACACCTATAATATATTTTTCAACACACTTCCTCATAAAGTGGCTCTATGGTCACCGCAATTAGGCACAGAATGACACCCATAATCAAACTGTGAGTAAAAAAAATTATAACTCGCTAGTGAGTTATAGATTTTTTTTAAATTTTATTGGTTGAGTTGCTTTGTTTTTAAAAAAGTTTTTATTCAAAAAAAAAGATCGTGTTCTATAGAACAAATAAATTAATGTTCCTATTGCTTGCTCACTTCATGCAACTTCTTATTTAAATAGATAATTTTAACTCGTACGTGTTTAATAAATAAAACTTTCACTCATATATAACTTTTTTTATCTACTAAATAAAATGAGTTTTTGTTGTTATTTTATTCACAAGTGTGTTGAAAAACGTCGTATGATACACGTGTGTAAGAAGGCAAGAGAATGAATCGTAAGACATTGATTGATAGAGAGCAAAAATCACGATATGTAAAATAACAAAATGATCTTGTAAGAAAAATGAATGTAATTAATTTGAAGTGTAAATACATTAGCTAATGTTTATTTATTGTCTTTGAACGCAAAGTATTGTTTCTCAGAAACCGTTATACAACTACCAAAGAACTTCCAATGAACACGGTATCTGCTGCTTGAGTACAAGTTATAAAGCTATGGTCCCATTGTCACCGGTATGAAATAAATTTATAATTTTACTAATTACCATAAGAGTTAAAATTTTCAACTCTAGCCTACTATTTCATCCATAAACAGTACACAAACCACGGGTTTAATCCTTAAAAGAGTTAAGTAATCCCTATTAATATTATAAATGCGAAAGTAACTCTGTCTGTCTGTCTGTTCCGTTTTCACGGAAAAACTACTGGACCGATTTGGCTGCCGAGAATGAACATAGGATATTTTTTATCCCGAAAAATGGGATAGTTTCCGGGATAGAAATATATTTGTCTTTTTGTTTGTTATCCTTTTATGGAACGACTATTGGACCGATTTGGCTGAAACTCGGTACATATATAATTTGAATACCGAGAGTGGCCAAGGGATGCTTTTTATCCCAGATAAGGGGATACATTTTGGGATAGATTTATGTTAAGTTTATCCCGGAAACTAGGACTGGTTTTGCGATTTTGTCCACTGGGTCTACTGGGTCCATTGGGTCCACTTGGTCCACTGGGTTCACTTGGTCCACTGAGTTTACTGGGTCCACTGGGTCCATATGGAACACTTAGCCTACTGGGTCAACTGGGTCCACTGGGCCTACTGGGTCAACTGGGTCCACTGGGCCTACTGGGTCCACTTGAACGACTGGGTCCACTGGGTCTACTTGGTCCGCTGGACTCACTGGGTCCACTTGTATGAAATATTTGTATTTGTGTAATTTTGAAATTGATTCTTGTTGTGACAAGAGCTATGAATGTCAAAGAAGCAAGTGAGGTGTGTAAGATTAAGCCTGAATGGCGCTCTGTTGTTCGTACCTACCCCGCAAGGGAACAGGCGTGAAGTTATGTATGTTTGATTCTTATTGTTATGGCTAATTATCTGTGTACCTACTGTTTATAAAAGATTTTTTTTTTATGCAGTAAAGAGAGAAAAAGAGTAAAAAAAAATGAAACGTTTGCGTCTCGGGACATCCGACAGAAGTGATAACTTAGCTTGCCTACCGCTGCTGTATGCGTAAGAGAAAGGGAAGCCAGACAGACTGGCGCCGTAACGCGTTACGTAACGAAGCGGTTTTCCCGTCCCATAAGAAGTTACCACTTTAATATATTTAACGGGGTTTATCGAGACATAGCCAAACATCTGGTGGATGTCTCACCTCACCAAGAGACTGGTTTATACCTCAAGCAACGCATTAGCGTTGCTATTCAGCGTGGCAATGTGGCCAGTCTTTTGGGCACGTTTCCAACTGACAGCGGTCTGGTATTAGATTTTATAGTTTAATTTAATTTGTATATATAGTTTAATTTATAGTAAAGTTTAATTTATTTATAATTTAGTTTATTTTTAATATTTAGTTGTATTTTTTTATGTTAGTTTAGTATATTTTATCATGCACACTAATATTTCACAAGTTATTAATATTGAACTACAAGAAAGTGTTGGTTCATAAATAACGTAAAACAAGAATTTTTATAATTTAATCTTTTATAGTTTCAGTTTATATCCGGGATTTAAAAAAATACGCCTAGTGAAACGAATACACTCAGTAAAAACGTATGATCGCTTTGTCGATCTTTATCATTATCCTGATCTGATCTTTGATTAGTTGCGCTGATATGTAGCTTATTATATTACACAATTTAGTTTATAATTTGCAAGACGTGTCATGCAGATACCACAATGGAGTTTGGGGTATCGAATCAATTTGGACGCTGACTTAAAATTAAATAAATAAGTCAGCATACATATATTGTACATTCCCCAGTAAAATAAGGTATGCCTGTGTAATGTGCAAATTATAATTGACAAATCACGTACGGATCCCAGATAACCAGACCATAGTAAATAACGGAAGTTGTATAAGAAATTTACCATTCTAAGAATTAAATTCAGAAACTCTGCGTTGCAATACACTAGACTCCTATCCAGTTTACTTTTTAACTGTCTCTGTATTGAGGCCAACAAAAAATTGTTGAATAGAGGCCATTAGTTAGTAGTAAGTTATAGGTACTTTTTTTATTTATTTTTTATTTCGTTGTTTTGTTAGGGTATATCATTGTATAATTCTTATATATTTTTGTTTATTAATGTAATAGTTCAAAGTTACCCACAAACTTGGGGTCTTAGGACATATGAGATTTTGAAGGTGGGCATTGAAAACCAGTGCTGTGTCGGAACATGTTTCGGCACAGCGAAAGACTGAGTCCCAACCTCATTTCATGAATTGCGGCTTTCATTTATTGTTATTTTCTTATCAGTTTGTATTGCGTAAGTCGCAGTTAGAAATAAATATTTTCTTTCTTGCTTTCTTTCATTAGAAAGTGTCAAAATTAAATCGCTGACACTCGAACCCCACCCTAAAGAAAGTATATACATACGCACATAACTTCACGCCAGTTCCCTTGCGGGGTAGGCACGAACAACAGAGCGCCATTCAGGCTTATTCTTACACACCTCACTTGTTTCTTTGACATTCATAACTCTTGTCATGCACGCTCGTCTGTTCTTAAGGCTCCTGACATCACCCTCCGCTAGTACACGATCAATTTGATCACTTTTGCATTGTATATCTGTTTAGTCATTCTTTCATCATGCCCGAACCACCGGAGCATTCCTTCCCTTACCTTCACCCCGACACTCTCTTTCAGACCAACTCTCTTTCTTACTTCGGTATTACGGGCGCGGTCCGCGAGCGTCACTCCGCAGATTTTGCGCGAAAGAAAGTGTTATAATAAAAACGCTCTTACTCAGACCCCACCGTAACCCCGTACCATTGAACACGTTACATAAAATAATTACATGCGAAAATAATTTTCCGACGCTGTATACATAAAGGGAGTTCATTACAACATCTTCATACATAATTTATATGTAATTACAAACTGCTGTTATTCCACTAGGAAGGCGAACGGAGACGCGGTATTTGTGGAGTACTCACCCTGATGAATTATTAATTTTCCAAACTCCATGTATAAATAATGGGAAATCTTCGCGAATTTTGTGATCTAAATAAACAGTAGTTTTTATTTTTAACCGACTTCGAAAAGGAGTTTATCCGTGCAGGAACGGAGAACGAATACAATTTCCTGCGTTGGGGCGGCCTGTCGTAAGAGACGACTTAACAACCCACAGCCAGGTGGTAGGGCATTTGCCCGACTGGATGGCTACCACCCCTGGTCTAAAGTATGTCGCCGTAACAACCTTGAGTTGTGTTCCGGCATTAGTGACCAGGTTCCAGTAACCGCTTTTCATCAAGTGGGCCGTCTGCCTGTCTGCTGATCTCCTGCAATAAATGAAAAAAAGGAGAAAGTTCTCATCTGTATGTTTGTTACGCGATTTATCCGTTAATTGCGGACCGATTTTTCAATATTTTTTATTAATACTACTGAGGTGGTCCCATTATCACCAAGTCAGGATCTGATGAATGGAGCCCAGGGCAATCGAGAGCAACCCTCGAATATTATAGGCACGTATAAGATTATTTATATATTTTATCTAAAACTATTCAAGTAATTGCGTAACTAAAAAGTAGAAAAAAAAACAAAACCGACTTCAAAATTAATAAAAAGCAAAACTTAGATACTTTCAACAACATCTTGAAGTCTAACTAACTAACTAACTAACTAACTCCGTTGGCTCAGGGACCCAAAGTGAGTCTTGGCCTCCGAAACGAGAGCACGCCAGTTTCCTCTGTCCTGCGCAGTGTCTTGCCAATTGTGGGCTTGTAGTGCGGTCAGGTCAGCTTCCACTTTATCCTTCTATCGATACTTGGGACGACCAACCGGTCGTCGACCGACTGGTCGCCCCAAGTATGCTTTCTTCACTCCCCTATCCTCCTCCATCCGCTCTACATGACCGAGCCAGCGCAGACGGTGAGATTTTATCTCCCCAATTTCTTCTATTTCGGAGTTGGTTCGGACCCTCCAGCTGCCATCTTCGTTTATTGCTGGGGCCAAGATTTTTTTTTTTGAAAAATCTTGGGCACATCTTGAAGTCAGTGTAAGATAATACATATAAATAAACAACAACAAATTTGTAAAATATAGTAATTATTATGTTTTACTTCGCACCGACTTCAAGACGTAATTTTTATTCTTTTAAGTTTGAAGTCGATTTTGTGTTATTTAAAAAATAATAATGAATCTTCTCTGTACACCAATCCATGGAGACGTGCTTTTCGAGAATACTCTTTTTTTTATTGTAGGAGTTCAGCAAACAGGCAGACGGCCCGCCTGATGGAAAGCGGTTGCCATCGCCTATGGACATTTGCAACAGCAAAGGTGCTACAAATGCGCTGCTGCTCTCTTAAGGGGATACTGGAACCTGGTCACTAATGCCGGAACACAATGCAATGTTGTTATGGCGGCATACTCTAGACCAGGGGTGGTCGCCATCCAGTCGGGCAAATACCCTACCACCTGGCTGTGGGTTGTTTTGTCGCCTCTTACGACAGGCCGCCCCAACGCAGGAAATTGTATTCTTTCTCCGTTCCTGCACGGATACTCAGCGGAGTTTTAATTCCTTTTACACAATAATAAACAACATTAAAAATTCACGCGTTGAGAAACGTTGCCGAAATTAGGGCCATTAAAAAGATGCATTATACGGGCCGAACAACAAACGGCGGGCGGCTAAAATGGCGCAACTCTCAAAAGTGATAAACTCCGAAAAATAAAATTATACAAACTGCACAAATGTTCCTCAGACGGGCGGCAAGATAAATGGCTTAATCCTCTTTATCGCGAGGAAAAAAGTCACGGCGATAACAAAGAAAAAAAGAGAGATTTTAAATGACTATAAATTCACAGGGGTCCCTCCAGGAAACCCTTCTAAGAAAATACAGCTGTTTTTGCGCAGTAGCTCATGCCGGGCTGGTTTTAAATATAAATTCCCTAAAGGCGTTGGTTATGTCCTAGGGCTAAGAGTTATTTGCTACTTCGGAAAAATTCGCAGTTGCCTTATTCAACCAACGCCCTTGAAACGTGAAGAATTATTCATTAAATACATGATATTTTTTTTTTAATTTTATGGCTTGGCAGCTAGGCTTTCAAGCCAGTAGTTTCTTCATTTTCTTAAGCCTATGTGTAGCACAGCTGAACTGTAGGTAATCAGCTAGTGCCATTCGTCGGAGTTCTTGTGACAACTCGAAAGGCCACATTTGACTATACAGTTCACATTTCTCACAAAACACATAATTACCACTGAAAAACTATCAATATCCTACAACTATTGTTCATTTTAGAGTAATTTTACACATTTTTAGAAAATAAAACTGCACAGCACAACATCTTCTTTCAGTTGCCGCCAAAAACTCCCTCTGACATACATCTTCTGTCACGCCGCATATCATATGACCTTTCACACAATCCATCCATCTTTTTTTGGTCTACCTTTAAATTTGTACCCATCCATCTTGTAGTTCAACGATCTGTCCTGTCCGTCTTTGTCGGGATGCTCATATTCTGTCCCTTCTATATAATGTACTATTTAATCCTAAAGCTCCTCCTTATCTCGAGGAGCGTTTTAAATATCTACACCTTAGTCATACTCATAACCTCAGATCATCGGAAAACATACGTCTGGAAACACCTGTAAATCACTCGCGATTTTACAATAAATCCTTCACAGTTCATGCAGTGTGCCTGTGGAATGCGCTACCTGTGGAAATCAGGCGTGCCCAGTCTCTTCAGGCGTCCAACGGATTCGAGAAGGATCATTACCTCGGGCTCTAAAGTCAATCATAACATCTTCTTCTTTTATCCGTGCAAGAACGGAGAAAGAATACAATTTCCTGCGGCCCGGCGGCCTGTCGTAAGAGGCGACTAAACAACCCACAGCCAGGTGGTAGAGTACTTGCTCGACTGGATGGCGACCACCCCTGGTCTAGAGTATGCAGCCATAACAACCTTGTGTTGTGTTCCGGCATTAGTGACCAGGTTCCAGTCTCCCTTAAGAGAGCAGCAGCGCATTTGTAGCACCTTTGTTGTTGCAAATGTCTATAGGCGATGGTAACCAACCGCTTTCCATCTAGTGGGCCGTCTGCCTGTGTGCTGAACTCCTGCAATAAAAAAAATAAAAAAAAGTCTTCATCTGTCCCATATTTACGTAATTCTATACGTTATTAATTTGATTATTATTTATGTATATATCAATATATGTATATTTTTGTCTTATTTCTATGTCTATTATACTTGCCATTACAAAATTTTATATATATATATATAATTTTATTTATATTTATTTTTAATCTAGTTACATTGCAAAACCCACATGTTACACAATTTTTCTCTAATCCATCCTAAGGTTGTCTGGAAGAAATTGCTTTTAGTGATAAGACCGCCTATTGTCTTCTGTACTTAAACTTCTTAAATTGTATCTTAATGTTATGCAATAAAGTATATTCTATTCTATTCTATTCTTATTGTCACCTGACTTTCATCCCTCCTCATTATATGCCCATACCAACTTAGTCTTCTTCTTCTCAATGTGCTGTTCACTGAACTGATAAGAAAAAACTATTTTGTATTTATAAAGAGTTTTTAAATATCTTTTTATATAGCTCGCGGACTGATCTGTTGCCGCTTCAATAGTGCGACGTATTTTCTCTACGCTCATGGATTATCAGGATATCGTCCTCTACGTTTGACATGTGGGTAGGTGCAGCGATTACATGGAGTTATTATAGACTTTATTAGAACTATACAATCACGTATAACACAGGTACAAATATAACCTAACACAACAAGTCTAAACGTAATCGAGAAGGTCTTAAACACGCAAAGTCCGTCACTAATAGATTACCGAATGTACATACGTCTCGCTTTGATCGTAGTTCTCGCTCGACTGCTCCTCCCTCAGCCAAGACATCTTTTTATATTGCACAAATGCAATATTCCCCTATCGTAGTTGACTTAATCCGCCACACCTGGCTAATGACTTGCTCGCAAACGGCCATAAAAGAATGTGCTGTGTTCTAGAAACATATGCCACTAAATAAGTAAACAAAAGAAGACGATCATAAAAGATTACAATTAGTTTAAACGCCGACAGGTAATAAAATGTGTTTTGTTTCAGATATGCAGGTGGAATTTGTTTTTGTCGGGACCTGAGTTGTAACACTATATTAACTCTTAACCTAAATCACTGTTGATGTATATTTTAAAACAATTAAACTTCAGAGTTTATCTTGTAACAATTACCTACCTAGCTAAGTAGTATTGATTGTCGAAACAATCTGAATTGGTTATACATACATATATACATACATAACTTCACACCAGCTCCCTTGCGGGGTAGGCACGAGCAACAGAGCGCCATTTAGGCTTATTCTTACACACCTCGCTTGCTTCTTTGAATTGGTTATAAATAATGTATATAGCACATACATTGTTGCGTAAGGTTAATATAATGTTTCCTGAGTTTCTAAGTCTCAGCCTTTCCTACATAAAAAACGCGGGGCACATGGGAGGAGGGTGGTTTTAGTGGGTAGTGGCTGTTGCCCGTGTAACTTCTCTGAGTCTCCACAAAAGCTGGCTTGATTAGTGTTCGGATTGCCCCTTATCAAAGGGGAAAGCCTTCATGATCAACTATGGTCTAATCCCTTGCAAAGGACCCAGTATTGTGCGTAAATAGCATTTTCCCCGCCTTAATAAAAAAAAATGTTTCCTGAGTGAATATTTAAATATGGTAAAGGTTTTAACTTTTCTGCTGTACATTAAAGTGTGACTAAACAGATATACAATGCAAAAGTGGATGGATGCAGAAGTCGTGGAAGGCCACGACACACCTTCCATGATCAAATTGATCGTGTACTAGCGGAGGGTGATGTCAGGAGCCTTAAGAACAGACGAGTGTGCATGACAAGAGTTATGAATGTCAAAGAAGCAAGTGAGGTGTGTAAGAATGGGCCTAAATGGCGCTCTGTTGTTCGTGCCTACCCCGCAAGGGAACTGGCGTGAAGTTATGTATGTATGTATGTATTTATTAAAGTGTTATCTGGGATAGACCATCTGCCTATCTGCCAGCTTTGCAGTAATAAAAAAAACCCTAGCTAAATATTCACGGAACCCTGAAAGTATCGCTGTAATACAAGGACGTACTTTTAATTACTGTGCAAACAAATTACAAGAATAAATAAGAAAAACCCACGGATACGTAACAGAACAATAAATAATCCCGAAGCGGAAGTAGAAAAAAACACCGTAAGTACCGAAAAACCGCAGAGATAATAACCAAGATAATGTCCTAACGCCATATAATTTATAGTATAGACCATATCTCCCTGTAAGTGGGGTGTAATTGAAACAGAATGATTTATTTCCAACGCCCACTGGGGGAGGTACAGGGTAAACATTTCACACCCCCCCAACCCCCCCCCCCACCCCAAGACCCACCCCATGAAAATAGATAAATAACATGTAACACGAGACTTTATCAAACTTTATCAAAATGGTTGTGCTCGCGTCATAACATCGGGCTATATACTTCCCACAGCTGGCCTCAAGTCTTGTAGTAGTAGGAGAATCGTGTAGTGGACATAAATTACTAAAAATTCTGAGATATTCCGGAGTTTATTTTCTTGCTAGAATAGAATAGAATATCATTTATTGCATAAACTGTCACATACTCGACGGCCTCTGTGGTTGAGCGGGCTAAGCCTTTGCCGGCGTAGCACACTGCAACTCAAAGGTTCTGGGTTCGATTCCTGGTATAGTAAATTTCAGAAATGTATTTTCTCCGTTATTTACTATGGTCTGGGTATATGGGATCGGCCCCAGGGTAGTCCGTTGTATATTACCCATAACACAAGCGTAACTTGCTTAATTTGGGGATATACAACAGGTGTGTTTGTCTGCCGATTATTTATTTATTTATTTATACATATAATTTAAAGATGTTGTGTTCTTTGTAGGAACGACAGTTTGTCCTTTGAAACGTGCAATACAGGCAGTTTATAATGTTGCCAGGCCATTATATACATACACATACATACATACATAACTTCACGCCAGTTCCCTTGCGGGGTAGGCACGAACAACAGAGTGCCATTTAGGCTTATTCTTACACACCTCACTTGCCTCTTTGACATTCATAACTCTTGTCATGCACACTCGTCTGTTCTTAAGGCTCCTGACATCACCTTCTGCTAGTACACGATCAATTTGATCATGGAAGGTGTGTCGTGGCCTTCCACGACTTCTGCATCCATCCACTTTTGCATTGTATATCTGTTTAGTCATTCTTTCATCATGCATTCTTTCCACATGCCCGAACCACCGGAGCATTCCTTTCCTTACCTTCACCCCGACACTCTCTTTCAGACCAACTCTCTTTCTTATTTCAGTATTACGAATGCGGTCCGCGAGCGTCACTCCGCAGATTGACGCCATTATATAATATTAATAATAATGCTAGCTTCTGCCCGCGACTTCGTCTGCGTGGAATAGTTTAAAAAAGGAAGTTAAAATAACCCCCCGATTTTGAAACATTCTTCATTGGTGCTCCGCTCCTATTGGGCTTAGCGTGATAATATATATAGCCTATAGCCTTCCTCGATAAGTGGACCATCTAACACTGAAAGAATTTTTCAGTACTTCCTGAGATTAGCGCGTTCAAGCAAACAAACAAACTCTTCAGCTTTATATATTAGTATAAGATAGTGCCTCCGGTATGGAAATTTTATGAAGAGTGAAATAAAACAAGTGTTAACTTAACATAATATAATAGCAGCCCATGAACGTTCCACTGCTGGGCTCGAGCTTCCCAGGTTATCTCGATGTGCAAGTTTCATCACGATGTTTTCCTTCACCGTTGTTAGAACGTGGTAATTGTAACAATATGCACATTAGGTCAGACAACTGCCTAAGTGGTGCATGCGTTCCGGCTAGGATTCGAATCTGCGCTCTCAGAGTTTCAGACGCGTATGCTAACCATTATGCTACCACGGCAATTTTCACTCAAAAACATTACATTTTTTTATTATACGATTTCGAACTTTAACGCAATGAAATAAGATCTAAAATAATATCCATTACTATAAGATATCTTATTTTGATTAGAAGGTCTAGCAACCGTTCTTATTCAGCCGCAGCACTGCATATTCAAACATAATCGTCGTACTTGAGGAGTAAAGTTTAGTCGTGCGTCGAAGCTGACACACATTTTTTTATAATAAATCTGTTGGAGGTGTCGATGTGTCGTACAGTGCGAATCTATGTTTAATGTTTTCAAGCAGTAATTACTAGGGTTGGGCCGAATGTGGTTTGAACCGAATACGAACTTCGGCCGAACATTCGGTTAAAACTAAATATTCGGCTGAACTTCGGTTTGATTTTGCCACGCCTTCTCAAGAGCACATCGTGACCTGTTGACAACGTCAACTTGACAACACCGAATTTTTGGCTTTTTTACTCCATAACCTGCCTCTAGTAAGTTTTAAGTATAAGTAGGTGAATAAAAGAATAGATTTTTAGATTTGATTGTAAAAAATCATCATTTTCATAATTCTACATTCATAATGTTTAATTCGTAAAAAGTGATTTCAATCAAAATTAGTTATAATTGCTGATGTCCATTAGACATGTTTTTTTAAATTCAAGTTACGCATTATTATTAAGCAGTTGCACTACTTACTTATGTTTCTTAGAGGAATAATAAGTTTATTTTATTTTTGTTTTAATTTGATGTCTATTTAATTAGACAAAGACTCAATCAAGAACTAATTTTATTTATTTTTTATCACTTTGCACGTTAAGATTTACATGTTTCTAACTAAAATAAATGACCATGAGTATATAGATGCTAATTTCCATATTACGGTTATGATAGATATGATTTCTATTAACTTCAGTCAAAATAGTGCAGTAGGTATTTTACTTTTTCCTTGCACCGAGTGTTCTGCATTTAAATCGAATTTCGGCCGAATGCCGAACTTCGGCTCAAGCTGCCGAAATTCGGTCAAACCGAATGTGAAACGAATTTCAGCCCATCCCTAGTAATTACTGAGACTGCTAGTACTGGAAAAGAATACAAAAGTTGAGAATATAAGATTCTTACATTACTGTTTTTCATGTTCTTTAAAATAAATAAAGTAGTTAAGAGGACTCTTGTTTAACTGGTTTTTAATAGAAGTAAAGTATCCATGAAACATCTTTGTTAGGAAATGAATGAAACGCCAATGTACGTATTAAACATTAAAGGGCCGCTTGCATAACGATTGCCTTTAAATAAAAAATAGTTAATCATACTAAACTGTCTAAATACGTTTTACACAAAACGTATTGACAGTTCCCTAAACATATTTAGCGGCAAATTTTGCGTTGTGAAAGATGCTAATTGTATTTAAGGGTACTAAATGCGTTTAGTATTTCTTAAATAAAAAACAACGTTATGCAAGCGGCCATAAAAATGCGTATATATTATATTGTATAGCATAGCAGAAGGTGATGTCAGGAGCCTTAAGAACAGACGAGCGTGCATGACAAGTTATGAATGTGAAAGAAGCTAGTGAGTTGTGTAAGAATAAGCCTAAATGGCTCTCTGTTGTTCGTGCCTAACCCGCAAGGGAACTTGCGTGAAGTTATGTATGTATTTATGTATAACATACTATTTATTCCCTCTACCCCTCCCTATCTCAAGGAAAGTTTCGAATTCCTCCATACTTCTCACACCCGCAACTTGCGCTCCTCTGATAATCTTACTTTAAAAATACCTGCACACGCTTCTACATTCTACACCAACTCCTTCGCTGTGCAGGCTGTTCGACTGTGGAACTCATTGCCCGAAAACATACGACAAGCAAAATCACTCCCCACTTTCAAAAAATTGCTAAGAGAATATTATCTTTCACTTTATTTAGTCTCCCTTAAGAGAGCAGCAGCGCATATGTAGCACCTTTGGTGTTGCAAATGTCCATAGGCGATGGTAACCGCTTTCCATCAAATGGGCCGTCTGCCTGTCTGCTGAACTCCTGCAATAAAAATAAAAATATTTCATATCAAATTGTACGTATTTTAATTTGTTAATATATTTATTAATATTGTATATATTGTATTAATTTATATAATATTGATATATTGATTATTGCTATTATTAATATTGTATAGCTATTGTTGTTGCTATACACATATTAATAATGTATATATTTGGATATATATATAATATTAATATGTGTTGTTATCTAGTTTCTTTTACTTAATTATATATGTATTGTGTAATATCTATGTATCCTATTAATTACATGTATTTGCTTTGCACACCACCGTCATACACTCTCGATTCACAGAATCCACGGCCCGGGTTGTCTGGAAGAGATCGCTCTAATGCGACAAGGCCGCCCTTTGCTCCTGCCTTGACACGATATGACTGTAAATGATTTACTTTAAGTGTATGTGGTGAACAGTAAAGTATTTTCTATCTATCTATATTTATAATTTTTACGCAATCTAAAATCTAGCACATGCTTAGACCACTAAACCGCAAGCACCGCCAAAAATATACTAATCGAAAACCTCTTAATTATCAATAAAATAGTAGTATAATAATAACCCAGGAATCCTTTAATCTAACTAAAATTCCGAAGGCCTTGGCAAATTAAATTTCGGATTAACACTCGAGCCCTTCGCTATCAAGATTAATCTGCCTTAGTTTCCCAGACATTTTACTAACCACATTTCAAAATGTGTTTGTATTTATAAGAGGGTAGATTCAAAGTTTTGCTGTGTATCGATTTACTAAAGCGTCACACGCGGTTTTGAAATAATTTACATAATAAACACGAAATGAACTTCATGATTATATTGTTACGACCTAGAGACGCCGACAAAAACAAATTCACACCTGCATACCTGTAAAAACACATTTTATTACCTTTCGGCATTTGGACTTCTTTTGTTTACTTTGTGTTTAAAATTTGTGATTAGAAAACAGCCCATTGTTGTAATGTAATCTTTTATGGCAGTCATTAGCCAGGTGTTACCGATTTAAAGTACAAACTGATTCTAGGAAATTCAGTCCACGCGGCCGGACGGACATATTGCATCTGTGCAGTATAAAGCAATGGCCCGATGGAGGGACGAGGTAGTTGAGCGATAACCACGAGCGAAGCAAGACGTGTGTACTACAATCGGGAATATTTTAGTGACGGACTTTGCGCGTTTTATGGAATTACGACCTTCTGCATTACGTTTGGACTTGTTATATTCGGTTATATATGTACCTGTGTTATACGTGTTTGTATAGTTGTAATAAACTCTATAGTAACAATATATTCATTATGCTTTTCACGCGTATGTAAACATACAAACAAATTGTTGTGCAGAGATTTATGTGCTCCCTATGTAGGTTCCGTATACGTGGTGGAAATTTATGATAAACACGGTGTACTTTCGATATTGTTGCGAACCGATAGTAATCCTTTACAGGTGTTTTATTGGTCCTTTGGATTTGAGTGATCTATTGCTCGCGCTAATACCTTAGTACGCCTCCCGGTAAGACTTCATAAATCCTACCTTTCTATTGTTTGTATTCATGTACATTCTTAGAAGAGAAAGCTGCGAGCTTGAGGATCCGAAATAATAATGGGCATGTTGCTGGGGAGCCATGTCTATTCTGCAAATATATAAGGTCGGCCAGCCGAGATGCAGTCAGTTGAATTCCAACTGCGGTCGAGGTGTTACCTAGTGTACTTCCGGAACGAGTATCTTATAACGACGGACTTTGCGCGATTTTCTGCTTAACCGTTTTGACATGTTGTATTTGTAACAACTGTGAATTACGTGTGTGTACTTCAAGTTTGCGATAATTCCAATATTTTTTTGAGGCAAACTATAATGCTCTTCAACAAAATCCCAGAAAATGTTCAACAGTTTTCAGTAAACAAGTTTAAAAAAAAATAGTAAACGCAACGTTTGTACGAGAAGGCTTACTAAATGTCGAAAGATTTCCTAAATATAATAAGCGTCTACGTACAGTATGGAAATAATGTGATCACTACCAAGCTCCTTCAGTAAGTAATTATCCATGCAAATGTCTTTTGAACTTTGTATTACTTCGAAACATGTTAAAAAAAGAATAATTACAAAAATGTGTTGCTGGGAAGTTTGTTGCGCCGCTTCTTCTCCTTTGAAAATAACTAAAATTGTTCTGGAAGCGTTGGTAGACATATGACCTTCAACAGGTAATCTGTAAGATTCCATTTGAAATAAATACATTCATTTTCATTAAAGGGCATTGATATATGGCATATCAATGTCAAAGGGTGACCTTCTGCTATGAAGTTTTATTACTGTTCAAAACTGAAGAATTTGTTATAAGATATTGATTGCATTTATAGAAAAAATATAATTATATGTTTATAATTTTTGGCTACATATTGCGGCTTTTGGGATCGAGACCCTGGGACCATGGGGGCCTGAGGCGCACAAGCTTTATCGAGACATAGTCAAACGTCTGGTGGATGTCTCACGTGACCAAAAGACTGGTTTATACCTCGGACAACGCATGAGCATTGCCATTCAGAGAGGCAATGTGGCCAGTCTTTTGGGCACGTTTCCGACTGACAGCGGTCTAGAACTAGATTTTATACTTTAATTTTAGTTTGTATATATAGTTTATTTTTAGTTTAATTTATTGTATAGTTTAATTTATTTATAATTTAGTTTATTCATAATTAGATTCACATTATATGTTTGTCTTAACAAGTTTATTTGTTTAGCAAATTTTGCTGTTTCGAGCTACCACGGAAGTCCTTCGTCTTCTTATAATTTGGGTCAGGCTTTTTCCCGAATTCCGGACGAGCCCAAATCCTTTCTTAGCGGTCTAGATTTGGAGCTGCGTTGTGTTTCCGCACGTGCATATAATTGTTGACACTAGAAGGTCGGCATCCCTCTCTGTGTAGGAGAGGCTATACGAGATAACTCCGTCAGAACTATCGGATGTGTCTTCAGTACCTGAGGTCAGGACATAATTATGGCGTTGAGGTTATCTATTTTATTGCGTTTTCGTTACTGGCGTCTAAGAATCTCTAACCCGTTTTTGAAGAACCCCTTATCGTAGCGCAGAGGAACAAGAAGGTCGTTTAGTTGGTAGGTTCGAGCATGTCTTCTGGAGTTCCAGACTTTTCTACTGTGGTCCCTGATCGATAGGGAGTCCATAACGGATTAATAAAAGGTTTTTTCTTGAATGAAACTTGAATACTTAACACTGGCTTGAAGCATGAATCATGCAGAACCATATTTAAAATCAGATAGAGCTCTGATCACTAGAGGAAGTGGGGAGGTGATTAAGTCTTGCTAAAACATATAGCGATTATAGTCATGGAACCCCAATGATCCAAACATAAGAATAAATATTATATACAATAATACAGTATATCTATAAAGTATGGAAAGGAAGGGTTTTAGCCAGATGATCTCTGCATTGAAAATCTTTTGATCAATGAAGCAGGAACCGGCCGAAATTTTCTAAGTCTCAACCCTTTCCAATCGGGATTAATTCCGAAATATCTGAGAAACCGCAGCACAAAATTGAGTTTCTTAATTGGGTACCCACCAACGTGGATACTTTGATCAGACTACCCGAGGTCAGTCT